>WOFM01000142.1:27308-236510 GCA_011428145.1 Ericerus pela | reverse complement strand
AACTGGCTGTTCTCACTAAGGTACATATTACCTTACGTACGTGTGTTTGTGTGCATGTGCCAAAACCAGTATATAAACTCTTAGAACAGGCTTTAAAATCGCCAGTGTTCGGTCTGGTTCTGGCTTACCCGTACTTACGTACGAAGTGGCTGAACATGCTTAAATTCTGTTGAATTTCCTTCTGGTGAGAATATCTCTCAAGACAAGATATTCCACAGTGGTGACCCCGACGTGATTTTTGGCTATGTCGTGAGGTGTGTGGAGGCATGTTGCGCTAATACAAAAATTCGGCGTGGTGTGCTGGCGAGATACTCGCTTGCTCGGCAAATAAAAAATATTTTTTGCAGACTAAGACACCTTTTAAGTCGTCGAAGTGGAGTCTGCTGAAGTGGGAATTTATACCCCTTTCCTTAAAATATATTAACAAGGAGAAACAAGACAGTAGACCTGGAGGAAGAAGGTTGGACTCATCCCCCAACCCCATGACTTTGACTCGACACTCTACGAATTTACCAAAAACTGAAGAAGGCCCTCAACACCCAGAATTAGCACGACTGGGAACTGCAATAAATAAAGAAGAACTTGCATTTAAAACGTTGAGAAGTGGTCGAAATTTAAGCCAGAGTTCTGACCTGAAAACACCTGTCCTACAAACACAGGAGCCAGTGTTTTCAACCAGCAAGGAAGGAAGTAGTTCCGTGGAATACTCTTGTCACCAGAAAGACATAGCAATGGTTCCACCACCAACTGAAAACCCACAACCATCGCAGGGAGGTAGTAGTCAGCCGCAGCTGACACCTGAAGTCTTGGCACAGATTATGCAACTTTTGCAATTGCAGCCAGGACAAAACCCAAAATTCTATAGACGGAGGATAGAGATCCCGGAATTTCTGCCCAATGAGGTAGATTTGTGGTTGACACTCTTGGAAGGCAGGTTCAAGACAGAAAACATAACACTTAACCAGCAGGACTTACACATCTGTGGAGGCATGCACCCGCATATAATCCGCCACATTCCGGACATCATGGAATGCCCTTTGACAGAAGAGGACTAATACGCCTGGTTTGTCAAGAAGAACAAGAATGTTTTTGGAAAAACAAAGAACGAAATAATTGATGATGTGATGGGTGGTATGAAGATGGGGGAAGACAAACCCTCGATCTTCATGGCAATGTTAAGGCAGAAGGCGGACAATATCGTAGCCCCTTCTGTCATAGGCAATCAATTTTGCAAGCAGCTTCCACAAAAAGTTGTGCAATGCCTAGCTGCCGTTGGTTCGACTGTGATCAATACATCCGCAGACTTGGACTTCCTTGCGAAATCAGCAGATAATGCGCTCGAATACACCAGGTCAAAGCCGGTGGTCAGTGCAGTATCTGCAGAGACTGGAGAACTCGCTCAACTTCAAGCCCAAATAGCTCAGTTGACCGATGAAGTTAAATGGAACAAAAGCCAACACTCAACGAAACCCAACAGTAGCTGGCAACAAAGATCAAAATCAAGAAACAACAACAACAATTGCAGTAGCAGATTATGACAGTCCCGGTCCAGAGACTGTAGATCTAGTTCCGGCACCAGGGGTCAGAGTTCAACTCCCCCTAGAACATCATCTCCCAAAACCCAGTCTCGAAATTGGGATGATAAAAGTTGTTTCTTCCACAACAGGTTTAGTGCGGAGGCCACCAAATGCAACAACAGGTGCAAATGGTGGGGTAAATCCTACAGTAAGGAAGCATCAAACTAGAATGAGGTACCATCTATGCGGCCAAAGACCCCTCGGAGAAACACTCATGCCACCTGTTTGTCAAGGATAGGACTAATAAGAGATGGTACTTAATAGACTCAGGTGCAGACTTGAGTATATTGCCAGTAAATAAAAACAAAAAAGTACTTCCTCTGAAATACTATCTCCGTACTGTGAATGGTCAAAACCTTCCAGCTTACGGACTCGAGACTACCAAAGTCGACATCGGACTCAAGGAAAAAATGATGTGGTCCTTCACGGTTGCTGATGTTCCAAACCCGATCCTGGGTGCAGATTTTCTTGCACATTATGGCATAATCATTGACCTCAAACACAGCAAACTGATCAATAGTGAAACTAAACATTGTGTGGATGGCAAAACGCATGCTTACAGACTGGACACAAATATATCCAGCTGTACAAAAGTCGACGGACAACTCTTACGGATCCTGTCTGACTATTCTAGAGTCACTCAACCGTCAATTCGCAGGCATCCTACATACAAACACGATACGGTTCATTACATAGAAACCAAAGGACAGCCTTGCCATGCTAGAGCACAAAGGTAGCCTGACAAACTCAAAGTGGCACGGGAGTACTTTCATCAAATCATTGATGAGGGCGTATGTCACCCCTAAAAAAGCTCATGGAGCTCCCCTATCCACATAACCAAAAACGCAAGTGGAGAGTGGCGAATTGTTGGAGACTACAGAGCCTTAAATGCCATAAGAGTTCCAGATCGCTACCCAGTCCCCAATATAATGGATTTCAACGCGAACATGAAGGGTAAAACGATGTTCACTAAAATTGACATCAACTGGGCATTCCACCAAATTCCTATGGCCGACCGGGACGTTCCAAAGACAGCGGTTATAACCCCCTTTGGATTATTTGAATACCTTCGAATGCCGTTTGGACTTCGCAACTCAGCACAAACTTTCCAGAGATTTATCAATGGACTGTTTAGGGAATTGCCGTTTGCATATGCATACTTGGATGATATCTGCATTTTCTCTGAAGGCGGTGAGCAACTGCACGGGGAGAATGTGAGAGTCGTGGTACAGCGTATACACGCCGCTGGACTCACTATCAACGTAGGTAAAAGCTTATACACACAAACTGAAATTGACTTCCTCGGCTACAAAGTCTCGACCAAAGGCATTTCCTCATTGAAGACCAAAGTAGAGCTAATACTGAACTTCCCAAAACCCTCAAATGTCGCTAAACTCAGGCATTTCTTGGGGATGGTGAACTTCAATAGACGTTGCATGAAGAATGCAGCAGCCGAACAAAGTAAGCTGTTTGCACTAATTAAGACCAGTAAAAAGAAAGACAAAACTCCACTCGAATGGAATGAAGAAGCCGAACAGGCCTTTGAGAAAATCAAAGATATACTGCCAAATGCAACTCTATTGGCTCATCCAGACAAAAGTCTGCCGTTACGCGTAAGTACCGATGCATCTGATTTTGCTATTGGTGCAACCCTATACCAACTGGACAAAGACAACAAAAAATTACCGCTAGCTTTCTTCTCAAGGAAGCTCTCAAAAACAGACAAGAACTATAGCACATACGATAGGGAATTGCTCGGAATTTTTGCTGCGTTGAAGCATTTCAGGCACCAGTTAGAGGGTAGATGTTTTTCTGTGTATACTGACCATAAACCCCTAACATATGCCTTCACACAAAAAGCAGAACCGGCATCGCCGAGAAGAGCATGACAATTAGACTATATTGGTCAATTGACTACCGACATCCAGTATATAAAAGGAGAACTTAACACTCCAGCTGATGCCTTGAGTAGAATCGAAGCTATCTCGGTTCCTGTCCAATTGCCTTATGCTGAAATAGCTAAAGCACAGCTGAAGGATGCAGAATTGCAAGAGTTGTTATCGAACGATGATACTACTCTCAAATTGAGACAGCGAAAAATTACTGGTACTGATGTTTTATTAACATGTGACATCAGTACAGGTAAGAATAGGCCATTTCTACTGGTAACATATTGCAGGCTGGCTTTCAACAGTGTACACAACTTGTCACATGCTGGGCCAAAATGTAGTGCTAAATTAATTTTGGAAAGATTTGTATGGCCACGAATGAAGTCTGACTGCAACAAATGGGCTCGCAGTTGCCTGAACTTTCAACAATCCAAAGTAGGAAGACACATTTGCTCGCCCTTCAAATCCTTCAAACAAACAGAGCGGTTTAAAACGGTTCATATGGATTTGGTAGGCCCATTGCCACCATCTCAAGGACACATATACCTGTTGACGATAATAGACAGGGCAACACGATGGCTAGATTCAATCCCTCTACACAAGATGTCAGCTCCCACAGCAGCGGCAATGTTATACGATACCTGGATTGCGAGGTACGGTGTCAAGGTTGCCAATTCGAGAGCTCGCTCTTCAAAGAGCTGTCCAATAAGCTTGGTGTACAACAAAGTCATACCACAGCTTACCATCCACAAGCCAATGGCAAAATTGAGAGAGGCATAGAGCCCTCAAAGTCTCTATCATGTCTCATGATACTAAGAGATTGGTAGAAATACTTCCTACCATCCTCTTAGGCCTTTGATCTGCCCTACAAACCGATACAGGTCACTCTGCAGCGCAATTAGCGTTCGGCGAAGAGCTACGCCTCCCAGGGGACTTCTTCATAGAATTGAAAGAAGTTAGCCCCAAAATCATGGTACAAAACATAAGAAATGATGCCAACAACTTTCTAAAACAGGCAGCTCGCCATGGCCAGCCCAAGATTTACATCTCAAAACACTTGACCAATACCTCACATGTATTTGTTAGAGACGAAAAAATGAGATCTGCGCTGGAAAAACCATACGTCAGTCCTTACAAAGTAGTATCACAAGATGAGAAAAACTTTGTGATAATCATTGCAGGCGAACCTCGAACAATTTCAATCGACAGATTGAAGCCTGCATACATGGTATGTGACGATAAAAGAATAAAAAGGTTGCAGAAAGAAAATGTGGAAAATATATAGACGGATTCACCAATAAACACAGACAAATCCGTCGAAAAAAGTGAGAAAATAATTCACAACAGAAAACACTAAAAAAGTCAGTAAGATTTTCGGACAATGTTACAACCAAAACATTTGATCCTGAGGCCCCCTTATGTCCACATAAAAGAGGCAGGCCCCCTGGCATTAAAAAACGTAAAAATTCCCGTCCTTCTCGCACGTCTGAGAGGTTAATGCGAAGAAAATAAAATTTACTCCCGAAAAGTAATATCCGCTACGAAAGTTGAAACCCGCTAAAAAATATGTGAGGAATATCGGAACTCCGTGAGACAGAAGAAACTCCGGAGATAAGCAAACGAGGAATGCCAACAAAATGAAAATGACAGGAATAAACAAATCCACGTGCAATACGGAAACAAAACATTGCAACGTGCGTTTACTGTTAAACACAAAGATAATCTCAACGTTGTGACGTCACAAGTGGAGATTCCTTTGTAATAATAAATTTGAAAATTATATTCACTGAGTTTATTTCAGGAATAACTCTGCTTAAACCGATCATAACTTAACCGGAAAACTTGCATACGGCCGAGAATTTTAAGCTCTATCCCCTCTACATGTTGATAAGAAGATTCGAAAATAATGAAATATAACTGTAATGGTAAATCAAAAATCGAAGTAAAATCACTTGGACGTGTTTTCCTGATACATTTTGGGTTCCTTTTCCTAAACAACCTTCTAATGTCACTGCCAACGAATCCTATCCTAAAGTCCGCCACCTCCCAATTTTCCCAGAAAACTGCTGAGCCCTCACAGACTCACCAGAAGACCGAGCAAAGAACGGAGTTGGATGGGATAGAGGAGGAGCTCCTTATGGACATAGCTCCTCCCATTGATCAAGTCCTGACGGAGATGACAACTCCGCTCCCACCGATCTACTCTCCTCCCCCGTCACCACCAGAATTGGCCCCAAAAACGGAAACCCCAAGATCGGTGCCAAAACCTACAGAGACCAGGGAGCCAATGAAGTTCCTTTTTACGGCTTAGTGGGCAGCAAACGAGAAGGCAAAGATGGTTGCCTTGGCATCGGAGACATCAAACTCCCCGATGCTGAGGAAACAAATCTTTGAACAACCGCTGCCCCCTCACTCCCACCACCACACCTATGTCTATACAAAAACTCGTCAACCGAGGCATATGGGAGAAGGCAGTCACGCCCAATACCAGGTGCGTGCCGATGCAAGAAGACAATCGTACGAATGCGTCGGCGCTGCAGTTGGAAGTGCGCTAGCCAAGTGGGAGGCAGACCAGAAAAGGCACTCATAAACCCGCATGTCCCCCCAGGGCTTGCGTATATTTGATCATTTTTGCGGCACAAAAACTGGGGGGAGTAGCTGTGGGGACTCACTGGTATGAGGTAAAGGGGCTTGGACCCCTCGACAATAGTCGCTGCCCCAAAGGGCAGGCCAATTATTTGTCTACATGATGTTAAACACACGAAACTTGTTCGATCGTAACTACCTGCATGTACTTGCTGGTAATGTACGAGTACTGAATCATGACACGGTACAATAACGTCACAATTCGTACACGAACCAGCCAGACATATCTTATCTTGGTAGGGGATGATATGACCTGGCCATTCTCACTAACGTACGTATTACCTTACTTACGTGTGTTTGTGTGCATGTGCCAAAACCAGTATATAAACTCTTAGAACAGGCTTTAAAATCGCCAGTGTTCGGTCTGGTTCTGGCTTACCCGTACTTACGTACGATGTGGCTGAACACGCTTAAATTCTATTGAATTTCCTTCTGGTGAGAATATCTCTCACGACAAGGTATTCCACAGGATAATATAAATAATAATGGAGAGAACGGAGAATAATTCTACGAATATTCGTGCATAATTAAATATATATATGTAAGAATATGTATTCAGATTCTTAAAATAACCACAGTTTCTGTCTGTGTTTCGCACTCGCTGATATAGTGAGTTGCAGAGATCTCTCATATATATATTAGATTTGTATTATATTCATCTATTGATGGATTTTAAGTATGGAAAGATGAAAGATGTGTCAACATGATTCTTCATTATTTTCTAAAGAGCTTACATATATATATGAATAATTTAATAATATTATTTTTAAAGGGGCGTAATAATATTTTTCATGTGCCTTAATAGGAAGCGATATATGTGATTTTTCTATAACTCGAGTATAAATAAAATTATATATCAATAGTTAGCTGACTGTCGTTTTGGAAAATATTTGTTCCGTTTTATCTGATTTAAATGGTTGCTCTTTTATGACTGAAAAAAATGGTGATGCGTAATTTGGTCTCCCTGAGAAAGTTAATAAAAGGCGAAATGGCGAAACGGAGAATATATTTTTATTTATTTATTTATTTTTATATTTATGTAATGGTACGGATCGAGTACTCAAATACCATTACAGCTCATGTAAACGGAGTACGGTGAAGGATATTGAATATTTTTTTTGTTGAATTTAAATATATACCAGAACTAAAGTCTTTTTATAGTACTCGATCCACACGATCTTTGGTTGTGGGTTGGCTGTATGGAAGGATGTTGCGTTTGTGGACGGATGTACAGTCGACTAACTGCCTTTGGATGGTACATGTGTGTTCCATGTATCTAAAGAAGGTGGTGCTTCGGGCTGTAAGTGGCGAAGTTTGTGACCCACAGTTCAGAAGCATGAGTCGTGCTCCTTTTTCTGTTAATTATTGACCTGGCGTTGATTCACCCGACTAGAGCCTACCGGATTTGTTATTTACCTAGAACCAAACCTTATCACAATATTATATATTTCTATTTATTTTCATACTTTTTCTTTTCCTTTATCAAATATCTTGTTTCAATGAGCTTAAACATTTGTATATTTTACCTAGTAAAATGGCAAATGGTAGAAAGCCTAAAACTAAATCCGGGGAAAAATCGGGCACACGAAGCCACAATCAAAGTGACGGTCAAAATTCTTCACGAAAATAATAATAGCGAATCTGATCATGATGAACCCTACATCTCTGAGAATGATATCGAAAATATTTTGATAACTGAAGATATGGAGGTTGATGTAGAGGTGGACTTAGAAACTGAAAAACGTCTTTTAGAGAATAAAAATAAAGGAAGCACGGGTGAGATCTTACAATTCTTTCGAGGTCGCAACATATATTTAAATTTTTCACAAATAATTTACTGAACGGAGGTAGTCATAATGTGACGTCACATTAATTAATGTGGTATCATGTATAATTATTCCTTCTAGTTAAAACAAAGGCGCAATTGAAAGAGGCACCAGTGCGTAGACTAAAAGCTTCCGCCACAAATAAAGGGGAGACTCCTCGGAAGAAGCTTGATCAGTCTTTTAAGGCCAAGACCACAGTACCAAAAAGTTCTATTCCAAAACCTATCGCAAAACCCATACCTACTTCCCAATATAAAATCCCAAAAATTTTTAAGCAAATGGTGAGCAAGGCAACCCAACAGGCGCTGGCTGCCAAACCTACGAATGAGGAAGACATTCAGTCTACCTCAAAAGAGGAAGACATTCAGTCTACCTCAAAAGAGGCGAATGTTAGGAGTATTGCTATGGAGTTTGCAAAGGCGTTTCAGCAATCCATGAGACAGGAACAGGCGAGGGAAGCTAGGTTGAGGAATCCTGTTTTAATTCAGGAAATGCAAGATAGGATGGTGTTTTTAGAGAATACATTGGCGGAAATTACTGAGTCGGTGAGTTATCCTGACCCTAATTTAACTAATCCTGACAAAAATATCAATATTAATAATAATAATAATTTAGGTGAATTAATAAACTGCGAGAATAATGATACTAATATTAACATTTCTAATAATAATAATGAAAACAGAGCTAATAAAGATAATAATGATAAAAATGAACAGGAGGATTATAATTGTAAGACTCTTCTGAAAATCATAATTGATGCTCTCAAGAGTAAATCAATTGGCAAAAGTGAAAAGAAAACGGAGATGTTATATAATAAGGACAATACAAAAAGGGAATATAAACTTACTCGAAATATTCGATATGATTTATGGTTTGATTACCTGAAATCAGAATTGATTTCCAAGGATTTATTTAATTTAATGGAAAATAGAACAGGTGATGAAAATTGATATACTGAACAGGAAAAAGAAATAAGGTTAAATTTAATTAGGGATATAATCATAAATCATATCGATGACAACTATCTGTAACGGTATAATTGTTACAAAAAGTACACCACACATATATTATTTTCTTATAGTGTATATTTTAAAATGTGTACATGAATAAATATGGTGTATTGTAATGTACAAGAGAAGATGTTGGTAGAATATTAGTAAGTTATTAAGTGACTAGGCTTAGATCTAAGGGTATGGATTCGAATGAAATATACATTGGTGTCGTGGGAGATATACAATGTGATTGGTTGATATAATCTATGTAATTTAGAGTGAACCAATAGAATAACATGCTTATGACATAAAATGGGTGTAGTTATAATTTTAAGAGGAATTAGGAATATTGCAGAGTTGTATTTTGTGTTTATGGAATAGATGACATCATTATGTTTAGTAAGAGAATATTGTATTAGCTGGAAAAGGTGATGTCATGATGCAAGTCTTGACAAGTTTTACTGACGTCATTTTAGACAGGATGTAAGAATGAAGTTATATACAAAATGGAGATAGAAGAATAATTGTTAGTAGAATACGAAATATATAGTAGAATAGGAAATGATACGAAATTATCATTACAGTATCATAAATTAATCGTCAACGTTAAAGATCCGATAGAAATTTTAAAAGTTTTAAAATAGTTTTAGTGATGTGAGATGCATAGGGCGTCAGAAGCACTTTGCAAAGAATTAGCTCTTTTAAAATATAATCCTTCTAGGGAAAAGCCTTATCAGTTTTTCCAACATTTTGACAAATTAATTAAATCTTATGAAAATAATGAGGATAATGATGAATTAACAGAGAAAGAAAAACGGAGTTATTTTTATATGGTGGTGGCTAAAAGTTCTAATATGATAGAAACTATAAATTTTATTTCCAAAAAAACTAATAATATAGGCCCATCCATTGAAGAACTTTAATGTTTAATCCTACAGGCCGAGGTGAATAGACAGATGAAACGGCGTAACGAAGGTTCGAATAGGGGCTTGGCAGAACCAACGAGAGGCAATGTCGTTTTTACTAGACGATTACATGCGTGAACTGGTGTTATAAATAACAGTAGAATAAGTCTAGGTGCTAGATGCTTCAATTGCCAGGTTTATAGCCATTTGAGCAACACTTGTTCTAACCCAACAGTTGAAGGCCGATTGTGCTTCAACTGTGGAATTGTTACATAAACGCACAGTGCCACTTCCTGTCCTAAGTTAGGGAAGATGAGACCTGTTATAGTCTTACAAAATGATAGGTACAGGCGCACATTTTATAATAGTCGTAGGCCAAATAGGTATATGTCTTATGGAGGGCGTAGCTCATATTGTGGTATTGCACCACCTGGAGGCAGATTTTTTAATCCACAACCTAAACTACCAACTGGAGGAGTAGCTAAACCTTTTAGAGGAACACCCTCAAACAGGCGTGGAAGGGGTGGCAAAAATAGAATGGTGGATAGAAATGTGAAAATACATAAAATTACTTTTAATCAAATGGCGGCTAAATATGTGTTGGTCGAAGTTGACAATTTTAAGGCTGAACAGGTGAATAATGACTCGAATTTAGATAATATTGAAGTGGATGTTCAGTTTGACATTCCTCAATCGTCTAATGTTTCATAGCATAAGTATGTGACCTCTGACTGGGAGGACTGCCTCAATATTCCTTTGCCTCCTAGCCCCTCACTATATTCGACCATTCAAAACTTGGAGAAATCTTCAGCTTTGATGGTCACTTCTGAGGAGGAAACCCTGTTAGATCTGGATGACGCTGATAATTCGTCATCGTCTCAGAATAATCCTTCAGGTAAACCTGTGTATAAAGTATCGTTTTTGTCAGATAGTGGGGCAACTCAACACATTATTTCAAGTTCTGTCCCACTTGTTAATAATAAACCCCATAATGAAAAAGTGCTTAGTGCCCATGTAGACTCGACGTTGTCCTGTCAGTTAACTGGTGACTTACTTACTCGAGATTTACTTGGTAATAAAGTTAGGTTTAATAATGTTAGGTGTTGTCCTCAGTTGTCTGAAAATTTGTTTTCGGTACAAAAATTGGTAGATCGAGGTTTTACTGTAATTTTAAATAATCAAAACATTCGAGTGGTAAATGGTGACCAGACGGTGACCTATTTTTCTGGAGAATATAAGAAACCACTTTGGCATATGGAACTGGTGACTGATCTTAATAATGATAATGTAGATTATGATGACGAGATACCGGCGTTATCTCGTCATTTACATTTGAATTCTGCTCATGTTACTGACGTCATACCCGCAAACAATTCGGAGCGAGAAGAGGAAGAAACAGGTGAAAATATAGGTAACGGAGAAAGAGAGAATTGTTCGCCGTACAAACTAATAGAATACATATAGGTAATAATAAAATTAAAACCAAACAAAATAAAACGGAGAATAATAATAATAATAATAATAATAATAATAATAATAATAATAATAATAATAATAATAATGATAATAATAATGATAATAATGATAATGATAATTTAGAAAAGTCCGAAACGGAGGGAGTAAATAATAATAATAAAGGCGAAAGTATGATTGACAATGAAAACCTGGAGAATGATCGAAAGGTAATTAATATTGAGGAAATTCCCGAACCTATGATATTAGACATTACTGGAGTGAATAATTGTATACCCTTAGAACTGCACTGGCACTACAAGTTAGGCCATGTGTCAGAAAAATATTTAAAGAAATTGGCGCAAACCCAACCGGAGTTAAAAGGAGTTAAATTTACAGGAATAATAAAAGACTGTGAAATATGTGCAGTCTCCAACCTCACAAAGTTACCCTTTAATCAACCAAGGTGGAGAGCTGAGTGCCCACTAAAAATGATTCATTCTGACGTAATGGGTCCTATATCACCCACTACATTCCCAGCTAAACGGAGATTTATAGTAGTATTTATTGAATACTATTCTAGGTATGCACAAGCATATACTATGACACAAAAGTCTGAAGTTGGCGAATGTTTAGAAACATTTATACGGAGCACTAGAAATCTATTAGGGAAAGATGTTAAGGTGTGTTATTTGAGATCTGATCAAGGAACGGAGTTTACAGGAGGATATACAAAACAGGTATTAGAAAAGGAAAATATCGATCTCCAATTAGCACCACCTGATACACCCCAACATAACAGTGTGGCTGAAAGGTTCAATAATACAATTCAAAGGAGAGTGAGAGCTTTAATGGCAGATTCAGGGTTACCTAAGAGTATGTGGGATTTAGCTGTTAAAGCAGCAGTTTACATGTACAATCATACCCCACACAAATCAATAAATTATGACATACCTTTAACTAAATTTGCACCAAGTGCACCATGCCATTTTAATCAATTACGGAGATTTGGTTGTTTGGCATATTCAAAGGTTAAAAAAAACTGGAGACTAAATTCTCAGGATGGGGAATCTGTACTGTAATGGTTGGATATACCCGATCTGGTTATTTATTATGGTGTCCAGAAACTAAATCCTTAATTGAGTCGAGAGATGTAAGATTTAATGAAAAACTGGTGTATAGGAATAAATATAAACAACAGGAGAGAATTGAAAAAGTAGATATTAATTGGTTTAATGATTTTAATAATAAGAATGAAATGGAGAATGAAAAGGAGGATAAACAGGAGAAAAGTAATGGAGAAAAAAGGAGAAAGTCAAAGCGATTAACAGGAGAAAAGAGACAAAAGGTTGAAGCTTTTAATACCGAAGATCCTAAATGGATCGAAGCTGAAAACCTTGATGAAGTTCTAGACGAGTTCGTTTATACAGCTATGGCTGTAGTAAATGAAGACCCCAAAACATATTTGGAGGGAATTAACTCATACGCTAACCTACAATGGAGAAAAGCCATTCTAGACGAAATTAACTTGCTCCAAGAACACGATGTATGGACTATAGTTGATAGACCATTAGTTGATGAGAACGGAGAGAAACCAAATATAATAGATTTTAGGTGGTTATTTAAGGTTAAACCGGAGCCAACAGGAGATGTGAGATATAAAGCAAGACAGGTGGGAAGAGGATTTAAGGATAAAGTAGAATACAGTTTACTGGAAATATATGCTCCAGTAACGCCATTGGCAACTGTACGTAATTTATTAGCGATATTAAATAAGTACAGTTTGGAGATTTGCCAATTGGATGTTAAAACTGCATTTCTACACGGAGAAATAACTGGACCTATATATATGGAGATACCAGAAGGAGTAGGTATTGATCCTTCTGAAAGAGTAAATAAGGTGTGTAAATTAAATAAATCGATTTATGGGTTAAAAACCAGTCCTAAAACCTGGAATATACTTTTCACAGCAGAGATGAAAAAGTTAGGCTTAAATAGTGATGTAAAAGACCCATGTTTATTTACTTGGAAAAACGGAGATAAATTTATAATCCTTTTAGCCTATGTAGACGATATTCTCATAGCTGGAAATTGTTCAATTTCAATTGAACAATTAAAGGAAAAATTTAGGAAAATATTTAAGTTTTCCAATATGGGAATTCCCCAGGATTACTTAAGTATTGAAATTAGTAGAAACAGGAGTAAAAATAAAATGGAGTTTAAACACAATTTATTAATAAATTATTAAGGAGATTTAAAATGGAAAATTGTAAACCTTGTAAAACGCCTATGGTAACCAGGCAAGTAAAAAGGAGGAATGAGAATAATTATGAACCTAAAAACTTAAATAAAACAGGAGAGAAATATCCATTTGAAGAAGCAGTCGGTTGCTTGTTATATTTAACCGGTGGTACAAGACCCAATATAGTCTTAACTGTTAACCTAATGAGTAGGTGTCAAGGTAATCCAACTGAAGAAAATATACAGGAGTTAAAAAGAATCTTCAGATACCTAAAATATACTGAAAATCTAGGTCTAACTTATAATGGAAAACACGATAATATTATAGGATATTCTGATGCTAGCTGGGGTGATTGTCCTGAAACAGGAGCATCTACATCAGGACATTTAATTAAATTATTTGGTGACACAATAATGTGGAAATGTTATTGTGGGGACTCATCGGTATGAGGTAACGGGGCTCGGACCCCTTGACAACAGTCGCCGCCCCAAAGGGCAGGCCAACTTATCGTCCTTGCGACGTTAAACGAACACACAAAATTACGTTCGATCTTAATTACCTGCGAATACTTGCAGGTAATGTACGAGTACCGAATCGTGACGTCATCCATCAATCAATGTCACGATTCGTACACGAACCGGCTAATCGTCACCTACGATAGTAGGGAATGACGTGACAACTCTCAGAACCGGCTCTAAAATCGCCAGTGTTCGGTTTGGTTCTGGCTTACCCATACGTTTGTATGAAGTGGCTGAACACGCTTAAATTCTGTAGAATTTCCTTCTGGTGAGAATATCTCTCACGACAAGGTATTCCACAGTGGTGACCCCGACGTGATTTCGGCCACGTCGTGAGGAGTCTTAGGCGCTTCGGCGCTATTACAACCTGGCGCAGTAGCGCTGGCGAGATTCTCGCTTGCTCGGCAAATGAAAAATATTTTTTTATCAAGACTAAGACACCTTTTGGTCGTCGAAGTAAGAGTCCACTGAAGTGGGAATTTATACCCCTCTCTTTAAAATAAACAAACAAAGAGAAACAAGACAGTAGACCTGGAGGAAGAAGGTTGGACTCATCCCCCAACTCCCCCGACTTCGACTCGACACTCTACGAATTTAGCAAATATAGAAGAAGGCCCTCAACACCTAGAATTAGCACGACTGGGAACTGCAATAAATAAAGAAGAACTTGCAGTTAAAACGTTGAGAAGTGGTCGAAATTTAAGCCAGAGTTCTGACCTGAAAACACCTGTCCTACAAACACAGGAGCCAGTGTTTTCAACCAGCAAGGAAGGAAGTAGTTCCGTGGAATACTCTTGTCACCAGAAAGACATAGCAATGGTTCCACCACCAACTGAAAACCCACAACCATCGCAGGGAGGTAGTAGTCAGCCGCAGCTGACACCTGAAGTCTTGGCACAGATTATGCAACTTTTGCAATTGCAGCCAGGACAAAACCCAAAATTCTATAGACGGAGGATAGAGATCCCGGAATTTCTGCCCAATGAGGTAGATTTGTGGTTGACACTCTTGGAAGGCAGGTTCAAGACAGAAAACATAACACTTAACCAGCCGGACTTACACATCTGTGGAGGCATGCACCCGCATATAATCCGCCACATTCCGGACATCATGGAATGCCCTTTGACAGAAGAGGACTAATACGCCTGGTTTGTCAAGAAGAACAAGAATGTTTTTGGAAAAACAAAGAACGAAATAATAGATGATGTGATGGGTGGTATGAAGATGGGGGATGACAAACCCTCAATCTTCATGGCGAAGTTAAGACAGAAGGCGGACAATATCGTAGCCCCTTCTTTCATAGGCAATCAATTTTGCAAACAACTTCCACAAAGTGTAGTGCAATGCCTAGCCGCCGTTGGTTCCACGGTAATCAATACATCCGTGGATCTTGACTTCCTTGCGAAATCCGCAGATAATGCGCTCGAGTACACCAGGTCAAAGCCGGTGACCAGTGCAGCATCTGCAGAGACTGGAGAGCTCGCTCAACTTCGAGCCCAAATAGCTCAGTTGACCGAAGAAGTAAAACGGAACAAAAGCCAAAGCTCGACGAAACCCAATAGGAGCTGGCGACAAAGATCAAAAAGCAGAAGCAACAACAACAACAGCAGCAGTAGCAGAGGACGACAGTCCCGGTCAAGAGACCGCAGATCTAGTTCCGGAAACAGGGGTCAGAGTTCAACTCCCCCCAGAACATCATCTCCCAAAACCCAGTCTCGAAATTGGGATGATAAGAGTTGCTTTTTCCACAACCGGCTTGGCGTGGAGGCCACCAAATGCAACAACAGATGCAGATGGTGGGGCAAAACTTTCAATAAAGAGGCGTCAAACTAGAACGAGGGGCCATCTATGCGGCCGAAGACCCCTCGGAAAAATACTCACGCCGCCTGTTCATAAAGGACAGGACAAACAGGAGACGTTACTTAATTGACTCGGGAGCAGACCTGAGCATATTGCCAGTAAATAGAACCCAAAAAGTACTTCCTCCGAAATACTATCTCCGTACTGTGAATGGTCAAAACCTTCCAGCTTACGGACTCGAGACCAGCAAAGTTGACATCGGACTCAGCAAAAATATGACGTGGTCCTTCACGGTTGCAGATGTTCCAAACCCGATCCTGGGTGCAGATTTTCTCGCACATTATGGCCTGATCATTGACCTCAAACACGGCAAATTGATCAATAGTGAAAATAAAAGTGTGGAAGGCAAAACGCTAGCTTACAGACTGGACACAAATATATCCAGCTGTACTAAAGTTGAAAGACAACTCTTACGGATACTGTCTGACTATCCTGGAGTCACTCAACCCTCAATTCGCAGGCATCCTACGTACAAACACGACACGGTTCACTACATCGAAACCAAAGGACAGCCTTGCCATGCTAGAGCACGAAGGTTATTACCCGACAAACTCAAAGCGGCACGAGAGTACTTCCATCGCATTATTGAGGAGGGCGTATGTCGCCCCTCAAAAAGCTCATGGAGCTCCCCTATCCACATGACTAAAAAAGCAAGTGGAGAGTGGCGAATTGTTGGAGACTACAGGGCCTTAAATGCCATAACAGTTCCTGATCGCTACCCAGTCCCCAACATAATGGACTTCAACGCGAATATGAAAGGTAAAACGATGTTCACGAAAATTGACATCAACTGAGCATTCCACCAAATTCGTATGGCCGACCAGGACGTTCCAAAGACAGCGGTTATAACCCCCTTTGGATTATTCGAATACCTTCGAATGCCGTTTGGACTACGCAACTCAGCACAAACTTTCCAACGATTTATCAACGGACAGTTTAGGGAATTGCCGTTTGCATATGCATACCTGGATGATATTTGCATTTGCTCAGAAGGCGGTGAGCATCAGCACGAGGAGAATGTGAGAGCCGTGGTACAGCGTATACACGCAGCCGGACTCACTATCAACGTAGGCAAAAGCTTATATGCACAGACCAAAATTGACTTCCTCGGCTACAAAGTCTCGACCAAAGGCATTTCCCCCTTGAAGACCAAGGTAGAGCCAATATTGAACTTCCCGAAGCCCTCAAATATTGCAGAACTCAGGCGTTTCTTGGGGATGGTGAATTTCTATAGACGTTGCATGAAGAATGCAGCAGCCGAACAAAGTAAGCTGTTTGCACTAATAAAGACAAGCAAAACGAAAGACAAAACTCCACTCGAATGGAACGAAGAAGCCAAACAGGCCTTTGAAAATATCAAAGAAACACTGGCAAATGCAACTCTATTGGCTCATCCAGACGAAAGTCTGCTGTTATGCGTAAGTACCGATGCATCAGATTTTGCTATTGGTGCAACTCTGTACCAATTGGATACAAACAACATCAAATTACCGCTAGCTTTCTTCTCGAGGAAGCTCTCAAAAACAGAAAAGAATTACAGCACATACGATAGGGAATTGCTCGGAATTTTTGCTGCGTTGAAGCATTTCAGGCACCAGTTAGAGGGTAGATGTTTTTCTGTGTATACTGACCATATACCCCTAACATATGCCTTCACACAAAAAGCAGAACCGGCATCTCCGAGAAGAGCACGACAATTAGACTATATTGGTCAATTGACTACCGACATTCAGTATATAAGTGGAGAACTTAACACTCCAGCTGATGCTCTGAGTAGAATCGAAGCTATCTCGGTTCCTGTCCAATTGCCTTATGGTGAAATAGCTAAAGCACAGCTGAAGGATGCAGAATTGCAGGAGTTGTTATCAAACGATGATACTACTCTCAAATTGAGACAGCGAAAAATTCCCGGTACTGATGTTTTATTAACATGTGACATCAGTACAGGTAAGAATAGGCCATTTCTACCGGTAAAATATCGCAGGTTGGTCTTCAACAGTGTACATAATCTGTCACATGCTGGCCAAAAATGTAGTGCTAAACTAATTTCGGAAAGGTTTGTATGGCCACGAATGAAGTCTGACTGCAACAAATGGGCTCGCAGGTGCCTGAACTGTCAAGAATCCAAAGTAGGAAGACACACTCGCTTGCCCCTGAAATCCTTCAAACAAACAGAGCGGTTTAAAACGGTTCACATGGATCTGGTAGGCCCATTGCCACCATCACAAGAACACAGATACCTGTTGATGATAATAGACAGGGCAACACGATGGCAGGAAGCAATCCCTCTAAACAAGATGTCAGCTCCAACAGTAGCTGCAAGGTTATACAATACCTGGATTGCGAGGTATGGCATACCAGAAGTCATAATTACGGACCAAGGTCGCCAATTCGAGAGCTCGCTCTTTAAAGAGCTGGCAAATAAGCTTGGTGTCCAACACAGTCATACCACAGCTTACCATCCTCAAGCCAATGGCAAAATCGAGAGATGACATAGAGCTCTCAAAGCCTCCATCATGTCTCATGATACTAAGAAATGGGTAGAAATACTTCCTACCATCCTCTTAGGCCTTCGATCTGCCCTACAAACCGATACAGGTCACTCTGCAGCGCAATTAGCGTTCGGTGAAGAGCTACGCCTTCCAGGGGACTTCTTCACAAAATCGAAAGAAGTTAGCCCCGAAATAATGGTACAGAACATAAGAAATGATGCCAACAATTTCCTAAAACAGGCAGCTCGTCATGACCAGCCCAAGATTTACGTCTCAAAACACTTGGCTAATACGTCACACGTATTTGTTAGAGACAAAAAAATGAGATCTGCGCTGGAGAAACCATACGCTGGTCCTTATAAAGTAGTATCGCGAGATGAGAAAAACTTTGTGATACTCATTGCAGGCGAACCTCGAACAATTTCAATCGACAGATTGAAGCCTGCATACTTGGTAAGTGACGATAAAAGAATAAAAAGGTTACAGAAGGAGAACCCAGAAAACGTACAGACGGATTCCGAAACAAAAATGGAAGAATCTGTTGATAAAAGTGAGAAAAATACCTCACAACAGAAAAAACCCAAGAAATCAGTACGATTTTCGGACGATGTTACCACCAAAACATTCGATCCCGAGGCCCCCTTATGCCCACGTAAAAGAGGCAGGCCCCCTGGCACTAAAAAACGTAAAAATTCCCGTCCTTCTCGCACGTCTGAGAGGTTAATGCGAAGAAAATAAAATTTACTCCCGAAAAGTAATATCCGCTACGAAAGTTGAAACCCGCTAAAAACATACGGGGAATATCGGAACTCCGCGAGACAAAAGAAACTCCAGAGATAAGCAAACGAGGAATGCCAACAAAAAGAAGAAGAAAGGAATAAACAAACCCACGTGCAATACGGAAACAAAATATTGCAACGTGCGAGTACCGTTAAACATAAATATAATCTCTACGATGTGACGTCACAAACGGAGATTCCTTTGTACTGAAAATTCAAAAAATTATATACACTGAGTTTATTTCAGGCATAACTCTGCTTAAACCGATCAGAACTTAACCGGAAGACTTGTATACGGCCGAGAATTTTAAGGGCTATCCCCTCTACGTGTTGATAAGAAGATTCGAAAATAAAGAAAAATAACTGTAATGGTAAATCAAAAAATGAAGTAAAATCACCCATTTCAGAACCGCCAAAATACTTGGACGTGTTTTCTGATACAATTTTTGGTGCCTTCTCCTAACTAACCTATTCTGTGATGTCACTATTACCAATTCCTATCCCGAAATCCGCCAACTTCCAGTTCGCTAGGAAAACTGCTGAGCACACGAAAACTCAGCAGAAGACCGAAACGAAGACGGAGTTGGAGAGGATCGAAGAGGAGCTGCTGATGGACACAGCTCCTCCGGTTGACGATGTCCTAGCGGAGATGACAACTCTGCTGCCTCCGACAATCTCACCTCCCCAATCCCCGAAGGAGACGACTCCGACTCCAGAACCCCCAAATCCGGAGCCAAAACCCGAGGAGAAACAGGAGCCCATGAGATTCTTGTTTACGGCAGAGAGGGCCGCGAACGAGCGGGCGAAGATGGCCACTTGGGCAACGGAAAATTCAAACTCTCCGATGCACAGGAAGCCGACGTTCAAGCATCTGCTACCCCCTCACTCCCGACGACACCCCTATGCTCACACAAAAAACACCAAACCGAGGCATAGGGGTGAAGGCAGCCGGGCAAATTACCTGGCCCGAGCATACACCCGTAGGGAATCCTACGAGTGTGTTGGGGCCGCGGTAGGCAGCGCCCTGGCAAAGTGAGAGTCCGACCAGAGGCGAAAGTAAACCCGCACGTCCCCCAGGCCTTGCACATTTTTGGTCGTTCTTGCGGCGCAAAAACTGGGGGGCGTAGCTGTGGGGACTCATCGGTATGAGGTAAAGGGCCTCGGACCCCTCGACGACAGTCGCTGCCACAAAGGGCAGGCCAACTTATCGTCCTTGCGATGTTAAACGAACACACGAAATTACGTTCGATCGTAATTACCTGCGAATATTTGCAGGTAATGTACGAGTAACGAATCGTGACGTCATCCATCAATCAATGTCACGATTCGCACACGAACCAGCTAACCGTCACCTACGATAGTAGGGGTTGACGTGACCTGGCCGTGCTTAACAACGTACGTAATATATTACGTACGTGTGTCTGTGTGCACACGCCAGAACCGGTATAAAAACTCTCAGAACCGGCTCTAAAATTGCCAGTGTTCGGTTTGGTTCTGGCTTACCCATACGTTTGTATGAAATGGCTGAACACGCTTAAATTCTGTAGAATTTCCTTCTTGTGAGAATATCTCTCACAACAAGGTATTCCACAGTTATAAACAACGGAGAGTAGCAACTTCTATGTGTGCAGCGGAGTATGTAGCGATGAGTGAGTTAGCCAAAGAGTTAGCTAATCAAAGCGAAATAACGGAGAAAATTATAGGTATCTCATTTCTACCTGCACAAATTTATTGTGACAGTCAATCGGCAATAGACGGAGCTCAGATGGTAGGAGCACCAGGTTTAAAATACTTGCATACACAATATCATTATGTACGTGAAAGTCAACAACTTGGTGAAATTGTATTGGTAAAAATTTCTTCAAAGGAACAGGAGGCTGATATTTTTTACTAAACCACTATCTATTGGGAGTTTTGAAAAATTTACTAGATTAATATTAAACTGTGAGGACAGCATCTATCATTCTATAACGGAGAAATAAATAACATATATCATAACTAACAAATTAAATAAAACACATATATACGTATACTCACACATATTTTCTTAGATAGTAATACCTAGTATACTGTTTCAGATTAAAACAATACGAAAACGGCGATCTCTAGAATGATCCAGAACCCCTGATAATTTCTATTTTAAGATTTATAATGATTTCTATTATGTCTATTCCTGTGATATCGTATATATTTTCTTATGTCTGCATTCATGTTCCTAATTATGTTATTTGTGAGATCTGTATATTATATTTTTCTATTCTTTATTACATTTGTTGAGCTCACTAACCTACAATGACTTTACTTATAACACAAACAGAGAATATGATAAATTTTAGGATGAATATAATGGAGTACTAAACATATACATATTTATACATCTTAAACAATATTTCATTAAGAAGTCTTATGGTGGCCTAAGGCAATTTAATGAAATGTTCATGATATTTTCTATACTCTTTTGGTTATACCTTTTTAATAAATATAAATAAAATCGTAGAGGTTTTTCATCTACTCCTGTAGATTTTCCTCTACACAACTGGTGGACCAAGAGGTTTTTAGTTTATCCTTTTTACATAAATATACAATAAATTCACAGATAAAAAGGATAAACCTTTTCCTCTTAATTTTCTTTAAATATATCTTTATATATATACATATATTTCTTTCGGCGAAAGAGGTTTTTATTTATGTACTATAAAGTTTTCCTCTTTAAATAATATTTATATTGTATAACAATTTTATTGTTATTTGATTTTGAATCTTTGTATTTTTTGATCTATAAGGAGTTTTTCATGAAAAATGTTTTCTCCTATTTTTCTTTTATTGCACTATGTATTTTTTAATCACTACACACTGTTCAATCACTATATCTTATATATCACATAATATGCATTTTATATGTATTTTATATTTTTCAACGTCGTAATTGAACAAGGAGGGAGTGTCGTACATTAATTATTGTTCAATCACTAGTTGGTAACACTGTATCGTCATTCTCCAGTTCCTGTTCAGTTGCGTCGTCTATCTGTTCAGTTTGTGAGTTATGTCCGTACATGTGATTATCTCTCTCTTAATTAAATTCATTTATTAGTTTGGTACTTGTGTTTTTCTAATTTATTTATTCTCCGGTGATATAATCAACAATCGTCTACTTCATACTTCAACGGACTCCAAGCCCCCAGAGTCCAACACATCAGAACCAATATTTATTCGTTTTCGACCAAGAAATGCGATTGGGATGATCTCACAAGCAGATTACACCTTGACAGCAAAAAATATGAAATTCTTTCTGAATCTCTGATTCACTCGAACATTGCAACTGTTCAAGATTTTTATTCGCAACCTAATGATTTAAAAATAAAAAGAGAAACCGCTTTAAATAAAGTTAGAGATTTTTTCGGCGATCTTCTTTCTGTCTGTTGTAGAGTTTTAACCTACAAAGATGGAGAATCCCTTTTAGAAAACCAAATTTCATTAAAATCCCAATATAATGCTCTAAAAGATATAGTTATATCAGACCATTCAGATTTACTAAATATCACTGGAAATATAAAATCCATATCCAAAAACTTCCAACATTTCAACGATGACTATATCACAGCAAGAAAAATTCTTGACAACACTTTGTCAAAATACGAAAAAGAATCATGGATTATTGGTCAAATCACCAATTACAAAAATTCAATTCGACTGTATTCCAACTCGTATATGCTCCATTCCATGAAAATAAACTATATCCTTAATTCTTGTAAAGATCACCATTTACCCTCAATTGTTGTATCTAACAACACCCTATATGAAGATCTATTGAAACTAACACCCCTCTTGTTAAAAAACAAGCTTGAACTGACAATTTCCATTGAAGACCTTATGACTTACTATCATATGGGTCTTATTAATTGTAATATATACGACGATATACTTGAAATAGAATTAAAAATCCCTGTTAAACAAGCTAACTATAATTATCGACCTTATAAATTTATTCCCTTAACCTTTAAATCCCATAATAATAAACTTTGCCCTTGGGAGCAAGAACCATCAATTATTATCCATAATTCTGATGATGAATCTGTACGATACATCACAGGAACCGATTTACATTATTGTAACCCAGAAAAACAACTATGTTATCTACAAGATAACAGAGGATCCGTCGAAGTTTTCTCATGTGCTAAAACATTATTTTTATGAAAGCCATATAATGATATTCTTAAATCATGTTCTTTTCGCTGTGAAACTAATCATGGAAATACAATAGTTCACCAATTTGCTGAAAACAAGTTTGCAATTACCAATCCTTTACGTTTATTTGCTACTGATACCTTATCCTCTAAATCTGTTGAAATCTCAACAATATCATCATATCCTGGAACAATTCTCCTAACAGTTCCATGTCATGTCCAAATTGAAAACAAATTGGAAAATGATTTCTCTGAAACCATTATTCCAAGAGGTTTTCCATGCCCCCGAGATATGCCCGATGATGTTCATATTGAGCATCATATTCCTCTTTTATGGACTAAATATGATGTTGTTAGTGATTCTGATATCAAAAGAACAATTGCATTACCATGCATACATGCTTATAACCCTAATTGGACTATGTTCGTACCACATTTCTCTCCTATCAGTCCTACTAATGAACTCAAAGAAAAATTAGATAATTTTGAAATTAAATTCCATAATACTGGAGATCGCAATTCAGTTTCATTAATTACTATAATTATATTAATTTGGTTATGTTTTATTACGTTTACTGTAATTTATTTATTCCTTATATTTTGTATACGACTAAGAAAACCATTAGAAAGTAAACATATTGTGCAACTATTCTATGAATTGACAAGTCCCGTAGAAAATAATATGGACAAAAATTATGAAGATGTCAATGTTAAAAAAGATAATTCAAAATAAGTTTTATAAAATTTGTATTATGATATATATCGATTGAATGAATATTATGTTATATAATTAACAATGTTTTATGAATATTATGTTTAAAATCTATACTTTATATCCAAATGATCCAACCTATCCTTACTTCCAAATTCATGTTTTTACCAAACATTGAATTTCAAACTACCAGGGTATTTATGTAACGATATTTTCGTATCGTTCATAATACGAAATATTTTCGTATTACTAATTATCATCATCATCATTTCTTTCTATTTTTCTATTAGTCCCCATTCATTAACTCTCACATCATTTCTTCTAGTCAAGACTTGTTTGATGACATCATTTCCTACATAAACAGTTACTGTGTTTACTCATAAACAATTAACTCATCTTTTGTTTATACTATTTCTGCAATCTTGCATATATACTAATTTCTACTAACTTATTTGTGAACACCCATTTTATGTCATATTCTTACGAGACCATTGGTAATACTTACTGTACATATATTTCTATTAACCAATAAGATCAAAACCCTTCTCCAATACTCTGTAATTTCGCCTGAACCTTCCTGTGGGGACGTTTCCCTCTTTGCCTCCTCAGGGCTCGGCCCTGCGTCGACAGTCGGGTCGCAGACCAAAGTCCGCGACCCATACTAATTGTGCATTGCACGTTAAACAAATTACATCGTCTGTATGCACTCATACAGACGATGTGTTTCAGTGTTTACCATTGAGGCGGTTAACGGAGGCAAGTGAGTATGTGATATTTACATACTCACTGACAGTATACGTGCTGTGGTCTGTATATGGTACCGCATCGCTTTTGGACGATTGCCTCAGTTAGGAAGTACGCTTAGTGTACGGTAAGGCAACTTAAACCGGCTGGCTACCGGTACTGAGAAACAATTCGGTCGCCCTGCACGTAAACCACTGTCTTCTTCCCTTAGGTTCCATGAACCTCGTGTAGGTAGCAACTACCTACACCAATCAAGCCACAGTGGTGACCTCGACGTTGCTACAGTGGTTCAGGCGTGAAAACGCTAGACAAGCGAGAAATCGCTCTGCTGATAAGTGCGGCTTGGACGCGACTTTTTAATTGGCTAGAAATAGCTGGTATGACTTAGGTGACTATTAGTCGACTACAGAGTGGGAAATTTACCCCCTATACCATATAAACGTTGCCCCATAACCAGACAGGTCAACGAAATCTCGGTAAGAACACACATATATATGTGCTAGATAGGAAATAGTCCTACAATAATTTCTGCTACAAATTCGGCTAAGCTGGATTTCCAAAAATTATGAAACGGAAAATTGATTCGAAAAATAATGCTGAAAAACGACGAAATTAAAATGCCTGGAACTTCAACAGAAAATCCAGAGGAAAAATAACGTAGGTTACTGGCTGAGAAACAGGCTCAGATAGAGAAAGAGCTGTTCGATCAATATATGAAAGAGATCGTAGCCAAGGCAATATCGGAATACGACAAAAAGAAAGTCGAAGAAGCCAAAAATATACTCAAAAAACGGATCCAACTACCAGAGTTATTCCCAAAGGATGTAGAAACTTGGTTCATACAACTGACCGGCTGTTTCCAACTCAAGGAGATTCCTCGAGAGCACAGATATAGACAATTGTGTGGAAATATGCAGGCACAAATCATAAAAGCTTGTCCAGACATCATGGAATGTCCTGACGAATCAGAAGATTCGTATAGTTGGTTCCAGAACAAAATAAGAATTGTATTTGGCATAACCACTTGAGAGGAAATTCGAGAACTGATGAGAGGCATGTCCATCGGAGACGACAAGCCCACAGTATTCATGGCAAAACTTATGAAAAAAGGGGATAACCATGTATCACCCTTAGTAATTGCTGACCGATTTTGCCAACAACTACCTACATCAGTTGTGCAATCACTTGGAGCTCTAAATCTTACAAACGCTACCAGTGATGAGGCATTAATAAATTTGGCCAAAGCTGCTGAACAGGCACTGGAATACTCAGGTAAAACTGCAATCAGTGCCATCTCAGTAGAAAAATCTGAAATAGAGGAACTCAGAGTTGAAATAGATGCTCTAAAAATGGAAAATAAAAATACCAATAAAAGCGGAAACCACAACAGCCGTTCTAAAAATCGAAATTGGCGAGAACGAGACTCAAGATCTCGTGACCGCAGAAATTACAGCAGAAAAAACAGCCCTGGCAAAACACCACCAAGGTCTAAATCTAGACCCAAATACAAAAATCCAAATTGGTGTGAAGACTATTGCTTCCACCATAATAAATGGTGAGAAAATGCCAGGACCTGTAAAATAACCTGCCGATTCTATGCCGAAAGGATGATTAAAGACGAGCAAAAGAAAAAAGAATTTCTCACGGAATTGGACAAGGTTAGAGACAACCATAAATCTCCCAATAAGTCAAACTAAAAGAGGGGTTGTATCAGCGGCAACCAACCCCTCGGATAACTACTCTTGCCGCCTGTTCATACAGGACAGGTCAAAAAGGAGAGAATGTCTTGCCAACTCAAGCGCAGATATAAGCATACTGCCAGCCAAGATCAAGCATAAGAATAACACTCCTAAATACCAATTAATTGCAGTAGATAACCATAGTTTCTCTGCATACGGAATCAAAAAATGCAAAGTAAATATAGGTTTTAACAAACCAATGAAATGGACTTTCACCATAGCTGATGTCAAATACCGTATATTAGGAGCAGATTTTTTAGCCTATTATGGACTATTGATTGATCTTAAAAATAAACAATTAATAGACTCCACAACCGGTGAACACATAAAAGGAAAAACTAAAAATTATCAAATAATTAATATAATTAATGCGTGCACGCAATCAAATGATAAATTCGTCAATATATTTTGACAGATTTTCCTGGTATCACCGAACAAACTTTTAATCCAAATCTTACATATAAACATGACACAGTTCATATAATAGAAACTGTAGGACAACCCTGTGTAGCAAAAGCAAGATGCTTAGCTCCAGATAGATTAAAAGTGGCTAAGGATGCATTCGATAGAATGGTAAAAGAAGGAGTTTGTAGACCCTCAAATAGCTCATGGAGCTCACCCATTCATATCATCCCTAAGCCAGGTGGAAAATGGCGAGTAGTAGGTGACTACAGACGCCTAAATGCTCAAACAAAACCAGATAGATATCCAGTTCCAAATATCATGGATTTTAATATAAACATGATAGGAAAAGATCTATTTACCAAAATTGATATTAATTGGGCTTTCCACCAGATACCTATGGCTAAAAACCATATCGAAAAAACAGCGCTAATAACTTCATTCGGCCTCTTCGAATATCTTCGAATGCCATTCGGATTAAGAAATTCTGCACAAACATTCCAGCGATTTATAAATGGGGTATTGAGAGACATACCATATGCCTACGCATACATAGATGATATCTGTATATGCTCCAGTGGAGGCATTGAAGTGCACGAGAAGAAAGTGAGAACCGTATTACAGAGTCTGCATGCTGCCGGTTTAACTATCAATCCCGGTAAATGTGAATATGCAAAACCACATATTGATTTTCTCGGGTACAGCATTACTTCTGCTGGAATTGCCCCTCAAAAAGTCCTTGTTGAGCCAATAATAAACTTCCCTAAACCAAAAACAGTCGCTGAATTAAGACGATTTTTAGGGATGACAAATTTCTATCGACGTTGCATAAAAAATGCAGCCTCCGAACAAGGCAAATTTTTCGATTTGATAAAATCAAACAAAAAACGCGACAAAACTCCTGTCATATTGACAGAAGAGGCCAACTTAGCATTTGACAATTTCAAAAATATGCTGGCTAACACGACATTATTAGCTCACCCAGATGACAGTCTGCCATTATGCATAGCAACAGATGCGTCAGACTTTGCAATTGGTGCAACTTTGTACCAGATTGATAATGATCAAAACCAGCCCTTAGCATTCTTCTCGAGGAAACTATCTAAGGCTGAGAAAAATTATAGTAGGTACGACAGGGAGCTATTGGCGATAAATGCTGCAATCAGGCATTTTAGGAATAATGTAGAAGGTAGAACTTTTACTGTGTATACAGACCACCTACCTATTACACATGCATTCCAGCAGAGAGCAGAACATGCATTGCCAAGGCAAATGAGACACCTAGAATTCATAGGTCAATTCACAACAGACATCAGGTATATAAAAGGGGAATTAAATACACCCGCCGATGCTCTGAGCCGAATAGAATCTGTCTCAGTGCCATCTCAGTTACCCTATGCTGAAATAGCTATTGAGCAGCTAGGGGATGAAAAATTATTAAAATCGATATCTTCAGACAAATCAAGTCTACAACTGAGACAAAAAAGACTCCCTGGCACAAAAACCATGTTAACATGTGATGTGTCCCAAGGTCAAGAACGACCCTATATTCCACAAAAATATAGGAAAATGGCGTTCGACAGTGTTCATAACTTATCGAACACTGGACCTAGGAGTACGACTAAATTAATGACCTCGAGATTCATATGGCCCAATATAAAAAAAGATTGCAACAACTGGGCCCGTGCTTGTCTAAATTGCCAGAAATCTAAAATTGGCAGACACACGAAATCAAAACTTGGAAAGTTCAGACATACTGACAGATTCAAACACATTCACGTAGACTTAGTTGGTCCTTTACCACCTTCTTGTGGCTACAAGTATCTGCTGACCATTATAGATCGAGCTACTCGCTGGCCTGAAGCAATTCCACTCACTGAAATGTCAGCCCCAACAGTGGCTGCAGAAATATATTCGACATGGATTGCTAGATATGGTGTGCCTCAAAGCATAACTACAGACCAAGGTTGACAATTTGAAAGCCAAATATTCAACGAACTAGTAAAGACCTTGGGTGCGAAACACTAGTCCACCACCACTTACCACCCACAATCTAACGCGAAAGTGGAAAGGTGACATAGAGCTCTAAAAGCTTCAATTATGGCACACGACACCAAAAGATGGATTGATAGGCTACCAACCATCTTATTAGGCCTCCTATCAGCCTTGCAAACAGATACTGGACACTCAGCTGCCCAATTAGCACTCGGTGAGGAATTGCGCTTACCAGGGGATTTTTTCTATGAATCCAAAGAAATTAACCCCGAAACACTAGTACAAAATATAAAAGACGACGCAAGTCAATTTTTAAAACAAGCTGCAACTCATGGCAAACCTAAAACCTATGTCTCGAGACACTTAGCGACAAATACGCACGTGTTCTTACGAGAAGAGGGGATGAAAAAGGCTTCGCAGAAACCCTACACCAGTCCCTATAAAGTAGTGGATAGAACAGAAAAAACGTTCACCCTACTCATAGCCGATAAAGAGAAAAAAGTCTCAATAGATCGTGTAAAACCTGCATTCTTAATAGCAGATGAAAAAGTCAATGTCACGAAAAATTGTAAGGAAAATGATATGGATACTAACATAAACATAGTCAAAGATCCACAAGAATTTGTCGAACAAAATAACGACACTCAAAAGCTACAAACACAGCCAGAGATAGTACAAGAAGAGCATAGCGATGTACCAAAACCAAATTTGGAAAATACGACTGCTAAAACCAAAATAAAAAAGTTGTCAAATTCGATGACAACGTACGAAAATATTACTACTATCCTAAAGAGCCCATAAAGCCCAACAAAAGAGGCAGGCCTAAATGAAGTTATAAAAAACGTAATCAAATTCCGAGTCGTAGATCAGAAAGGTTAGCTCAACAAAATAGCTAAACCTAAATATGATCACAATTACAAAATTCACTCATACAAAAACCACCGAATTCCCAAACCATAGAAAAATAAATGGTTAAATAAATGGCAAAATAAATTTATTCACCATCAACTCCTGCATCAAAACATAGCAGAAAGTTTAAACAAAAATTATAACATCAAAAAATGGTCATAAAAATCAAAAACAAATCTTCCGCTTCCAGGATTCGAACCTAGACGCAGAGAAGAAAAAAAAATGCAAAAATAAATCAGCTCGAAAATAAAACATCTATTGTGAAAATCAAAATAAATTCACGTGCGTTCTCTATAAAAACAGAAATCAGCTGACGAACAATGAGAAACGGTGCAGTCGCAATGACACACATCCTTATCCCAGAACATACCACAACGTACGTTGCGATAAGGATATCGCACCACCGTTCCTCATCGCATTGACCTATATTAAAAGAACGAAGTTCATTCACTCGAATACGTTGACCCACATAAAAGCACGTGGCAATTTAAATCAACGAATTTTGTATGTAGAATCTTCTACGTGGGAATTTCTAAATGGTGGGAAAATACTAAATCTATTTTACTGAGATGAATTATGATAAACTCGACGACAAATTCGTACCAAATCAAACAGCCAAGAGCGATATACAAATCATTCCTTTGTCGAATACGCTCCGAGCACATCGCATTCTGAATTTCTAGAAAAATTGTTCAATTCGAACACCTATTTCTGTGCTAAAATCGCTTTGAAAATATTTCTCATTTTTCCATTTGTCTTAAATTGACATCCTACCAAAAATGTCTACCACCAACACTTCTGAACCTTTGCTCGACTATGAGGAAGCCCTCCTTGCAGAAGAGCAGGAACAGAGTAATTGGGAGCATGATATCATGTTAGCCAAACTTTCCACCTCGACGAGCAATCTCGCTTTGAGTACCACTCTGAGGCCTGAGGTCAGTTCAGTCTTGGCTGAAATGACCCAACCTCTTCCTCGCCACCTTCCTATCGGCGAGACCTCGGATGCTTCACGATCCATGATTATCCCCATGGATGTGGACCCATCTAGGAGCATTCAGCCTTCTCGCTCAAAAATCACGGTCCATAGACCGGAAACCCAACTCCAGCCATTCGTCCAACAACGGAACTCCACCCAGGCCATCAGGCACAAAAATAAAAAAAGAGGAGCACGATCTCATGCTAACTATAACCAGCGGAGGATCCTCAATTATCACACGAGGACCTTTACTGGCCATGCCTTAGGCCAGGCCCTCCGCAACATCCTCTTTGGAGGATATAGGTCATACAGAGGACGTAACCCCGCCGGACAATCATCAGTCCAACGTCCCCCCAACTTTTAGGGTATGACTGGACGTAGTCTTTTTGTACGAAAAAACTAGGGGGGAGTGGATGTGGGGACGTTTCCCTCTTTGCCTCCTCAGGGCTCAGCCCTGCGTTGACAGACAGGTCGCAGACCAAAGTCCGCGACCCATACTAATTGTGCATTGCACGTTAAACAAATTACATCGTCTGTATGCACTCATACAGACGATGCGTTTCAGTTTTTACCGTTGAGGCGGTAAACGGAGGCAAGTGAGTATGTAATATTTACATACTCACTGACAGTATACGTGCTGTGGTCCGTATATGGTACCGCATCGCTTTTTGACAAATGCCCCAGTTAGGAAGTACGCTTAGTGTACGGTAAGGCAACTTAAACCGGCTGGCTACCGGTACCAAGAAACAATTCGGTTGCCCCGCACGTAAACCACTGTCTTCTTCCCTTAGGTTCCATGAACCTCGTGTAGGTAGCAACTACCTACACTTCCTCTTTTTACTTAGTATATAATCTCATGTTTTGTACTATTTCATACATTCTAATACATTCTAATTCTACTTCAATCAAGTTTACCTTTTGATTACTCTGTTACACTAATTCATTTAATCTTTTATGTTCATTACTGTTACTCTTCTATAAAGTTTATGTGTAATACACCTTTTTAACTAACTTGTGTATTTGATTGTTCTGTTACGATATATAACCATCACATAGTCACTGATTTTTGTGGAGCTCCCCCAGGTGTGGCTGCCTTTGACGAAGCTGGTTTCTTGCCCAACTTCGATTTTGGATTCTCCACCATCTCCTTTACAGCTGCTTTGGATTTGACTGTAACGAAGGAAACCACAATTAAATAGGTGTGACTTCACTTACTCCTTCTCCGCTTCAAAGCATTAAATATTATGAGCAACCCCAAAAATCATCACGGCTTACCCCGTCTCTGTTCAACTCCTTCTTCAAGAATGCGACTCTCCATCTGTGGGTCAACTTCTTCATATCGGTCGGATTCACCGACCAACTCTTCCTCCTGATACTCATCCACCGCATACTCTGAATAAGACGAAGCTGAATCAGACACATTGCCTTTGCCACCGCTCTGTTTGCGTCTCCACGCACTGTTTCCCTCTCCGGACTTCGCCTTTCTACTTCTTGGCATCTTACTATTTTAATAATACATTATATTAGTTTAAAATTTTTACTCCTATATTATATTTACAATATCATTTGGTTCGAAGTCTGTTTTCTCTTTCTCCTCTACTGGTATTCATCTCCTTCTCCTACATTAATAATTATGAGGGAAACGTACGACCATGCTCCTGAACTATGACAACTAACATCGTTGTACATAATTTGGAACACCATCTCCTTCAATGTGAGGAACACACACACATCTACAGAGATAGTTAGTCAACTATATTTCAGTCTGCAAACGCAACGTTCATCCATATAGTTAACCCGCAAACAAAGATTGTTGTGGATCGAGTGTATTTCAGCCTTTTATTATGTTTCTCCGATAAGAGATGGATTTTTCTCCTCTACCTCCTTTATCTCCAAAAAGAGCCTATGTTGGTATTAATATTACTCTTATGATTTCATAATTATACACTCGATCCTACCACTATTTTAAATTGTCTCCAAACTCCTATAACACCGAATAGCTTTACTGTATTCTTTACTCCCTACAGTAAATGTATTCTGAATAGCGGGGGAGCTATTTTTATGCGACTCCTCCGATCCTCTGTTAGACAACTGTATGTGGTGGTTAACTATCAGGTTTTTACTCCAAAAAAAAATTTACAGTGCCACCCTATACATCGATGTTTATTATTATTTTATAATCACTCCCTATATTAAGTGCTTTTAAGTTTTTCCAAAGCATAGAAAATTATACCAAACATGTTTCATCACACCAACAAGCTCCTAGCGTACGCAAACAATTTTCCTCCTACTGGTATTTAATTATCTCCATCTTACTTGAGTAATTAAAGGAGAAGGATAGTCAACAAGATCGAACCAAATTTAATAGAAACTCCATATATTCCACTTAATTAATTAATAATCACTTACCGATCTTTCTCCTTGCAAATTGATTGTCATTAATTGTTCTCCAAAACTCCAAAGAATAGTAGTTTTTTGTACCATTCAGGTACACACGTGATACCAACAAAAATACAAACTTATTTAAAAACGGCGAAAATATTCACAAAAGAATAATAAAACTAAAGATATCATAAATGAATATGCCGTTGACGTGATAAATAACAGTAAAATACAAATAAGGAATAAATTCCACACGACAAATATCATGGGTGTCACTGACTGGGAGATGACAACTTAACTCAACCAGTTGTTTCAAAGCGAATGAAGATCGCCAAAAACAGATCGACCTCACTAACTTCGCAATTAAAATGGTTCGACCTCTATCCTTCATCCCAATTGGCCAATTCTCCTTATATGTTTTCTCCAAATTCAAAGTAATACAAAAGAATGCATTCATATATATATCTAACTCCGTCCAGCAAAGATGAGGCAAGGCAGGCGATGAACACTCCCACGTTTATCCATGCACTGCAGATTGCCTATATGGATGAACTCGCAACGTATCTTACTCACACATACTCACACGTACACCAGTGGAGTTGTGTAGTAGTGACCTCCATTGTCTCCTTTTCGTTCGTTTTCTGTTTTAACATCGATGTTTCTCGAACTTATCAAAGGATTAGGAATTTGCCGACATTGTAGCAAACGGGCAACCAATATCATTGGCACCGACGGCTTGTTCCTTTGACCTTCTTCCTTTTTTTATTTCGTCATCATTTTATTATCTCCAGGCCTATATTTTTCTCCATATATACCATTTCCTTGTATTTTATTTTTGATAGTGTGCGTAATAAAATTACGTACACTAAACAATATATTTTCTCACAAAAAAAAATATTTATTTCTTAAAGAAATACTTCGCCATTGTTTCTCCAACTCTGACAGAGATTTTATTTGAACTCCAACTTCTTCTCCTTTCAATCTCCGTGCTCCGTCTAGACATATATGCTGTTAAAATAGATACAAAGTAAATTAATGTTTGCAAATTCTCCATCTCCATACAATTATATACACTGCAGTATAAAGTAATATTAGAAATAATCAATAAGTTACTGTCAACAGACTTAAATTAATGAGGTACCTCTTATATAATTACACTAGTGTTAAACTCCACTTACCTCAGCCTCTGTCACCAAACAGTCTGAGAAAATTTTAAAAATACTCCAAAATACCTGCACTGGTACTAAAATCTCTGGGATTTTTGCCTTGGGAATACAATCCCATTAATTCTTCAGGTACCCGGCGCCTCCACCATATTGGACATTGGGGGCTTGATGTCTGTGGGGACATTACTCGTATGAGGTTATAGGGGCTCACACCCCTCAATGACAGTCGCCACCCAAAGGCTGGCAATTATTGTCTTTATGACGTTAAACGAATTTACACTGGTGCGTTTGTATGTTTGTACCTGTACGTACGTACAGGTAAGATACATTGTACGGGCTGAGATCAATTACCTGATAACGATCTCGGTAATGTCACGACCCGGTACCAAACACTCTGCGTCGTTTCTTATCACCTCAACGGAGACAAGAAACGACGTAACGCATGAATAAATTACGTATACATATGTATGCATGTGTGTCTGTGTGTGTGTACCAAATCCTGTATATAAACTCTCAGAACCGGCTCAAAAATTGCCAGTGTTCGCCGAGGATTTGGCTCTCCCATACCTAATCGTATGAAGTGGCAGAACACGCAAATACTGTTGAAGACCTTCTAGTGTGAATATCTCTCACGACAAGGTATTCCACAGTGGTGACCCCGACGTGATTTTTTGGCTACATCGTGGGTGTCTAGAGGAGCATTGCGCTATTTCTAAAAAGAGGCGCGGTGCGCTGGCGATTTACTCGCTTGTAATACAAATATTTTTACAAGACCTAGACAGCTTTGGCTGTCGAAGCAGAGGTCAGACTTTGAAAGTGGGAAATTAAACCCCCCCTTGCAAATATATTTGCCGGAATGGAACCAAGAGAAGTAGACCTGGAGGAACAAAGTTGCCCTCATCCGCCAACTCCTCCAGCTTCGACCAGAGACTCATAAGTCTTTGAGACTCCAGAGAAACAAAAACGGATCCGGAGGCCAGAAGCCTTGCATTTGGGAGCTGTAGTCAATCCGAACGAGACAACAGCTCGCACCCTCAGAAGTGGTCGACTTTTGAGCCAAGACTCCGACCCTTCAACCCCAGACCGACAACCGACGGCGTCTGGAACACTCCTTGCCAAAAACAAAACCAAAGAAGTTCAGCACGCAATAATGCCTAATGGAAACACAAACCCATCATCAAACCAACCAGGAGCAGGTGGAAGTGGTCAGCCACAGTGGACCCCCGAAGTACTCGCACAGCTATTACAGCTGTTGCAGATGCAGACTCTGCAGGACCCTGTGATCCAAAGGCGGAGGATTGAGATTCCCGAATTTCTACCAAATGAAGTGGAATTATGGTTAACTCTCCTCGAAGGTCGTTTTAAAACAGAGAATCTACAAAACGACCAGAAGTACTCACACATTTGTAGCGGCATGCCCGCAGAAATAATATGCCGCATTCTGGATATCATGGAATACCCTCTGGCGGAAGCAGACAAATACAGTTGGTTCTGCAAGAAGATTAGAAATGTGTTTGGTAAAACTCAAAACCAAATCATAGATGATGTTATGGGTGGAATGAAGATTGGAGATGACAAACCCTCCACCTTCATGGCCAAACTAAGACATAAGGCCGACAATATTGTATCACCGTCAGTTATTGGAAACCAGTTCTGCAAACAACTACCCCAACATGTTGTGCAGTGTCTGGCAGCTATAGGTACCACGGTGATCAACAACTCCGAGGACCTAGACTTCTTGGCAAAGAGTGCCGATAGTGCACTAGAACACTCGAGATCAGCATCCTCGATTAGTGCAGTATCGACAGAGACCGGAGAACTAGCTCAGCATAGAGCCCAGATAGCTCAGCTGACTAGCGAAATAAAAAAAAAGAACAACAACAACAGCCCGAGAAATGGTAGAAGTAATAACCGCTTGAAAAGCAGGAGCAATAATAGAAATAAAAACAGGAAATCTAGGTCAAGAGACCGTAAGAGCAATTCTACAAGGGGTCAGAGTCCAACTCCCCCTAGAAGAACATCGTTCCCTAAACCCTGGTCTCAAAACTGGGACGATAAATCCTGCTTCTTCCACAATAGATTTGGCGCTGAGGCCACCATGTGCAACAACAGATGCCAATGGTGGGGAAAATCATACAGTAAGTCGTCAAACTAGAAAGAGGGGTCGTCTATGTGGCTGAAGATCCCACAAAAAAGTATTCACGCCGCCTGTTCATCAAGGACAGGACAAATAGGAAACGTTACCTAATAGACTCAGGTGCTTACTTGAGTATTTTGCCAGTAGATAAAAACCAAAAGGCATTTCCTCCAAAATACTACCTCCAAACTGTGAATGGTCAAAACCTTCCAGCTTACGGAATAGAATCCAGCAAAGTAAGCATCGGTTTGCGAAGAGACATGACATGGTCCTTCACAATTTCGGACGTTCCAACTCTGATCCTGGGCGCAGATTTTCTCACGCATTACAGCTTGGTCATCGACCTCAAAAATGGAAAAATCATAGAAAACCACACTGGTCTATGGGTGGAAGGCAAAACGCTAGCGTACCAACTGGACACCAACATATCCAGCTGCACTAAAGTCGACGAACAATTCCTACGGATTCTGTCAGACTATCCTGGAGTCACTCAACCATCGATTCACAGGCATCCGACCTATAAACATGACACCGTCCATTACATAGAAACTAAAGGACTGCCTTGCCATGCTAGAGCCCGCAGGTTACTGCCTGATAAACTCAAAGCAGCACGGGAATACTATGATCGCATAATAGGAGAAGGCATATGCAGCCCCTCAAAAAGCTCATTGAGTTCCCCGATCCACATGACCAAAAAAGCAAGTGGAGAGTGGCAAATCATTGGAGACTACAGAGCCTTAAACGCCAAAACAGTTCCTGATCGCTATCCAGTACCAAACATAATGGACTTCAATGCGAATATAAAGGGTAAAACGATGTTCACAAAAATCGACATCAACTGGGCATTCCACCAAATTCCAATGGCCAAACAGGACATCCCAAAGACAGCAGTCATAACCCACTTTGGGTTATTCGAATACCTTCGAATGCCGTTTGGACTCCATAATTCAGCACAAACTTTCCAGAGATTCATCAATGGACTGTTTATGGATCTGCCGTTTGCTTATGCATATTTGGATTCATAACCCCCTTTGGGTTATTCGAATACCTTCGAAAGCCGTTTGGACTCTGTAATTCAGCACAAACTTTCCAAAGATACATCAATGGACTGTTTATGGATCTGCCGTTTGCTTATGCATATTTGGATTCATAACCCCCTTTGGGTTATTCGAATACCATCGAAAGCCGTTTGGACTCTGTAATTCAGCACAAACTTTCCAAAGATACATCAATGGACTGTTTATGGATCTGCCGTTTGCTTATGCATGTTTGGATGACATATGTATTTGCTCAGAAGGCGGTGAGCAACAGCACGAGAAGAATGTAAGAACCATCGTACAACGTATACACGCTGCTGGACTTACCATCAATGTTGGAAAAAGTTTATACAAACAATCCAAGATTGACTTTCTCGGCTATCAAGTCTCAACCGAAGGCATTTCCCCTTTGAAGACCAAGGTAGTGCCAATACTGAAATTCCCGAAACCCTCCAACGTAGCAGAACTTAGACGCTTCTTGGGGATGGTGAATTTCTACAGACATTGCATTAAAAATGCTGCAGCTGAACAAAGTAAGCTGTTTGCATTAATAAAAACAAATAAGAAGAAAGATAAAACTCCACTCAACTGGACTGAAGAAGCTGAAAAAGCCTTCGAAAAAATAAAAGAAACACTGGCAAATGCAACTCTACTAGCTCACCCAGACGAAAGTCTGCTGTTATGTGTCGCAACTGATGCATCCGACTTTGCTATTGGTGCAACTCTGTACCAAAAGGACAATGACAAGAAGTTACCGCTTGCTTTCTTCTCCAGAAAGCTATCAAAAACCGAGAAGAACTACAGCACATACGACAGGGAGTTACTGGGAATGTTTGCTGCATTGAAGCATTTCAGGCACCAATTAGAGGGTAGATGTTTCACTGTGTATACAGATCATAAACCCCTAACACATGCCTTCACGCAAAAGAGAGATCCAGCTTCCCAGAGAAGAGCTCGACAATTGGACTACATAGGACAGTTGACTACGGACATCCAGTATATAAGTGGAGAACTCAACACTCCAGCTGATGCTCTTAGTAGGATCGAAGCCATCTTGGCACCGTCTCAATTACCTTACGCTGAAATAGCTAAAGAACAGTTAAGGGATGCAGAATTGCAAGAACTGCTGTCGAACGATGACACAGCTCTCTAATTGAGACAAAGGAAAATTCCTGGTACTAATGTTTTACTAACATGTGACATTAGTACAGGCAAGAATAGGCCATTCTTGCCGACAAAGTATCGCAAATTGGCTTTCAGTAGTGTGCACAATCTATCGCACCCTGGACCAAAATGCACTGCTGGATTAGTATCATCAAGATTTGTTTGGCCTCGGATGAAGTCCGACTGCAACAAATAGGCTCGCAGTTGCCTGAATTGCCAAGAGTCCAAAGTAGGAAGACACACTCATTCGCCTCTCAAATCTTTCAAACAAACGGAGCAGTTTAAAACAATACACGTAGATTTGGTGGGTCCATTACCCCCATCCCAAGGACACAGATACCTGTTGACGATGATTGATAGAGCAACCCGATGGCCAGAGGCAGTTCCTCTCTATGAGATGACAGCTCCCACGGTAGCTGCCAAGTTATACGACACCTGGATTGCCCACTATGGCGTAACTGAAGTCATCATCACGGACCAGGGTTGTCAATTTGAAAGCTCGCTCTTCCAAGAGCTGTCTAAGAAGCTTGGTGCACAACACAATCACACCATAGCTTACCATCCTCAAGCAAATGGTAAAGTTGAGCGATGGCACAGAGCTTTGAAAGCCTTTATCATGGCTTGCGACACCAAGAGATGGGTTGACATACTACCAACCATCCTCTTGGGCCTTTGATCTGCTCTTCAAACGGACACAGGACACTCTGCAGCGCAATTAGCGCTCGGCGAAGAGCTACGCCTACCAGGGGACATTTTCACCCATTCGAAAGAAATTAGCCCTGAAACGCTCGTCCAAAACATACGGACTGACGCTAGTAGTTTTTTGAAACAGGCAGCTCGTCATGGCCAACCAAAGATTTATGTCTCCAAACACTTGGCCACAACATCTCATGTGTTTGTCAGAGACGAAAAAATAAGATCTTCGTTGGAGAAACCATACGCCGGTTCTTATAAGGTTGTATCACGAGATGACAAGAATTTTGTGATACTAATCACAGGTGAACAAAAAACGATTTCAATTGACAGATTGAAACCTGCGTACCTTATAAACGACGACAGAAAAATGCTTCAAAGAGCAATAAGGAAGACGACAAACAAGGAAACAATAGAAGAAAAACAGACTGAACAGTCCGAAACAACACAACCACAAAAAGTCGAGGATAATTCAGTCGAAAAAGGTGATAAATCACAAAAATCACCAAAAGAAAAAATAAAAATGAAGAAAACGGTGAAGTTTAATGACGAGATCGTCAAAATACAATACGATCCGTCGGCCCCCTTATGCCCACAAAAAAGAGGCAGGCCCCTTGGCAGCAGAAAGCGAAAAAACCAAATTCCAACTCGAAAATCCGAGAGACTAGCAAGGAGAAACTAAAAATATTTACGAAAGTTAATATCCGCAGCGGAAAATACAAACTCGCATAAAAATACGTACGTGAATCTGGGAATATTCGTAACAAAAGAAATTCTTCAGATAAGCAGAGAAAAAGTGCGTACAATAAAAATACGAAACGAATAAACAAATCCACGTGCAATACAGAAGAAAAACATTGCAACGTGTTTCTATTGACAAACAATACAGATAACAAAATAGTCAATAGATCGTGACGTCACAAACGAAGAGTGCATTCCTTTGTGAAATACAAAATTCAAAGTACGAAAATTCAAACACGCTTAACTCTGCTTGTACTTAACCAATTTAAACCGGAAAACTTTTCAGCCAAAGAATAATCAATGCACTATCCCCTCCAAACATGTCTGAAACAAGATAACGACTTAGAATAAAGCTGCGATCGAAAATATTCTCGCAAAGTTTTTACTCACCTTTCGACTGTCAACATGAACACGCCGAAATTTTCTTATAATTTTTCTTGTAATTTTCTTGCCTTGTAATTTCCTTTCTTATAATGTCGTCCCCAACTAAAACATCGTTCTCGACCCCCGACTTCCAATCCGTTGTTCCACCAGTACCCCAGTCTGTAAAGACGAAGGAACAAATGGAACACGAAAAGGAAATAGAAAGGATTGAGAACGAATTATTGATGGACACGACCTCGGCTGTGGACATCGTGAAAATGATGTCCACACCCCTTCTTGCACTGATCTCGCCCCTGAAATCGCCGGAGAAGACACCGGGAGTGGAGAACCCACCTCTGGAGTCCTCAGCCCTGGCAAGATTGGAGACAAGACAGCAACTCCCAGCGGATGAGGCGCATAAATCATGCCCTCCCCCCGTCACAAGGCTGACCTACAAGCCATCGGGGAATTCAAACTCCCCGATGTATTGAAGGCCAAGGGCACTGACAATATCCGATCCCCTTCTATCCCATCATTCCCAACCCTACAACCGTCCGGCTCCACAACAACGACGGCCTAGAAGAAGGGGACACACTAGCAGGAACGCCTACCAGGCTCGACTCGATGCACGGAAACAATCGTACGAGTGTGTCGGGGCCGTGGTAGGCTCAGCCCTTGCCAAGTGGGAAAAGGACCAAAGGCAGTAGACTCGATAAGTCCCCCCAGGCACGCGACTAATCATTTTTGCGGCGCAAAAACTGGGGGGAGTAGCTGTGGGAACATTACTTGTATGAGGTTATAGGGGCTTGCACCCCTCGACAACAGTTGCCGCCCAAAGGCTGGCAATAATTGTCTTTATGACGTTAAACGAATTTACACTGGTGCGTTTGTATGTTTGTACCTGTACGTACGTACAGGTAAGATACATTGTACGGGCCAAGATCAATTACCTGATAACGATCTCGGTAATGTCACAACCCGGTATCAAACGCACTGCGTCGTTTCTTATCACCTCAACGGAGACAAGAAACGATGTAACACATGAATAAATTAAGTATACATACGTATGCATGTGTTTATGTGTGCGTGTACCAAATCCTGTATATAAACTCTCAGAACCGGCTCAAAAATCGCCAGTGTTCACCGAGGATTTGGCTCTCCCATACTTAATCGTATGAAGTGGCAGAACACGCAAATACTGTTGAAGACCTTCTAGTGTGAATATCTCTCACGACAAGGTATTCCACAATGTCCATAATAAATATTTATATATCAAGAATAACTAATAAAGAAATAATATAACTCCAGTACCACACCAAGTAGTCACTTTATTATATAAAGAAGAACAAGTAGATTTTAACTCTACAAGTACAAGAAGAAGAAGTGAGTATAAAGAAAAGAATAAATTTTCTTAGTGGTATTAACGGCGGTATCGTACATCAGTGTAACCAATAAGTGCTCAATCAATCAGAGTAACCCCAACACCCACATTCACATCTTTCCTAGTTATTGGACTCCGAGAAAAATTAAGCCCAAGCTATCTTTCATGGATTCATTTGACGATACTTCAATATCCAAATTCAATATCATTTATTATTGTAGCATAAATAGGAGGCGAGTTAAAGGTGAAAAATTTGGGTGAAGATATGTTTTAGTATTTTGTAGAACCCAAGTGAACCAGACAGGTCTAATTTTTCATAACCTCAAAGAAAATTGAAGAGCTGAATTCAATGCCACAATGTTCATTGTTATAACTCAATGAAGATGCATGTTAGGAGCAAAAATTGTTTAAACTAATGTTTTCATGTTTTGTGGGTGGACACAAATTTGCATGAGGTCAATGCACCTTGTCTTGGCAAGAATTTTGATACTTGCCTTGAGACTTTAACATAATTAGGAGCGAAGATATTCATCTTTTTCCACCTTATTTTTATTCTCAATTTTTGTTTTGAAATGAGATCTTGTATGGATTTGTACATTCTTCGGTGATTTTATGTATAAATAAACCTCCCTTTTTGTTCAACCTTCATTTGTACATATCAAGTATAATAATGTACGTTTAATTGTGATTGTATGTATTTTCAACCCTAATTTTACATTGAATTGTGAGCACAACATATTTTTTTTGTATACTTAGATTAGGTTTCTCAGATAATAAGTGGTTATGAGTTGAATTTTTCATACAATGCACTTTTTTGCACACTTAGATTAGCCTATTGCAGTATAATAGTAGGCTTCTCCAGTATAATAAGTAGGTATGCGTTGAATTGTTCATACAATGCACTATTTGTGGCATACTCAGATTAGGCTTTTGAAGTATAATTTGTATGCATATGTGGAATTAGACATACAATGCACTTTTTGTGACATACTCAGATTAAGCTTTTTTATTAGAATTTGTACATAAACTTTGAAGTAAGTGTACAACATATTTTTTTGAAATATTTAGATTAGTAGTCAACAGTTTAATTATTTTCACATAAATGCAATTATACGTAATACGTACTATTTCCACATGTTTAGAATCAGCGTTTCCACTACAACATTGTGTGTATCCATGTTCAGATACATTCTACATAGATCAAAATGTATTATTTTTGGCGTACCTAACACTTATAATATTATTTGCAGACGTGGTATTGTGGGTAAAACTTATTTAGAAAGTACTATTTTTTGGAAAAAATTGAAAAATATATATTATTATACATTAACATAGGCCAAATGCTCACAGTTGTGCGTCATATGCCTATAATGAGTATGTTTAACTCATAATTTTTGACAGTAGGGTTTATAGGTTTGTGCACATTAGGAAATACAGCACCGTGTACTCGAAAACAGAGTTTTTCAGGGTGTACTCTCTCTGATATAAGATTTCCCAAAAATAAAAATAATTTGAATTGTTCAAAATTTATTATTTTTTTCATACTTTGTTATACTTAAGACATAATATGAGATTAAATCAGTGGTAATTCTAACTTGAAATAACTACTGAGTATTTTTAGAAAAATAATTCTTCACATCATTTAATACTGGTAAAACTAATTTGAAATTTAATTCAATAGGTACTGGACCGGCATGAATTTGCAGCTCTTCTTTCATACCAGTAGATCTAGAGTAAGACTGATATTAAATTTTTGTAAAGGGACTTGAAACAGTAATATTGTATGAGTCATGTAGTCTACTTAATTATAAGCTACATCTATTTTATTAAGGATCATTTTAAATATTTTTCTAGAAGGCAGAAATTCATGTGATAATTATTTTCGAGTTATACACAATACAAAAATTTTAGATGGTCTGATTATCACATAACTTTAACACTCATATTCTGGAACATTTCTTAAATAAGTTCTTAAACTTGAGTGGTTCTTAACGTAAGTAAGGCTTGAGAAATTTTTGTATTCATGAATGTATCTTACGTTAAGACCTCCACAATTCTGAATTCAAGAATTCTTCTTTAGTATGATTTTAAGAAGAGAGAAACTCTACGTTGCCAAATCAAATAATTCATTTTCAGTTGGAATTAACCTAAACTAAATTAACCATTTATCTCCATGTTTTTTTTTTTTTTTTTTTTTTTTTTATTATTATACAAAATACAAAAAAAAGGTGGCTGGGCTAACTTCACAAAATGGGTTATGCCAGCAAAAGCTTATAAATTAAATTATACTATGAAGTCAATGAAGTGAAGGAAAGTGATAAGGTTTGAGAGGTGAGGGGAGTTGTGGGCGAGAGTAGTGGTTGTTGTAGTTGATAGGTTGTAGTGATTATGAAGGGTGTGAAGAGCTGGACATGTCGTGAGAATGTGAGTGAGTGAGAGAGGTTGAGATTTGCAATATTGATAGTCAGGTGGATGAAGATTACGTAGAAGGAATGAATGAGTTGAGGCACAGTGGCCGATGCGGAGACGAGTGATGGCAATTTGGTGGCGGCGAGATAATTTAAGTGTGTCAACCCATTTGCTGGTATCCTCTTTTACTGAACGCAGGAAATTGCTAAATGGAGTATTCTGCCAAAGAGTCTTCCAAAGTTGTAGAGAGGTATTCTTGATGTGCAGTTTGCAGTCAAGTGGAGTCACATGTTTCCAGAGGATGGTGGGTTGGGTTCTGGCTTCTTTGGCCATTTGGTCCACCATATTATTTCCAGCTATGCCGCAGTGACTGGGGATCCAAACAAATGTAATGGGAGTGGAAGTACAAAGGCAGGAGAGAAGGATTTGAATTTGTTGGATTAATGGGTGAGAGGAATAGATATTCTTGATGGCTAGGAGTGAGGATAGGGAGTCAGTGAGGATTATATAAGATGTATGTGGTGGGTGATGTGATATGAGTTTGAGTGCTGTGAGTATTGCAGAAAGTTCAGCTGTAAGTATGGATACAAAAGAGGGTAGCCGATGTGAAGAAGAATAAGCGGTGGAGTAAATGGCAGAGCCAACTGCTGAGGTGTCTTTAGAGCCATCAGTGAAAATATGAAGGGAGGGAGGGAGAGATTCAAGGAGAGATTGAAGTTCAGATTGAATAATATAGGGAGCAATTTGAGTTTTGTCAAAATGGAGTAAGTCTAGAATGATGGGTGGAGGGCAGAATTGCCAAGGTGGTGGATGAGTATAAAGTTTGGGAATTGAGTAGAAAGATTTTTTGCAAAATGCATGGAAGTTAGATGGCCCAAAACGATCTTCAGATATGTATTTTTGAAGCCTATGTGAACTGGTGAAGAGACGGTGTGTACAAGGCAGATTTGGGGTTGTACATATTGAAGAAAGTAGGTTACCTAGAAGGATCTTTCGACGAATCGATAAGGGGGGTTCTCCTGCTTCAGCTAGAAGGCTGAGTGATGGTGATGTTGGGAAAGCTCCAGTAGCCAGGGGAATTCCTTGGTGATGAATGGGGTCGAGAGCTTGAAGAGTTGTTTTACTGGCAGATTGATAGAGTTGGCTACCATAGTCGAGAAGTGATCAAATTAGTGATCTGTAGAGAGACAGTAAATGTGGTTTAGAGCAGCCATAGGAGTGGTGGTTGAGCATTTTTAGGATAGGAAGTTTCTGGAGACATTTTTTGCGAAGGTAGGGAATATGTTTGGACCAATTGAGTTGAGGATCAAGAAGAATTCCTAAGAACTTAAGTTGAGGAACAAAGTTGATGGGTGTGTTGTGAAGAAAAATGGTGGGAGGAGGTAATTGTTTGCGTTTTCTACAGAACTGCATTCCATATGATTTTTCTGCAGAAATTGAAAAACCGTGGTTTTGTGTCCATAGGAGAATTGCATCAATAGCTTCTTGGAGAATTTCTTCAGCAAAGCCTGGTCCGGGTGTTTGTAAGGAAATACTAAAATCATCTGCAAATAAGCGAGTTCGGATTGGTGGTGGAACAACTGTAGGAAGATCGTTAATAGCAAGTAGAAATAAGGTGGAACTCAGGACACTTCCTTGGGGGAGTCCAGTTTCCATGGGATGCGTTTGTGAAGTGTGTCCTAGGAAGTGTACTGCTAGCTGGCGGTGTGAGAGGAAGCTTTGGATGGTTAAGCCCAAGTTTCCAACAATATGATTCTTCGCTAATTGTTCTAGAATCTGGTATCTCCAGGTGGTGGGGTAAGCTTGTGAAATGTCAAAAAATATTGAGTAAAGGTAGTTGGATTTTCTGAAGGCATTCTGTGCGTCTAGTACAAAGTCAACAATTGGTAAGATTGTTGATCGATTAGAGCGAAAGCCATATTGGTGGTCGTTGAGAACATTATTGGATTCCAAGGTCCATGTTAGCCGTTTGTTGAGGATGCGCTCATAGAGTTTACTCAGAGTGCTGGTGAGGGCTATTGGTCGGTAGTTAGATGAAGAGCTGTGGTCTTTGTTGGGCTTTGGGATTGGTATTATGATAGCTAGTTTCCAGGGGGGGGAAAGGTCCCAAGGTGAAAAGCTTTGTTATATATGGTTAGTAGATAGTCAAGTGCTGATGGATGTAGGTATTTCAACACATGGGGGTGGATATTGTCTGGTCCTGGTGATGATTTATTGCAGTGTGATCTCAACATAAAGTGAAATTCAGTAGATGATATTTGAGAGTTGAATGGTATGGAAGTGGATGAGTCTAGGTTGATTGGGCAGTTTTCAGCTAGTTGCTTAATCTGAAGGAAGTTTTTCGTGTACGATGCATTGGAGGAGATTGTGGCAAGTTGTGAGACAAAACATTCTGCCATTTCATTGCGACAGCTGGTAGTATAGTCAGCAAAGGTAAGTGAAGAGATACGTGCAGTTGGTTTCGATCCTCTGAGACGGTTGATGTTATTCCATACTTGTGAAGTTGAGGTTTCTGAGGAGATCGATGTGATGAAGGATTCCCAACTCTTTTTCTTCAATTTGCAAATTAGACAGCGGGCAGTAGCTCTAGCTTTTTTAAAAGCAATCAGGTCTGAAATGAGTTTTGTAGTTGTGTATGTTTGCAATGCTCATTTTCTTCGTTGGATTGCTCGTTTAATTTCTGGAGACCACCATGGGACTGTTTTGATTCTGTTTGCATTGGTAGGGTTAATAGGAATAGACTGAGAAGCTGCTGCGATGATGTGTTGAGTAAAAAATGAAATATCATCTTCTAGGCTGTTGAAGTGATGAGAAGAAATTTCAGTTTTATGGGTGAATTTTGGCCAGTTGGCTGCGTCAATTCTCCAGTGAGGGGGTGATGGGTGTATAGGTGAATTTTGAGTGGGTGATGAAAATTGAAGAAAGATCGGGTAGTGATCACTGTCACATAGGTCAGAATGGACTTTCCAAGTGAGTAAATGAGCAATGTTTGTAGTTGAGAATGATAAGTCAATGGTTGAGAGTGAGTGGTGTGACATATTGAAATGAGTGGGTTTTTTACAATCATTTAAAAGTATTATATTATCTAAATTAAGTAATAATTTATTAACAGCAGTTTCAGTAGAATTTGTTCTGGAGGAGCCCCAGACAGGGCTGTGTGCATTGAAGTCACCAATGATGATGAAGGGTGTGGGTAGTTGGTTGATGATTTCAAGTAGGTCTTCTTTTTGGACAGCTTGATTGGGTGGAAGATATATGTTGCAGATGGTTACATTTCCTCGATAAAATGTTGGAATTCTAATGGCAACAGCAAGAGCTTGTAAGGTTGTACGTAGAGGTAGGACACTGGTAACATTGAGTGAGTTGTGAGCTAGAAGGCATACTCCACCAGCAGCAATGAGGCGATCTGTATTGTCAAGACGGAAGGTTGAGTAATTTGGTATTGAGAATTGGAGAGATGGTTTCAAGTGGGATTCTTGGATAGCAATGATCCAAGGGGAGTATGTTGTGATGAGTTGGCGTAGTTCATTGCGTCGTTGAAGAAGACCGCGAGTGTTCCACTGTAGGATTAGCGTATCAAAATTCATTGATTTTCAGTTTTTATAGCTTCCTCCAGCTTTTTTATTGTTTTGGTTAGGTGGATTTTAGTAGAGTGATCTTGCACTAATCCGCGTCCTTCATTAAGCATTGAAAGGAGTGATGGTAGTTGGTCTGGAGCAATAGATTGTGCGTTTGTCAGGACTTTTTGTGGTTGTGATCCTTTGGACATTTCCACAAACAGGCATAGGTTTGAGAAAGAAATGGGGCATTTATTTTTATTGAGGGTTATGTAGGTCTCCATCGGAAGCAAGACTCGTTTTAACGATGCTGCAGTTGCATCATTTGGTGGTGAAGTTTTCGATTTTTTTGAAGTATGAAAGGTTTCTTTTGGTTTCTGTGGATTGGCTGTAGAAGAGGTAGAACTGGTTGATAAAGGTCGTTTTGTTATTTCTTTTTGGTGAGGATTAGAATCAGTTGCTATGGTATTTACAGAGTGATTCTGGTTGGAGTGGGGTAGTTCAGGTTTTGAATAGTTCAATGCTTCGGACACTGGGAGGGCTGGGAAATCAGTAGAGTTGAGTTGAGAATTTTCATTTTGTTCAACTAAGTCTCTGTGGGTATCAGCAAATTGTTCTTCATCCGGATTGTGAGTGTTGTTTGGATTTGTGAGATTTGATCTAGAGGATTCTCTTTCCATTGAATCTAGTATTAGTATATCATCTAGATCAGTTTTAGGACAGTCCTCTGCTTTGTGTCCTGTATTTTGACATTTAAAACATGTCATTTCATCAAAAGTAATGAAGATCCGATAAGATTTTCCATTGAAGGGTAGTAAAAAGGAGCTGGGTAGGTTTTGTAATTTTTTTGGATCAGGTTTGCAATATACTTGACGTCTCCAGCTGACTACATGACTAAAATATCATCCTTTGGATTTGTTCTTAATGGGGATATTTTAGATTCTAATTCTATGTTTAGTTCTATTTTCAAGAATTCTTCAAATATCTGATTTGGTATTACGGGAGATACATTTGAAAATATTATTTTGGTCAGGATTTTAGTTTTTGGCCAGTCACAAAGGTTGAATTCAGCATAATTCCATGGTGATTGGTTAGAAAATCATCAACTAATTTTTGGTTTGATAAAAAGATTATAATTCTGTTGTTACTTACTCTTGAATCAGCAATTATATTTTTTGGTCCATCTACCAGATCTTTGAGTGAGAGCATCTTGAATTCTGCTATATGATCAAATACTAAACCTTGTTCTTCAGTTGGGTGAGAAAAGGTGGTGATTGGTAGAATTTTTGATTTTAGTTTAGAAGAGTAGGATATAGGCAGGTTTGTTCAGTTTGTTGAAGTTTGTTGAGTGGGGTTCATTTTGCAAATGAGGCAGGTGGCAAGCCACCTGGAAAATGTTCAAGTTAAAATTCAAATGGGAATCGAGAGTATATTCGAGAGTATATTCGAAAGTATATTTTATTACACACAAAAAAAAGGAAAAAAAAGAAAAAAAAATTGTATTTTCATGCACTACACTGCACTTTGTACATAAGATAAGAGAACACGAAACGCGGAACGATAGTGTTTCATAGACTATATGTAACTCGTAACTGTATCTCCAGGTTTGATAACAAGTTCCAATTACTTTATAATTTTTTTTTTGGAAAATTCAAAATCGGTAGATGGTATGATACAGCAGATTTAATAGTTTTTAGATTTCATAATTCTGTTGAACATTCTTGATCTTAATTAATATAGAATTAGATAACTGGCTTAATTATTCATTTCATACAATCCCACCAAAACTGTTGGTTGAAGTTGAGCAGTAGGTATCAGTCAATAATAATATTCAGGCTACCTAGTAAGAAATGGTATTCTTTATTTAATTCTCTTCACCACAGTCAAAGTTATCAAGAGAAATTGGTTGAGGATAGAGATATCAATTAGATATGTAATATGGTAGGTAGTTCACGTTTCTATGAAAATGTGGCTAAATTCATGCCTTGGGTTTTCAAAATATTGTTAAAAATCTTAAATTTCTATAAGACATTGTAACTCGTTACTTGAAGAATAGATACGTGAAAATTTGAGCTCAATTCTCGAGATGTAGCAGATATTTGGCAAATTCTCAAACTAGATTGAATCCTTATAATCCGAACCGGTTCATTCAAATCTAAACTGAATTTCCGCTATTTATGGATAATCAAACGTACTATTGAGTTGAAATATCCGGAGACATCAAGATATGTTAGCTATAAAGATACAGTGAAAATTTTATTAAAATCCTATCAGTGGATCTCGAAATATTGCTGAATTACTATAAATAGTTGAAGTTCATGTGAGTAATATTTGTTATTCTATACAAAAATATCCAGAGAAAATACAAAAGAACCGTTAGTGGTTGAGAGCTGAAACTTTCGTGAAATATTGTGATATGTCAGCTGAAGATTTTATGAAAATTTCTGCTCTCTACAACAAACAGTTCTCTCGTAATTGCTCTCGAATTATCAGAGATTCGTTAGCCAACGTACCCCAATATCTCTGCAAAATGTCAACTACTAGTAACCAACGGATGTTTCACTATTTATCTGGATATCTCTGAAATCTAAATTAATTACCTACCTTAAATCTTTGCAATATTCAAAATAATAATTACCTGCCGACACCAAGAAAGAAGAAACTAATCGCCATCAGGGCCGGTCGCAAGGAAGGTTTGAGGTTCAACCACCTATGACCCCAAAAAAAAAAGGGAAAATTAGTACCAAGTAATATTTTTAATTAAATTCAATCAAACCATTTTGTATTTATTTTCAAAAAAATCTCGTCGAATACTATTTCAAAAATTTTTAAAACTTTTAATTTCAAATTAAATTGTTTGATTTTTTTTTCAAATGTTTTCATAATTTTTATAACATAGAAGGAAGGTTCATATTTGAGAATTAAATCTTTTACAAGGATTCCAAGGTGTAACTTTCAGGTAGGTCATAAAATAAAATAAAAATTTTAATTTACACTTAGGTAAAAAATAACAAAAAGACCCTCCCTTGAGGAAATTCTGCGTCCGGCCCTTATCTGCATCATGAATTTATTTCGAAATATTTGATGATGTAGATGACAGATTTGAAGAAGAAAATAAATTTTATTTTTGGAAAAGGTCGAAAGTAGGTATATATAATTACTTGATTAGCGATTTATTCAGAGACAATAAAAATAAAATTGGTGATTTTTTTATTTCATTCAAAAAAACAGCACTGAACAAAATCTTAATAATTCATTTATTTGGATTTTTTATTCATTTATCTTCTTAAGAATGATTTAAGTCACCAATATTGGGTAGGTACTCACACATTTCTGAAAATTTGGTGCATAATTCAGCAAAAATAGCATTTCCGAATATCAAATCATACTCAAGTCTGACATAAGTAGAGATTTACGCTAAGTATTGATTAAGAAATATTCTAGAACACGGATGCTCATTCGAAGATTGGCTTGTTTTTTTTCCTTTTCTGGGACTGGTTCCATTTGAAATGAGAAAAATAAAAGCCTCCACAATCATTTGATCTACAGCTTGCTGCAGTTGGATGTGTAATACATATAGTCAGCCATAAAAATTATAGAACACTCTATTCATACAAAGGCGATATTATTTCGTTTTCATAACAATATCCCTAAATTCCATTGACTCTTTTTCTTTCTTCACAAATTTTTCTTCTTTTTCTTTCTATGGTTTGAAATTTACGGTATACTCAAGCCTATACCTAATGGTATTTGGTGACCTTATTACACTGGTCCATTGAATATACGAATCCCTCCATTTCATATATTAGCACTACACACTAACCACTATGTAAAAATTTATCCTTAAAAATGTATATAAACTCTTGTTTGAAAGAGAATAACAAAGACTTTATTTTAATCTCTCTTAGAGTACTACACACGTTTTTTGGTAATCTCTTGTAGAGTACTATATGTTTTTAATAATCTCTCGTAATGACTCTGCTTGAGTATCACTCTAAACCTTGTTCTTAAAATTGTATTGTAAAAATTATTAGTGACAAAATACTATTTGTTATTAAATTATTTTGGATAAAGTCTTCTTCCAGTAAAGTTAAGGACCACCATACAAGTGTGGATGATAAATTATTTTACTCAGAGATATTCATACACCTTCTAAATATTAGTATACTTGTATACAGTGTAATCCATAAAAGAGTATCAAATCATCAAACAATCACTCTTTTATGCCATTACAATATGTTCATTAGAGCTTTCTAATTGCTTTTTATTACAGACCTAATGGTGTAACATACGGTTTCGCTTAATTTTTGCACTTCATATATTTTATTTTATTTTATGATATTAACTACTGGTTCGTAACATTTTATTTATGTTTGTTACATTGATTTCATTTCGTTTAATTGTGTCACCTATTATATCAATGAACATGTTAGGCTAGGCGGTTTTTTGAAGGTATGAAGGGCGGGATTTCAAGCATTTCTCCATCTTCATGATGTTAGATTTAAGAAAGCAATCTGTTGGACAATTGGTTAAGTATAATAAAAAAATTTCTGTAACTTTTGTATGCTGTACCTAAGGGCAGAATTGTTTTTGCCTCTGTTAAATTAAATTTGAATTAATTTGGACTTCGGTTGTTTTATGAATATCATGTTTTGCCTATTCTCTTCCAATTTCAAGAAATTAGTTGGGCACTTCGTACAGCTTACTGGATTTTGTTCATGGTTTATGCCCACCCTGATTAGCATACCACATTCCTGATGCCAGTATGAGTCACAATAATAAAGTAGAATCAATAAATTCAGTACTTAATTATAGATTGGTAGGTATTTGCCAAGAACAACAACTTTGATGGATATGTGAAAGAATAGTACATCCAGAGCAGGTATTTTAGAAAAAGGATTGGTGATGTCAGAAGTGGTTGTAACTGATTAATTTATACGTCCGAAAAATTGAAAAACAGATGAATCTAAAATAAGTCACTTGGTAATTTTGTAACCAAAAAAAGAAGGTTTAATATTTCTTTCAATATGATTTTACAACAGCAGGTTAATTTTTACAACTGTTTGTGCAAAAGGCTGATGTCACTTACCGAATCCATCACATATTACTAGTGAAAAATATAAATTTAAGATAATTTTTGGTAGGGATAAGTCGATTTTTAACAAATAACTATTTATTAAAATTGATCTCATGAAAGGATTTTGATGGTACTTAGTTGGTACATTTCTCGTTTCATGTTTCAAGGAAACTATTGATACTAATGCTCAAGTATGTAATTATTATGTAAGAATGTTATAAATATGGCTTTGAAACATCTTATAAATTAGACTACATAAAATTTATTCGTACCTACTGAATGAGACAGACTTTGGGTATGGCACATCTGTAGGTAGTGAGACATCTGTTTGATAATAGTTTTGTTTTTTTTCTATATTATAATTTTTTGCCTTAAATTTATCCATATGTCCTTCAATACTTTCCGCGGACTTTTCCCTCTTTTCTTACTCTTTTTTTTTTATATATGTTCTGTATAGTTTTTTATAAGATACTCCTCATTTCTCTATTCTTTCATATATTTTTCTCTAAAATATTACTCTATCACACTATACTTTTATTTCTCCTACCAAATTACCTGTCCGTAGAATAATCTTTTAATGTAATATGTATACACCTAAATGAGCAGTTTTTATCTACCACTACTCATTTGTAGAACTTTTCCATCATATTTTTACAATAGGATTTCTCTTATATGAAGTTTGTGGAATACCTTGTTGTGAGAGATATTCTCACCAGAAGGAAATTCTACAGAATTTAAGCGTGTTCAGCCACTTCATACATAAGTATGGGTAAGCCAAAACCAAGGCGAACACTGATCATTTTAGAGCCAGTTTGGGCGGTTTATATATGGCTTATTCACACGCACACATAGAAATGTACGTAAAGAAATATGTACGTATGTGAGGGTGGCCAGGTCGCATCATCCCCTACCGAGATAAGAGATGGCTGGCTGGTTCGTGTACGGGTTGGGATGTTATCTTATTATATCATGACTCGGTACTCGTACATTACCTGCATGTACTTGCAGGTAATTACGATTGAACGTATTTTATGTGTTTTACATCATGTAGACAAATAATTTGCCTTCTCATTGGGGGGGCAACTGTTGTTGAGAGGTCCGAGCCCCTATTCCTAATACCAGTGAGTCCCCACAGCAACTCCCCCCAGTTTTTGGGCCACAAAAATGATTAAATCGTGAAGGCCTGGGGGGACTTGCGGGTTCCTCAGTGCCTCTTCTGGTCTGCCTCTTACTTAGCTAGTGAGCTACCCACTGCAGCGCCGACGCATTCGTATGATTGTTTTCTTGAGTCGACACGTGCCAGGTATTGGGTGCAACTGCCTTCTGCCCTATGCTTAGGTGGTCGATTTATCGTATAGGTGTAAGGTGATTGCAGGAGTGAGGAGGCAGCGGACGTTTGAATCGAGGTTTCCTTAACATTGGGAAGTTGGATTTCTCCGATGCTAGGGTAGCCATCTTCGCTTTTTTGTTGGCTGCCCTCTTCGCTGTGAAGAGGAACTTCAAGGGTTCCAGGGTCTCCTTGGGTTTTGGTTCCGGCTTTGGAAGTTCCGGAGTTGGGGTCATTTCCGGTGGTGACCAGGGAGGAGAAATGATAGGTGGTAGCGGAGATGTCATCTCCGCTAGGAAATTCTCAAAAGGAGGAGCTGTGTCCATTAACAGCTCCTCTTCGATCCTTTCTAGCTCCATTTTCTTTTTGGTCTTCTGCTGAGTGTTCAAAGACTCAGCAGTTTTCCAAGCAGTCTGGGAGGTGGAGGATTGTAGGAAGGTGGTTGTCAGCAACATTGGAATGGGTTGCAGGGAAAAAGTAACCAAAAATATCGTTTAGAAAAAAAGGCTGTTTGATAGGACAGTTTAAAAATGGGTGAATCTACTGCATTTTTCGATTTACCATTACACTTTCGTTTTAGCTTTTTTGTACCTTCTTATCAGCTCATAGAGGGCATACCACTTAAAATTCTCAGCCGTAAGCAAGTTTTCCGGTTAAGATCTGATCGGTTTAAGCAAAGTTATGCCTGAAATAAACTCAGAATATATTTTTCAAATTTTATTACAAATGAATCTCAGCTTGTGACGTCACAACGTTGAGATTATCTTTGTGTTTGACAATAAACGCACGTTGCCATGTTTATATCTATATCGCACGTGGATTTGTTTATTCCTGTTTTTTTCTTTTTGTTGGCATTCCTCTTTTGCTTATCTTCGGAGTTTTTTTTGTCTCGCAAAATTCTGATTTTTGTCGCTTATTTTTTAGCAGGTTTATTTCCACGTACTGGATATTACTTTTTTGTGAGTAAATTTTATTTGCTTCTTATTAACCTCTCAGACTTGCAATAAGGATGGGGATTTTTACTATTTTTACTGCCTAAGGGCCTGCCTCTTTTGTGTGGGCATATGGGGGCCTCCGGATTGAATGTTTTAGAGGTAACATCGTCCGAAAATTTCACAGACATTTTTGTTTTTGGTGTTTTTGTTTGTTGTGAAGTAATTATTTCACTTTTCTCTACAGATTCTTCCGTATTTGTTTGTGAATCTGTCTGGATATTTTCTGTGTTATTCCTTTGTAGCCTTTCCATTCTTTTAACGTCGCTTACTGTCGGTACTTTAATTATTGTTCAATCACTAGTTGGTAACACTGTATCGTCATTCTCCAGTTCCTATTCCGTTGCGTCGTCAATCTGTTCAGTTTGTGAGTTGTGTCTGTTCATGTCAATATCTCTCTATAAATTAAATTCATTTATTAGTGCGGTACCTGTGTTTTACTTATTTATTCATTCTCTGGTGTTAAATGAATTGTTCGTCTACCTCATACCTCAATGGACTCCAAACCCCCAGAGTCCAACATGGTGGAAACACCGGGTATCTCTCAAGAAAATGGATTCAACTGTTCCAGAGGTAAAACATGAAGGTACTCGAATTCAGTAAGAATGGTGTAGTCGTAAAAAGATGATGGGTATGTAGAATTTATTTATTTATTAATGGTGTTTGTAATTTGAAATAGTAGTGGTGTGATAATTATTTAGGTGATGTGATAGTTAATTAAGTGGCGTAATAAAAGTCTGTTGACAGCAAGGCATGAGGTGCGTAATATTCTTTCATTGTATGACGTGTAATTTTTTTTGTACGTTGTTTAATTTTAATGTGTGGTGCGTAATTTTAATTGTTGGTGTGTGGCGTAAATTTTACTAAATGACAGGTGATAAAGTAACAGGCGTAAATTGAAAGTTTACACTGTAATTGATCGATCTTTTTTATTTGTTATTTAAATGGAGAAATTTCTAGGTGAATGGAGATGAACGGAGATGGCGTAAGGTCAAGTCAATTTATTTATTTCAGTCGTCAGTCTTTATTTGAAACGGGGAAAATGAAGATGTAATGGCGATCTTTTTTTGAATTCGGAGTATAAAAAAAAACGGGTGGATGATAATAATTAAAGGGTGAGATGATGTATTTATTAGAGGAAGAGGTGAGGGGAGAAATGGTGGTAAAACTGGTGTAAAAACCCTTTTGTTAAAATGGCGATTATTATTGTCTCACTCTATTTAAAGCAGCCAAACGGAGAAGAAGGAAGGTTGAAAGGAGAGAACAAAAAGACATGTATATTGATGTGTTATGTGATACTGGTTGTTGTCAGTATACACGCACACACATAAAAAATGGAGAAACCTAGTATTGTAGTAGTGTAAAACGGACAGTTGACGGATGGTGAAACGTATTTGTATTTTATTTTATTTGTGTGTTAGTATTGGTGAGGCAATTGACGGAGAAGACAGAGATATAATAGTAGATGGCGACAAGGCGAACTATATAGATAGAAGAATTGGGAATAATATGTTTTCACACACACACACACACACACATAAATACATAAAGGAGTTTATCTGGTGAAATGTATATTGTGTGTCGATGAATAATGTAGTTCCATGCATTGTCCAATATAGGCAACATGCATGAATGTAATAATGTGGGAATTTTTCTTTTATTGCCCCTTAATGAATATAAAGTAAATGGAGTATGAGTAATTCTGGGAAATGGAGTAATACTTAAACAAAAGGAATGGAGTTGGCCAATAAAAAGCTAGGATTGTGATCGAACTATTTACTCAATGATTTTCATTTGTGATCTATTGTTTGGAGGTAATTGATGACACATATATTGCTATACAGGAGATCACTCATTTCATGGCTCATATTTTACGCAATTAGTCAGTTACTGTCAATTCTTGGTTCAGCAAACTAATTCGTATTTTTGTCATATTAATTATTAAGTTTATTTGACGTTAGTGCATCTTTTTATTACTATTAATGATTTATAATGCAAAAACCTTCATATTTCTCTTTATTTTTCTCATTTATTTCGAATTCTTTTCTCGTATTTCTTTTTATTCATCTTTTTCGTGTACTTTATTCACAATTTTGTATTTCTTTTTGTCCATCTCTTATCAGTCCCACATTTTGTCGTCAGTTTTAGAAGATTTTATATTGAATCAATGTAATATCGAGCAGATTGGTAAGTCAGTTAATTTTTTTCACTTTTGTTGGAATTTTGTCATAATAGACAATGATGCTTTTAAGGTTTGGTTCATTTTTATTAATTATTATTTGAGGAAATAGTTTCGATCACGACCTTTGCTTCGATATCGATATGCATAATTATATAAGAGGAAATTTAAAAATAAAAAAAAGGATTTAAGAAAAAGGAAAAAGTAAAAGGACTGGTGAAAAAGGATAATATATATAATAATGTAGCGAACAAAGAATAATTTTCCGAGTATTCGTGCACAATTAAATATTTATATGGATAAATTATTTTTTTTTAATGGGCGAAATAATATTTTTTATGTGCCTAAATAGGAAGCGATATAAATGATTTTTCTTAAACTCGAGTATAATATAACATCGATAGTTAGGGGACTGTCGTTATCAAAATTATTGGTTCCATTTTTTATCTGATTTAATCAGTTGCTCTTTATGATGGAGAAAAACAGTGATGCGTAATTTGGTCTCCCCGATAAATGCAATAAACGGCGAAACGGAGAATATATTTATTTATTTTTTATTTATGTAATGGTACGGATCGAGTACTCAAGTACCATTACGGCTCATACAAACGGAGTAGTGTGAAGGATATTGAATATTATTTTGGTGAATTTAAATATATACTACAAGGAAAGTCTTTTAAGTACTCGATCCACACGATCTTTGGTTGTGGGTTGGCTGTATGGAAGGACGTTGCGTTTGCGGATGGAAGTACAGTCGACTAACTGCCTGAGGAGGGTACATGTGTGTTCCATGTATCTAAAGGAGGTGGTGATTTGGGCTGTGAGTGGCAAAGTTCATGACCCACAGTTCAGAAGCAAGAGTCGTGCTCCTTTTTCTCCTAATTGTTGACTTGGCTTTGATTCACCCAACTAGAGCCTACCGGATTTATTATTGTTCTAGAACCAAACTTTATTACAAATATTATATATTTCTATTAATTTCCTTAAATTTTCCATTCCTTTATTTAATACTTTTGTTACAATGAGCTTAATCATTTGTATATTTTACCTAGTAAAATGGCAAATGGTAGAAAACCTAAATCTAAATCCGGGGAAAAATCGGGCATGTGAAGCCACAATCAAAGCGGCGGTCAACAAATAAGCAACCATAATATTCCTGAAATTCAAAATAGCAAATCTGATCGTGATGAGCCCTACATTTCTGAAAATGATATCGAAAATATATCAATAATTGAAGATATGAAGGTAGATGTCAAAGTCAACTTAGAAACCGAAAAACGTCTGTTAGAGAATAAAAATAAAGGAACCACAGGTGAGATCTTATGATTCTTTCGAGGTCGCAATACATAAATTTTTTTCATAAATAATTTATTAAACGGAGGGAGTAATAATGTGACGTCACATTAATGAATGCTGTATCATGTAAAATTATTCCTTCTAGTTAAGACAAAGGAGTAATTGAAAGAGGCACCAGTGCGTAGACCAAATGCTTCCACCGAAAATAATGGGGGGCCTCCTAGAAAGAACCTTGATCCGTCTGTTAAGGCAAAATCCACCACATCGAAAAGTTCTATCCCTAAACCAATTGCAAAACCTATACCTACTTCCCAATAAAATACCTAAAATCTCTAAGCAAATGGTGAGCAAGGCAACCCAACAGGTGCTGGCTGCCAAACCTATGAATGAGGAAGACATTCAGTCTACCTCAAAAGAGGCAAATGTTAGGAGTTTTGCCATGGAACTTGCCAAGACGTTTCAACAGTCCATGAGACAGAAACAGGCAAGGGAATCTAGGTTAAGGAATCCTGCCTTAATTCAGGAGATGCAGGATAAGATAGTATTTTTAGAAAATACATTATCAGAGATTACTGATTCGGTGAGTTATCCTGACCCTAGTTTAATTAATCACGGCAAAAACATTAATAATAATACTCATAATTTAGGTGAATCAATAAACAGTGAAAATAATAATAATAGTACAAACATTTCTAATAATAATCCTATAAATAATAATAATGAAAACGGAGAAAATAAAAATAATAATCATAAAAATGAACAGGAGGATGATAGTTGTAAAACTCTTTTGAAAATCTTAATTGATGCTCTTAAGGGTAAATCGAGTGGCGAAAATGATAAGAAAACGGAGATGTTATTTAATAAGGACAATACAAAAAGGGAATATAAACTTACTCGAAATATTCGATATGATTTATGGTTTGATTACCTGAAATCAGAATTGATTCCTAAGGACTTATTTAATTTAATAGAAAATAAAACAGGTGATGATAATAGATATAATGAACAGGAGAAAGAAATTAGGTTAAATTTAATCAGGGATATGTTCCATCCCGTTTCTGCGGACGATTCAGTTTGTCTACAGAAACGTGTCGAACAAAATATAGGCAACTATTATTCTTAATTCTTGGAATAATAGCTGTCTATATTTCAACTAGCTTCTCACGATCGGACACCACCAGATATGCTGACAACAATGTGTCATCATATTTGGCGGATGTTCTGTGTCACGCCACCTTTTTGGTCGGCCATGTTTGATTGAAACAATGAAAACGAAGGTGATGTCGTATCTTCATTTTGAAGATATGGTCATTCCTAAACCTACAGTCAAGTAGAAACGTTAGGGTTCATACTAGCTGTTATGGACATTAGGTTTCATTAGTATTAAGAAATAGTATTAAGTATAATTTCGAAGTGTTTGTAATAATTAACGTGAAATATTAATAAAAGATAATATAAAAGAAATTATCTTATTTGTTGAGGTAACTTCAAATTAATGAATTACTCTCGCAACAAATTGGCGCCCGAACAAAAAAACCTTCGGAAGTAAAATTTTTTTTAATTTTATTAATGTTTAATTTATCGTAAAATATTTTTCAAATTGTGTGAAAAATAAATTTTTTTTTTTTGAAGCTCGCAAATAATTGATTAAATTTTTATTAGAGCAAATTGATTTCATGTAATTGTTATAAAATCGTGGCTAAAATAATCCGAACCATCAAAGAAAAATTAAACAAACGTCTACAAAATCACACATATATTGCAGATGACTGCCGACATTTGATTAAGACAACTAAAAATAAATCACTTAAAAATAAACTAATAACAAAAAACAAATCTAAAAATAAACTTAGAAATAAGGCGAAAATCCGGCACTGGTTCCTGAAATCAAAAAGAAACAAAGTCAGCCCAACCAGTATCCAGGTCCAAAACACAGAGAACAAGAAGTCACTCACCAACGGAGTCAACCAGAAAGAAGTCGCTAATAAACTAAAGAAGACTACAATAAATTATCCGTCATCAAACTGTAAGCAAATTATAAATTTATCTTCCATTAATTCGGAACAATTTGAAACTGTTATCGATATCGTAAATAATATTGTAAAATGTAAAATTTCCCAACCTTCGCGAATGTCTGAGAAAAGTGAAAGTATGAGTGCATCACTCCCGGATATTTTACATTCAAAAGCTGAAGAAAATATTTTGGAATCCGAAAACTACCCTAAAAATTTGTATGAGAATTTTTCTGAAGAAGGAAATTATCCACTCCTTGATAATCATTGGGGAAGTCGAGTGTCTACATTGTTCCTATATCGTGTGCTAAAAGCAGCTAAAGTAAAAAGGATAGAAGGTAGAACACGTATCGAACTTCAGAAAAAATTATATAAAGGTAGACATCCCAAACATTGGTTGTTGCATATACTATATTCTAACCCCAACACTGAAAAATTTGAAAGAACAAGTAATTTTGACAAATTAATCGAGGAAAGTAAAAGTTATCGTAGAGTAACAAGAAGCATAAAAAATAAAGACCCCAACGAAGCAGAAGAAATCTTCTCCGACACAGAAGAAGAAGATTTAGAAACTAAAGGAAAGAAGTTAGAATTAGAGAAAAAGAAAAAAGAAGAGACAGAAAAAAGGTTAGCAAGAAGATGCCTTAGCTCAAGTTTTGAAAAGCTTCTATCTAAAGTGTCACACCACGTGTCACCTAAAAAATTAATTTCGGTTACATCTGATTTCTCTCTCCCTAACGACGAAGAAAAATCTTCCTCAGAGAGCAATCAATATTAAATCAAACTTTTGTCGATAGACCCTCACAGTCTAGTGCTGATTTATCGTCACTAGTCCCTCAAGGATAGGGAAAGTCCTCGCAGACCAAAATCCAACATTCAGTCCAAATTCATGTAAAAAGTCCAGAAAATCTGGAAAAAATTAAAAATAAAATTCCAATAACAACTGAAGAAAATTCTTTCGACCCTATAAATTTATTACCACCAGAAATACAAGTGGAATTCCTTGATCAAAAAGAACACACGTACATCAACGTGATAAATATTGAAAATAAAAATAATCCCTTTTTAAAATCAGAAATTAATAACATGAATCCAGAGGAAATAGCTGAAAACAATGCACGCTTGCTTTTGCAACAACAGCAACAAGCAAGGTACGCAGCAGCAAATGAAGCTTATGCGCAACATAACCTAGCAATGAACAATTTTTGGAAAAGGTCAGAAAGATGGACTCCGAGCCATTTTTCAAATGGCCCCGATGAGGACATCCTAGAATTTCTCTTTGAATACGAAACTAAGCAAAAACATTTGAGGCAACGGAATATGAAATGATCCGAAATTTAAATATAGCCCTCCGCAGTACAGCTTTAGAATTATTCGCAGCCGAGAACGAAATTACCCCAGAAACTTCATGGTCCGATGTTAAGAAAATTTTAACGCGTATCTTTAAGAAAGATAAAGATACAGTAAAAAAACGTATTAAATCATTATAATTTGATGACTCATATTTTAGTACAAATTTACGAAAATTCTTCCGACTTTATAAACAATTAGATGCTACAATTAGCGAGATAAAATTTGCGACCTCTTACTCCCTGGACTAACAGGAGAAATGAGAAAATTTTTTGCATCCAAAAATCTTCAAACACAAAGTGAAATCTCAGAGACTTTCACAGACTGGAAAGAATTTAGAGAAAAGGCATTAGATTTGACTGATGTTCAGAAAACGGAAGAAATGCTGAACAAGGCTACAGAAACGATCGCTAAACTAACAAAACAGATGGAAGAGATGATGAAGGGCAACACTCCTGAGAAAAAACAGCCTGTAAAACCCGTAACTCCGCCCATCGCCCCAACTGATCCAGTTATAGTAGCACTAGTAGAAGCAGGATTGAAACCCCCCACCTCCAATAAACGTGAACAGAACCGAAATAGAAATCAAACATCGGAGAACGAAAATGTGAAAAATAGATCTCGTAGAGAAAGAAACCCAAATAATAACAATAACGAAGTTAATGAAAGTAACCCTAGAAGAAGGCAATCTAGAGAAAGAGAACCTAATAGACCGCAAAATAATCAAAATACATATAGACAACTGACAAGAGAATCGTATCGCCCTCAAAATAATGAAAGATATCCACCGAGGGAAATAAATTGTTTCAATTGCGGAAGAAGGGGACATCTTTCCAGAGATTGTAGGCTATGAAATCGAGCTACACCTCAATTCCCGCAAAGGAATTTTAGACCACCACGCTTCAACAGTAACTTTGCATCAAACTACGGTCAACAATTTAACCCCTACAAACAACAACAAGCTAGTTACGCAAAGGCATATAATGCCCCAATGTTAAGTACTCAACCTTGGGCACCTACAACAAATTATGCCGTTCCATCGTATAACTTGCGAACTCCAGATGTAGTTCCAAGCATCCAACAACAAAACTTCACCCAATAGCCAAAAAACTTGCAGTAGAGCCCGTTTGCTCTATACCAGTTAATGACTACGACTTTCGGGCTTGTAATGGCAACGTCCAACATCCGGACTGCGCTGCTCTCCTAGTAATAGATCCACACGCGCCGCATAATCGGAAAATTCATATCCGTAGTGCATCAATGAAATTAGTCAGGGCGAGACGTAAATTAATCGTCCCCTGCAACATTGTGAGCCGTGAGGAATATGAAACACAGGGAACAGTCGATAGCGGCTCTGAAGTGACGCTTGTCCAATATGACCTTGTAAAGGATAATGTGATCAGACCTGCAAGAGTAGGTATGGTAGCCGCTAACGACAGCGCAATAATTGTCATAGGAGTTGTGGAAATCACCATAAAAATGGGTGACCTCCTCCTTGATGTGGAAGCATATGTAACCTCTGAGGAGACCACACCTTTACTTCTCGGATACGACTTTTTAGATCGACACAATGCCTATATTTTATTTAGTAAGAATTTATTTAGAATAGGACCGCCATGGAAGCTTGAAACATTTAGTATAATTAAGTTTAACGAAGAAAATTGTGAAGGATTTATTAGAGCAGACAAAGATTTCTGCATAGAAGCGAATAATGAATATTGTATAAACCTGGATCCAGATATGGGAAAAGCAGATCCAGATGAGTGGTTTTTAACAAGTTATGGTTTAGAAGGCGAGTATATTGTTGATGATTTAGGATGGCCAGCCTTAAGATTCCACAGTCCGCACTTTGACACCCAGATCGCGCAAGGGACAGTTTTAGGACGCTATAGGCTTAGACAGCCGACTATGCGGGACCGTCAGACAAATTCCGTCCGCCGTGGCCAACCCAGCATCCAAAGCATTACGTCGGGGTATACTGTGGGTAACCAAGGTGAGGAGGTTGATATGCTAAAACTTGTCCGTATAACCCGATCTGATGACAGTGTTATCCACGACAACGAAGGAACAAGAGTAAATATTAATAAGAATTTAACGAAGGAAGAAAAACGGGCAGTAGTAAGCGTTCTAAAAAAATATATTCACATATTTACGGAAGAACCTGCCAAGGTAAGACCTACGAAATTGAAACCGGCACATGTCTACTTGAAAACAGACGAGCCAATTCAACGTAGAAACTACCATATGGGAATTTTTGAAATAAGAGAAATAAGATTGAAAATTAAAGAATTTGAAGAATGTGGTATTATTAAAAGAGCAAGCTCTAGATATGAGAGCCCTGTATTTGTTAAGAAAAAATCAAATGGAATTTATAGATTATTAGTAGACTATAGAGGTGTAAATGAAATAGTAAAAAAGGATACGAGTAGAGTACCTTGTCTCCCAGATATTTGGGATGCATTACGAGATAAGAAATATTTCGTGACAATTGATCTTAATCAGGGATATTATCAAATTCCTCTTGATGAAGAATCAAAAGCGATAACGGGAATAAATGTTGGAGGAGTAAGTTACGTATTTAACTCCATTCCAATGGGATTAAGTGCAAGCCCCAGCATTTTTCAAAAAACAATGACCGACTTATTCAATCATATCCTAGAAGATAAAGTTTTAGTCTATCTAGATGATATATGTGTTTTTGGAGAAACATTTGAAGAAACTTTGGAAAACTTAGAAGAAGTCCTAAAAGTACTAGTTGAAGCAGGTTTACTAATTAAAACGAGTAAAAGTAGCTTCCTCAATGATAGTATCGAATATTTAGGACATAAAATTTCATATAATAAATTAGAACCGTTAGATAAAAACATCAAACCGATTCATGAAGCACAACCACCGAAAACGTTACATCAACTACGCAGATTTATTGGCCTAGCAAATTATTATCGAAAAAAGATAAAAAACTTTTCGCAAATTACGGCACCATTAACAGATTTAACAAGAAAAGAAAATGTTAAAACAAATAATAAAATAGCATGGAATAACGAAGCACAAAAAGCCTTTTGACAAAATTAAAGAATTGATTACGTCAGATCCAATTCTTACAATCTACGATCCTGATGCTGAAACATACGTCGAAGTCGATGCATCGAAAACAGCAATAGGAGCAGTAATAATGCAAGTAGACAGAAAAACAAAAGAACCACAACCTATAGGATATTTTTCGAAGAAAATTCCTAAGAATCAACAACATTTATGTTCTTTTGATTTAGAAATGTTGGCTATCACCGAAACTTGTGAATATTTCAGAGAATTCTTAGTCTACAAAGAATTTAATATTTTTACGGATCATGAACGTTTAACATACCAAAGTCGAATGAAGAAACCAAATGCAAGACTAAATAGATTAATTTCGAAATTAGGAGAGTTTACGTTTAAAATCAGACATATCAAGGGCAAAAATAACAAAATTGCTGATTATCTATCCCGTTTAGAAGAAGAAGAAGAGGAGTACAATTATGCAGAATTCCGAAATGGTCTATTCATAATACCAGAAGGAACACCTGATCCTCCAAATATTGTAAAACAAGAGAAACAGATCAAAGCAATAACACGCAGTATGAAGAAAAAAGAAATGGAAGCAGATTTGAAAAGTGACAATTTGGAAGACGATCGAAGTTCCATCCTATCCGATATCTCAGAAAAATCTGGAAACTCCGATACGTCTACGAATTCTCAGCTTTCCAATTTTTCAGAAAACTCAGAAACAAGAAATTCAATCGAGATAACAGATGAATAAATCCACAATCTAGGGGATCTACAATGTGAAGATAAATATTGGGGAATAATAATTAAAATTTTAGAAGGTGGTAACGAAAAAGAGTTAATAAAGAAACTGAAAGCAAGAAAATCACGCAATTTGAATCCATTCTTCCTTGACGAAAATGGAATTTCATGGAAGAATAATGATAACTCTGTTTATCATTATGCCGTACCAGTAATTCCTGATTCCCTCATACCTCAGATACTGAATATATGTCATGAGAGTCAAACTGGGGGAGGACATTTTGGAATTAGTAAAACTCTTGCCAAAACGCGTGCTCGATACTATTTCACGCAATTGCCCAAAATAGTCTCGAGACATGTACGCTCGTGCCATCGGTGCCAAATCAATAAGAATATTAATGAAAAATATGGATATTTAAAACCAATTAATCCTGAAGAATGCATACCACTCGCACATATTCAAATTGATTTTATCGGAAAATTTAACACCAATAATGAAAAGAAGTTTGTCATAGTAGGAATAGATAAAGCAACAAAATATTGCTGGACTAAAGCAGTAACGCAACCAAACACGCATTCAGTAATTAAATTTCTGAAAGAAATCGTACGTCATTATGGAAAACCGACGAAGATTATGTGTGACAACGGAACTCCTTTCTCAAACGAATATGTGCAAAATTATTGTAAAAATAACGGTATTAAAATATACTACTCTACATCATATTCACCGCAAACTCAAGGACAAGTAGAGAAAATGAACGGAACGATTAAAAAAATGTTAGCAAAATACGAGAGCGCCGATAGTGAAGAATGGCCAGACCACGTGTACAACGTAGCCTTGACCTATAACATGACACCTATCGAAGGGTTAAATAACCTCGATCCATTTTATCTTATGCACGGTTATAAAGGAGAACCTCCTATAAATTTAATTATTCCATCACCACTTATCAGTAAAAACAGAGAAGAACAGATAAATGAAGCAAATAAAATACGAAAAACAATCCCGAAATTAGATAAAGAAAATGCAAGAAAATATTCATAACGTTACAATAAAGGAAGAAAAGAAATCTCCTATAAAACTAATGATTTAGTTCTTTTGAAAGCACTGATAAATTACGGAAAAGGCAAACCAAAATTTCTAGGAACATATAGAATAGTTAGGAAAATTTCAGACCTAAATTATATTGTTCGTATAATATCTGATGATGGAAATAGTACAGACGACACAGTGCATATAAGAAGACTTACACCTTATAATGCCCGTTGTGATGCTAACTTACCATCAGATATTGAAGAAAATATATCTGATAACTCAGAACCTGAAGAAATTAGTTCTAATCCAAAAAGGAAAAAAGGTAGACCAAAGAAGGAAAAGAGTTCTGAAGAAAATGAATCAGAAGATGAAATTAAAATCATTGTCAAACGTCAGAGAGGAAGACCACGAAAAGGAATCTTAAAGAAATCTAGCAATAAAAATAAAAATAATAAAAAGGTAACATTTACAGAAGAAGCTTTATTAAAAGGAAAAGATAGTTCAGAATGGAGAAAGAAATTTGAATTAAAAGACCCAGAAAAGAAAAGGATAACTTTACGAAAGATCAAATTGATTACCCAAAAACAACATTTGGAAAAAATCAACTTGTTCAGTAGGTGTGATGAGGGAAAAAGTATTAAACAACCTTTGTCTCTACCTACCCAACCTTCTTCACAACATATTAAAAACCCGAGTGAGTTAAGTTTGGAGGAATATGTAAAAAGAAACTCTGAACCACCACCCAAACCATTGTATAATAATATTTATAATCTAATTCGTAATAACTATAGATAAAATATATTGTAAGGACCATTCACGTAATTATTTCTCCCACAAAAAAAAGTAAAAAATTTTTTTTCACTCACCGATTTACCAATCCACGTTTTGAGGAGAAGTCTCTGCAGTCTCTGGCTTGACCTCACCCTGCTCCACTTCCTCACGATGATCATGCGTCTCAGCCTCCGGAGAAACAGAACGACGCCGGAAACGCTGATGCCGAGGAACAAGAACATGCGCCGATTAGAAACAATCCTTTTACTTGGCCCAGGACTCGGCTCACTTCTCGGATCAGCCCCTCGCAAAACTCGACGATTGTGTGAAATAGTCAATTTCTCCGATGGCTCCAAAATGTGTAAAACCTCGATATAATGAGGCGTATCATTAATCTCAATTTTTCCCCAATAAAAACGAACAAAGTAATCAACCAGATGTTGAAACTGCGACCTATCCATTATGGTATTGGCATAAGCGGTATTAGTAACGGCAAAGCGAACTTTTGCACTAAAATTGAGAGGTTGCATCGCCAGGATAATGGAAGTGAGAAGATTTAAACCAACGGCATATCGGGTGATATCAGAAGGATTCACGTCAAGTGTCAAAAAGCAAGCCACAGATTCTTCCCATCTCCACAGGCTCTCCTCTGGAAAGAGGAAACTAAATTGGGAAGCCAATTGAACCATGGATTGCAAGCAGCACTCACATAAACTTTGCGGCATCACATGCCTCCATGATCCGAAGGATGTATTTAGAGAGTCGCCAGGAAAATTTTTCCTATACGCATCCACCCCGGTTGGACCATAGTCAGCGGACAAAAAGGAGTGTAGAGCCTTGAAAATTTTCCAAAGGCCTACCACCCCAGTAAAGAGACACGGACAGCGCGGAGACCAGCAACGCAGATACGGAAGAGAAACCTGTGTGAACATAAAACTCTCCGAAGTCTCAACCAACCCGTTATCTGGAACCATAAAATTTTGGTAGCGCACGCAACTCAGCTGGAGTAGGATACATAGGAGCATCCTCCAGAACTTCTTCGCTAGCACGATCCGTGCCCAAACTCATGATCTTATTGAAATCGTAAAACGAATCTTTGTTCAATTTCATAGGAAAATAATAAACAGTAAAAAAAAAAGAAAGAAACGCCATAAAAAAAAACAACTTCTTAAAAATAGTAGGAACTCAAAATTATATAACTAACGACGGACGAGGATGAAGAAAATCGAGACGAATCCAGAGATCGAATACACCAAGAAGACTGCGATACCTCCATATAAATCCGAGTTGTAAAGCAAGATGAATTCTTGCTGAACAATCGAAATATACTGGAGTACGCCATCTCCCAAGACCTACCCTTGATGGTAGTAGTGCAAACCAAATTCCAGAGTCCCACACTAACGCAGATGTATTAATTTTCGCACATATGTAGATTTTTATGAGAAAGAAATAAAAATCGAAGAAATATTGTGCATCGATATACATTTTTCACATTCCACTTTCCTTTCACGTAAAATGATAACAACTAAATAATGTACCGACAAATATAATACTGCGCTTAACAGCAAAATTTCATGTGATTTGTAATGATTTCAGACTACAAGATGATAAATCACGCCGTTATCGTTTTTATCATATTTACCACACTTACAACCAAAACAGAGAACACAAGCTTAAAAACGAAGATTAGTGCATCGTCAGGAGCTTACTTCGAGCTGAATGAATTCAACGAGGCCTATGAGAAAACAATTCCTATATTATACAGTCTGAAAATTCCAAGAAGGCAGACCATAGAAACACCGGAATGGCTAGAAGAAATTAACAAACTGCAAAGTTGCACATCCAGAGAAAATATATGGTGCATACAAAGATCGAAAAATATATTACGAATTCTAGACTTGATTACGGAAATTCAGCAAATTAACGAAGCCATAATCAAGGAATTCGACAGAGAACCTTCAAAACGAACAAAATGCGGCATACAATTTCTCGGTGACTTTGACACATGGTGCTGCAATGTCATGACTCTATCACAAGGAAACGACTTCATCGAAAACGAGAAGAATCTAAAAACCCAATACGAAAAACTACGAGAATTTGTGATAGAAAATCATGCCGAATTACTGAATATCACAAAAGACATAAAAAATTTTGAAACGATAGAATTTGATAATTCCAAAATTCTAAAAGAAAACATTCAGGCATTAAAAGACGCGATCCAAAATCAGAACAATGAAATAATAATTGAAGCCAGAAGAGAACTCATCTTCGACCCAGCCAGAACCCTTCATGCTAGTTTAGTTAATGAAAATGCTAAACTTAGCCATTTGTTCCTTTCTTGTAAAAATAATCATCTACCGAATTATAACGGGAACAGATATCGACCTTTGTGGCAAGCATAGCCTATTGTGTTTTCTCCCGCAGGACCGTACAACCAACAATAATGGTAATTGTGCAAGAGCATTATTTCAAGGAATGAAATATGAAGAGATAATAAAGAAGTGCACATTTAAATGTGAAACAAATCATGATGAAATCGTAGTGAAACAAATAGAAATGAATCAGTTTGCGATCACAAACACAAAGAACCCATTAATATCAGTCAACACAATTACAAAGACAAGCACGAGTATAGCCATCAATGATTCATGGCCTGGAGCAACTTTACTACCAGTCCCATGTATAATGGAAATTCAACAGTTACAAGGAGAAAACAACGCCGAAACAATCAACCCGGCAGGTTTCCCCTGTATTAATAATCCAGAGAAGGATATCCTTACTGAACATCATCTACCACTGGTTTGGACGAAATATCAGCTTATGGTACTAGATTTTGGACTACATCAATCGTTCAAATTTCCGAACATCTCAATTGCGTATAATAATAAATGGCATGACAACGTACCGTACATCTCGCCGATAACTCCGATTCATAAATTCGATGAGAGACTAAAATCAGCAGAATTGAAAATTCCTGACTTGGGATATCAAGACACAATAAACACTGTACACCTACTATTGATAGGTTGGTGTGGTTTATTAACATTTGTTGTAGCCATATTGGTCTACGTAAACCTTAAAGTAAACTGTGTTGCTATCAATGCGCACAATCAGATAAACGATTTGGCATTGGGAGCAATACACCGTTAATGGTCCATAATTTTAAGTCTATTTTTTGTAATAAAATATAATAAGTTATCATTAAAAAGCATAATAAATTTGATTATGCCAAATCATATCCATTAAGCCAATTTGCAGTAATAAATTTTTATGCTCAAATGCGAAATTTTATATTTTAGGCGATGATCAATTCCGCAACGTAAAATTAAGAGATATTTGTAAAAAGATAATATTGTTTTATGATTAGAATTAAAAACATATTATGTATTAGAATTCTAAACTTTCAGGAACGCAAAATTTAACGAAGTAGGAGCTTCGGGCTTTCTTTCGCCCGGGGACCTTTGTTCCGTCCCGTTTCTGCGGATGATTCAGTTCGTCTACAGAAACGTGTCGAACAAAATATAGGCAACTATTATTCTTAATTCTTGGAATAATAGCTGTCTATATTTCAACTAGCTTCTCACGATCGGACACCACCAGATATGCTGACAACAATGTGTCATCATATTTGGCGGATTGGTCGGCCATGTTTGATTGAAACAATGAAAACGAAGGTGATGTCGTATCTTCATTTTGAAGATATGGTCATTCCTAAACCTACAGTCAAGTAGAAATGTTAGGGTTCATACTAGCTGTTATGGACATTAGGTTTCATTAGTATTAAGAAATAGTATTAAGTATAATTTCGAAGTGTTTGTAATAATTAACGTGAAATATAAATAAAAGATAATATAAAAGAAATTATCTTATTTGTTGAGGTAAATTCAAATTAATGAATTACTCTCGCAACAGGATATAATTATAAATAATATCGAAGACAATTATAATAAATTAATCGGCAAAGTTAAAGATTCGATAGAAATTTTAAAAGTTTTAAAAGCGTTTAAGCGATGTGAGATTCATAGGGCATCAGAGGCAGTTTGCAAAGAATTAGCTCTTTTAAAATATAATCCTTCTAGGGAAAAGCCTTATCAGTTTTTCCAACGTTTTGACGAATTAATCAAGACTTATGAAAATAATGAGGATAATGATGAATTAACAGAGAAAGAAAAACGGAGTTATTTTTATATGACGGTGGCTAAAAGTTCTAATATGATAGAGACTATTAATTTTATTTCTAAACGAACTAATAACGTACGCCTATCTATTGAAGAACTCAAATGTTTAATCCTACAGTCCGAGACAAATAGACAAATGGAACAATGAAATGAAGGTTCGAATAAGGGCTTGGCAGGACAAACGAGAGGCAATGTCGTATATACTAGACAATCACATGCGCGAACTAGTTTTACAAACAATAGCAGGATTAGTCCAGGTGCTAGATGTTTCAATTGCCAGGGTTATGGTCATTTAAGCAATACTTGCCCTAACCCAACAGTTGAAGGTCAAATGTGCTTCAACTGTGGAATTGTTACATCGACGCACAGTGCAACTTTTTGTCCTACGTTAGGGAAGATGAGACCTTAGTAGTCTCACAAAATGATAGATATAGACGCATGTTTTAGAATAGTCGTAAGTCTAATAGGTACATGTCTTATCGAGGGCGTAGCTTGTATTGTGGTATTGCACCACCTAGGGGTGGATATTCCAATCCATAACCTAAGCTACCAACAGGAGGAATAGCCAAACCTTTTAGAGGTACCCCCTCGAACATGCGCAGAAGGGGTGGTAAAATTAAACAGGTGGACAGAAAGGCAAAAGATAGTAAGATTCGATGAACAAACAGCGGCTTCAAAATTAATAAATCTAATACTGAACCGGAGAAACATAGTACAAATTTGGATAATATTGAAGTGGATGTTCAATTTGACATTCCTCAGTCTACTTATATTTCACAACATACGTATGTGACCTCTGACTGGGAAGACTGCTTCAATATTCCATTGCTTCCTAGCCCCTCACCTTATTCGACCATTCAAGACCTGGAGCAATCTTCAGCTTTAATGGTCAATTCTGAGTAGGAGACCCTGTTGGATCTGGATGACGCTGATAATTCAACGTCTTCTCAGAATAATCCTTCAGGAAAACCTGTGTATAAAGTATCCTTTTTGTCGGATAATGGGGCAACTCAACACCTTATTTCCAATCCTGTCCCTCTTGTCAATAAAAAGCCCCACAATGAAAAGGTACTTAGTGCCAATGTAGACTCGACATTGTCCTGTGACTTAACCGGTGTCTTACTTACTCGTGATTTACTTGGCAATAAAGTTAGGTTTAGTAATGTTAGGTGTTGTCCTCAATTGTCTGAAAGTTTGTTTTCAATACAAAAATTGATAGATCTAGGTTTTACCAGGGTTTTGAATAATCAAAACATTCGAGTGGTAAACAGTGATCAAACGGTGACCTATTTTTCTGGAGAATATAAGAAACCATTTTGGCATATGGAACTAGTGACTGATCTTACTGATGATAGTGTAGATTATGATGACGAGACACCTGCGTTATCCCGTCACTTGCGTTTGAATTCTGCTCATGTTACTGATGTCATGCTTGCAATCAATTCGGAGGGAGAAGAGGAAGAAACAGGTGAGAATATAAGTAACGGAGAAAGAGAGTCAGATAACATCAGTGGAATACATATAGGTAATAATAATAATATAAATAACAATGATAATAATAACAGTAAAACCGAACAAAATAAAACGGAGAATAATATAAATAATAATTATAATAATAATAATAATAATAATAATAATAATAATAATAATAATGATAATAATATAGATGATAATGGAAATATAGAAAAGTCCAAAACGGAGGGTGTAAATGATAATAGTAAAAGTGAAATTACAATTAACAATGAAAATCCGGAGAATGATCGAAAGGTAATTAATATTGAGGAAATTCCCGAAACTATGTTATTAGATATTACTTTAGTGAACAAGTCTATACCCTTAGAGTTGCACTGGCATTACAAGTTTGGCCATGTGTCAGAAAAATATCTAAAGAAATTGGCGCAAACTAAACCGGAGTTAAAAGGAGTTAAATTTACGGGAATAATAAAAGACTGTGAAATATGTGCAGTCTCTAACCTCACAAAGTTACCATTTAATCAACCAAGGTGGAGAGCTGAGCACCCACTACAAATGATACATTCTGATGTAATTGGTCCTATATCACTCACTACATTCCCAGCTAAACGGAGATTCATAGTAGTATTTATTGATGACTATTCTATGTATGCACAAGCATACACTATGACACAAAAGTCTGAAGTTGGCAAATGTTTAGAAACATTTATACGGAGCACTAGAAATCTATTAGGGAAAGATGTTAAGGTGTGTTACTTGAGATCTGATCAAGGAACGGAGTTTATAGGAGGATATACAAAAAAGGTGTTATAAAAGGAAAATATCGATCTCCAATTAGCACCACCTGATACACCCCAACATAACGGTGTGGCTGAAAGGTTCAATAATACCATTCAAAGCAAAGTGAGAGCTTTAATGGTAGATTCAGGGTTACCAAGAAATATGTGGGATTTAGCTGTTAAAGAAGCAGTCTACGTGTACATTCGTACCCCACACAAATCAATAAATTATGATATACCTTTGACTAAATTAGCACCGAGTGCACCATGTCATTTTAATCAATTACGGAGATTTGGTTGTTTGGCATATTCAAAGGTCAAAAGAAAACTGGAGACTAAATTCTCTGGACAAGGAATCTGTTTTATAATGGTTGGATATACCCGATCTGGTTATTTATTATGGTGTACAGAAACTAAATCCTTAATTGAATCACGAGATGTAAGTTTTAATGAGAAACTGGTGTATAGGAATAAATATAAACAACAGGAGAGAATTGAAAAAGGAGATATTAATTGGTTTAATGACTTTAATAATAAGAATGAAATGGAGAATGAAATAGAGGATAAATAGGAGGAAAGTAAAGGAGTAAAAAGTAGAAAGTCAAAGCAATTAACAGGAGAAAAGAGACAAAAGGTTGAAGCTTTTAATACTGAAGATCCTAAATGGATCGAAGCTGAAAACTTTGATGAAATTTGAGACCAGTTTGTCTATATAGCTATGGCTGAAGTAAATGAGGACCCCAAAACATATTTGGAGGCAATTAACTCATCCGCTAGCCTACAATGGAGAAAAGCAATTCAAGACGAAATTAATTCGCTTCAAGAACACGATGTATGGACTATAGTTGATAGACCATTAGTTGATGAGAACGGAGAGAAACCAAATATAATAGATTCGAGGTAGTTATATAAGGTTAAACCGGAGCCAACAGGAGATGTGAGATATAAAGCGAGACTGGTGGGAAGAGGATTTAAGGATAAGGTAGAATACAGTCTACTGGAAATATATGCTCCAGTAACGCCATTGGTAACTGTACGTAATTTATTAGAGATAGTAAATAAGTACAGTTTGGAGATTTGCCAGTTGGATGTTAAAACTGCATTTCTACACGGAGAAATAACTGGACCTATATATATATGGAGATACCAGAAGGAGTAGGTATTGATCCTTCTGAAAGAGTAAATAAGGTGTGTAAATTAAATAAATCGATTTATGGGTTAAAAACCAGTCCTAAAAGCTGGAATATACTTTTCACAGTGGAGATGAAAAAGTTAGGCTTAAATAGTGATGTGAAAGAAACATGTTTATTTACTTGGAAAAACAGAGATAAATTTATAGTCCTTCTAGCTTATGTAAACGATATACTTATACCTGGAAATTTTTGAATTTCGATTGAACAATTAAAGGAAAAATTTAGGAAAATATTTAAGTTTTCCGATATGGGATCTCCCCAGGATTACTTAAGTATTGAAATTAATAGAAACAAGAGTCAAAATAAAATGGAGTTAAAACAAACACAAATTATTAATAAATTATTAAGGAAATTTAAAATGGAGGATTGTAAACCTTGTAAAACGCTTATGGTAACTAGACAAGTAAAATGGAGGAATGAGAGTAATAATGAACCTAAAAACTCAAATAAAAAAAGAGAGAAATATCCATTTAGAGAAGCAGTCGGTTGTTTGTTATATTTAACCGGTGGAACAAGACCCGATATAGCCTTAGCTGTTAACCTAATGAGTAGGTGTCAAGGTAATCAAACTGAAGAGAATATACAGGAGCTAAAAAGAATCTTCAGATACTTAAAATACACTGAAAATCTAGGTCTAACTTATAATGCAAATCACGATAATATTATAGGATATTCTGATGCTAGCTGGGGTGATTGTCCTGAAACAGGAGCATCTACAGCAGGACATTTAATAAAATTATTTGGAGACACTATAATGTGGAAATGTTATAAACAACGGAGAGTAGCAACTTCTACTTGTGCAGCGGAGTATGTAGCGATGAGTGAGTTAGCCAAAGAGTTAGCTAATCAAGACGAAATAACAAAGAAAATTATAGGTATCTCATTTCTACCTGCACAAATTTATTGTGACAGTCAATCAGCAATAGACGGAGCTCAGATGGTAGGAGCACCAGGTTTAAAGTACTTGCATACACAATATCATTATGTATGTGAAAGTCAACAACTTGGTGAAATTGTTTTGGTAAAAATTTCTTCAGAAGAACAGGAGGCTGATATTTTTACTAAACCACTACCTATTGGGAGTTTTGAAAAATTTACTAGATTAATATTAAACTGCGAGGACAACATCTATCATTCAATAACGGAGAAATAAATAACATATATCATAACAAAGAAATTAAATAAAACATATATAAATAAACATAAACACATATACATATACCCACACACATTTTCTTCGATAGTAATACCTATTATATTGTTTCAGATTAAAACAATACGAAAATGGCGATCTCTAGAATGATCTAGAACCCCTGATTATTATTTTTAAGATTTATTATGATTTCTTGTTATGTCTATTCCTGTGATTTCGTATATATCTTCTTTAATTTTGTTTGCATTCATGTTCCTATTTATGTCTTTTGTGATTTCTTTATATTATATTTTTCATTCTTTCTAATATTTGTTGAGTTCATTAATCTGCAATAACTTTACTTAAAACACCAACGGAGAATATGATTAAATTTTTAGAAAGATTATAATGGAGTACTATATATATATATACACACATTTACAAATTTTGGATTATATTTAATTAAGGAGTTTATGGTGGCTTAAGGCAATTTAATAAAATGTCCATTATATTTTCCATACTTTTGGATATACTTTTTACTAAATATAAATAGAAACGTAGAGGTTCTTTATCTACTCCTGTAGATTTTCCTCTATACAACTGGTGGACCAAGAGGTTTTTAGTTTATCCTTTTTATATAAATATACTGTGAATTCATAGATAAAAAGGATAAACCTTTTCCTCTTAATTTTCTTTACATACATTTTTCATATTTATATATATGATTCTTTCGGCGAAAGAGGTTTTTATTTATGTTATGTAAAGTTTTCCTCATTGACTAATATTTGTATCATATAACAATTTCAAAGTTATTTGATTTTCCGATCTTTGTATTTTTGATCTATAAGGAGTTTTTCATGAAAAATGTTTTCTCCTATTTTTCTTTTATTGTACTATGTATTTTTCAATCACTACACACTGTTCAATCACTATATCTTATGTAAGTTTCGTCCAATTATCAAATTATCCAATTTGCACCAGAAAATTATTAGACACAAATTATGCACTAATTTCACGAAATTTATTGTGAAATAAAATCAAAATTATTCATCAAGTGAATTAAAAGTTCACGAAAATAAAATAAAATAAAATTCGACCAAATTATGAAATTTCCAATGAAATTGGTAATAAAAAATAAAATGTACATTGAACGAACTCAAATAAATGCACAGCAGACAACTGGCTGGCAGAGAAAACGAGAATGAATCAAGTGAAATAAAAATCATGTACAACGGTGGCGAATTTCTGAGAAAACGGTAATAACATGCAAAAAGATAAGGAATTGTGGAATTGGATAAAAGGAATGGACTCTAGGCGAATAAAAACAGGATTTAAACAGAAAAGGTGGTCATTAGAAAAATGGAGTGAAGTATAACGATGTACGAGCAAAAGCAATGAAAATTCAAGAAAATAAGATTATGGTCGACGAGCTTCATTTTTACATCCCCCTTCCCCAGACAGTCGGTGAAACTCTGGGAAACGAGGGTATAATTTTGAAATATGAAAAATATTACTCTCTCTACGTCGAAAGCCAGTATCTACTTTAAAAATTACGTTACTAATTTTCTCCAAAATGCGAAAAGGCCCTATACGAATCTCGTCTAATTTATTTCTATTTAGTGAGTTGCCATGGGCTATATACACTAAATCGTTTACATTAAATTCATGACTTTTTCTTTTTCGATCAACTCTTTTTTTGTTTTGGAAATGATTTTTTTGCGAATTTTGAAAAGCTATTTTTCTGTCACTTTCTAAATCATTATTTATTTTATTATTCAGAAACGAAAATGGTGACCTTATACCATTCAACAAATAATTTGGTGAAAACTTAGTGACAGTGTGTACTGTATTATTATATTGATTTACGCAATCATCCAAAAGAGTTGACCAAGATTTCCCTTGATTCTGACTATTTTCATTAATTCTACATCTCAATTTATTCACCAATGTTTGATTCAATCTCTCATTCAAACCATTGGATGAAGGAGAATCAACAGAGGTGAAAATTAAATTTACTTTATTATTCTTAAGAAAAGTTTTGAAATCTGACGAATTTAGACCAGTATACTGATCTGAAAGGATATTCTTTACGTTATGACATTTATTAATGACAAGTTGAATTAGTTTAATAAAGTCTGAGGCTTGTTGAGTTTTAGACGACAGTACAAAGGCGTAGCGAGTAAAATGATCGACCAATAAATGTAAATAGCGTTTTGGGGAATTATTCCCTGCAAAACCACCTATAGTGTCAATTGACATTATCTCGAAAGGTTCCTTTGCAGGGCCTAACTGTGACATGTGACCATACACAGCTGGTATGCGCGATTTATTTTTGATACAAACTGAGCAGTTCCTGCAATATTCTTGAGTAAATTTTATTAAATTTGAGTTATAAAAATATGGAGACAAAATTAGCTCAATTTGTTTTGGCCCAATATGACCATATTTAAAATGAGTTTTTCTAATTAATTCCTTTATGAATTCGTCAGATACAATTACTTTATCAGAATTCCGTAATTTTGTCCAAAGAACATTGTTTTTATTTATTACGTTAATTTTTTTAGAAAGTTGAGCAAAATGCTTCTTTTGATCTTCCTTAATTTCTTCCATTTGTACAAGGTTGACGACTTTTAGTTCCGAATTGGCTTCATGTGGTTCCAAAACCGGGTTTCGAGACAGACAATCAGCCTCCTGGTTTGATACACCAGGAAGGTACTTAATTTCAAAATTAAAATGCGAAATTTGAAGCATTAATTCCCTAAGTTCGTCATCAACTTTGGTGTTTACGTTAAAATTTTCCAAAGGTTTGTGATCAGTGAAAATTTTAAATTTCATTGGCAATAGATGATGTCTCCAATACATCAAAGCCTCTTTCACTGCTAAACATTCCAAAAACAAAGCCTTCTTCTTTTTTTGAGCTTCATTTAGTTTTTTTGAGAAGTAAGCAACAGGTTTGAAGGTACCATCTTCTTGTTTTTGTTTTAGAATCGCGCCAATACCTTCGAGACTCGCATCCGTATAAACTACTGTCTCCTTCAAAGGATCATAAATCGCTAGACATGGTTCAGAACATAAACAGGTCTTGATTACGTTAAAACTTTCCTCACAAGCCCTACTCCAAACAAATTTAACATTTTTCTTCAATAAATCATGCAAAGGAGCCAAAACCTTTGATACGTTAGGGATGTAAGACCTATAAAAATTAATTTTGCCAAGAAATTGACGAACATTTGTCTGGCTTTTCGGAGTAGGGAAATTTTTTATTGGAATTACGTTATCATAAACTGGCTTAATGCAATTGTTTTGGACAGTATGTCCCAAATATTTTACTTTATTTTGTGCAAAGTTGCACTTAGACAAGCTGAGGCGAAAACCTTCTTTTTCAATTGCTGCCAAAAGTAATTTTAAATGTTGAAGATGTTCAGCAAAAGTCTTAGAAAAGACTAAGATGTCATCAATATAATTCACGCAAAAGGCGTCTAAACTATTACGTTTTAAAACGTTTCTTAAAATGCGCTGGAAAATCGCAGGTGAGGTTTTCAAACCAAAAGGCAGACATTTCCAGTTATAGTGACCGGTCTGGGTCACGAAAGCGGTCTTATAACGATCTTTCTGTCTTAAAGGAATAGACCAGAAAGCACTATTTATGTCCAAAACGCTGAACCACTGACAGTCTCTAGCTTTGATTATTAAGTCCTCAATTAGAGGAAAGGGTTGGCTCTCTGGCACAACAATCTTATTCAATGCCGAAAAATCGATACAGAGTCTGTCTTTACAGCGAGAACCGTCTGAATACCTCTTATAAGCCAAGGTTACCGGTGCCGCAAAAGGGGAGGTAGACTCCTCTATGAGCTCAGCTTCCAAAAGCCTATTAATTTGAGATTCAATCTCCTGCTGATCAAGGATATTACACCTATACGGCTTCCTATAGACATATTTATGTTCAGACAGTCTAACAGATGCTTCATGATCAGCAACTTGACCTACATCAAACTTATCCTTTGCAAAGGCTCTGTTGAAATCAAAGATGACTGACTGAAGATTACTCGCTTTAAACTCGTCTAAATGACCTAAATCTGCCTTCAACTCAATATTATTGACGATTAAAGGATTGCTCTTCATGATTCGATGTTCAGAAAAATTTCGAGTTTGAAAACTCTGGAAAATTGACAAATCTGAATCCTGGCATAAGCCAAATTCTTTAATTAAATCCAAGCCAATGAGAAAAGGATAAGAGAATTGTGGGCTATCCAACACAAAAACCACAACTTTCTTAATTACGTTAAATATTTTTATTTTTAATTTGATAATACCGCAAATATTGCCGTAGCCACTGATCATTTTGAATTTTTTTTCTTTAAATTTGAAAATTTTTAATTTTAAAAATTTGGCCACACTTTTATTAATAATGGAAATATTTGAGCCTGAATCATACAGACCCTTGCAGAAATAGTTATCATTTATGGTCAGATTAGTAGTGATCAGTGGCAAAGTTATGCGTTTTTTGATTCCTCATCAGAGGTTACCTCAACATTGTGGACAGCTTTTGCAGGCTCCTTGTCCTTGAACCAACAGTTCGACTCAGAGTGCAAACGACCAGGAAAACCATTTTTAGTACAAATGGGACAGGTTTTCCTTTCATTTCCAGAAATTTTAGATTTTTGCTCAACATTAGAGTTGGAAAAAGTTCGGCCGTTTTTTGAATTATTTCCAAAATTACGTTTTTGAGAAGGTGGGGACGAAATTTTATTTTTAACATTATCAAAAATCTTATCATCGGCCTCAAACTTTTTTAATTTTGAATGGAGAATTTTCACAGATGTGACGACATTCCGATTCAAAGAATTTTGCACATGATTAGGCAATCCGACTACAATTAAATCTAAAATCACTAAATCTGGCAGATTCCTATCTAAATCCAACAACATCCTTTCTTTTCTTATGGCGTAATCAATATACGAACCAGATAAATATTTAAAGTTGAAAGCATAACGGATTGGTTTCCAAGACAAGTCACCAAAAGTAGAAATCAAGTCAGCTTTCCAATCTGACCACTCGGCAGTTAAGCCTAAACGTTTTTGATTTATAGAAAACCAATCCGATAAAGACACATCAATACAGGATTTGAATACCTCAATTTGTCTTTGACCGGACAAAGAAAACCGCTCAGACTCTTTTTCGAAGGATTGGCACCAGGCCTCCACATTCCGATTCTTTGCAGAGAATTTTTCAACTAGAAAATGCTTCAAAATCGCCTTGACAGATTCCTTCTTGCCTTCAGACAGTCGATTCAAAGATGTGACCAACTCAGACATGGCCGGATCAGACGATTTAGCAGCGCCAGAAGGACAATACTCGGGCAACAAAAAACCCTTGTAAACAAAATTTTCATCTGTATCCATATACAGCTTCTCAATCTCCGTAGGAAGAGTGACATTAACATTTCTGTATTGACCACGGGCCTTAAGAGAAGTTATAGCAGACTTGACTGGTCCCAAAGTGAGCAACTCAGCATGAGAAGACAATCTCTGAGCATCATCAGGAAAAACATACCAGTCGTCAGCATCGAAAACACGAATCCGCCGAATCAAAACTGCATTTGACTTTTTTTCAGCATCGACAGCATCAACAACCAAGAAAAGTTGAAAACGATTTCCCGACATAGCGCAAAGAAAGACGCACAGCTAAAGAAAAATTTTTTTATTACCAATTTGTAAGTTTCGTCCAATTATCAAATTATCCAATTTGCACCAGAAAATTATTAGACACAAATTATGCACTAATTTCACGAAATTTATTGTGAAATAAAATCAAAATTATTCATCAAGTGAATTAAAAGTTCACGAAAATAAAATAAAATAAAATTCGACCAAATTATGAAATTTCCAATGAAATTGGTAATAAAAAATAAAATGTACATTGAACGAACTCAAATAAATGCACAGCAGACAACTGGCTGGCAGAGAAAACGAGAATGAATCAAGTGAAATAAAAATCATGTACAACGGTGGCGAATTTCTGAGAAAACGGTAATAACATGCAAAAAGATAAGGAATTGTGGAATTGGATAAAAGGAATGGACTCTAGGCGAATAAAAACAGGATTTAAACAGAAAAGGTGGTCATTAGAAAAATGGAGTGAAGTATAACGATGTACGAGCAAAAGCAATGAAAATTCAAGAAAATAAGATTATGGTCGACGAGCTTCATTTTTACACTTATATATCACATAATATGCATTTCACATGTATGTCATATTTTTCAACGTCGTAATTGAACAAGGAGGGAGTGTCGGTATTTTAATTATTGTTCAATCACTAGTTGGTAACACTGTATCGTCATTCTCCAGTTCCTATTCAGTTGCGTTGTCAAACTGTTCAGTTTGTGAGATGTGTCTGTTCATGTCAATATCTCTCTATTAATTAAATTCATTTATCATTGCGGTACTTGTGTTTTACTTATTTATTCATTCTCTGGTGTTAAATTAATTGTTCGTCTACCTCATACTTCAATGGAGTTTAAGCCCCCAGAATCCAACACTTACCATGTACGCAGGCTCAATCTGTCGATTGAAATTGTTCGAGGTTTGTCTGCAATGAGTATCACAAAGTTCTTTTCATCTCGTGATACTACTTAGTAAGGATCGACATATGGTTTCTCCAGCGCAAATCTTATTTTCTCGTATCTAACAAATACGTGTGAGGTATTGGCCAAATGTTTCGAGACGTAAATCTTTGGCTGGTCATGACGAGCTACCTGTTTTAGAAAGTTATTGGCATCTTTTCTTATATTTTGTACCATGATTTCGGGGCTAACTTCCTTCGATTCTGTGAAGAAGTCCCCTGGGAGGTGTAGCTCTTCACTGAATGCTAATTGCGATGCGGAATGACCTGTATCCGTTTGTAGGGCAGATCGAAGGCCTAAGAGGATGGTAGGAAGTACATCTACCCATCTCTTTGTATTATGTGACATGATAGAAGCTTTGAGAGCTCTATGCCATCTCTCAATTTTTCCATTGGCTTGAGGATGGTAAGCTGTGTTATGACTGTGTTGAACACCAAGCTTATTGGATAACTCTTTGAAGAGCGACCTCTCGAATTGTCGACTTTGAACCGTAATTATGGTTTCGGGTACGCCATACCTTGCAATTCAGGTATCGTATAACCTGGCAGCTACAGTTGGAGCTGTCATCTCATATAGAGGAATTGCTTCTGGCCATCGTGTTGCTCTGTCTATTATTGTTTACAGGTATCTGTGTCCTTGTGATGGTGGCAATGGGCATACCAAGTCCATATGTAGAGTTTTAAACTGCTCTGTCTGTTTGAAGGATTTGAGGGGCGAGCGAGTGTGTCTTCTAACTTTGGATTCTTGACAGTTCAGGAAACTGCGTGCCCATTTTTTGCAGTCAGACTTCATTCTTGGCCATACAAACATTGCCAAAATTAAATTTGCACTACATTTTGGCCCAGCAAGTAACAGATTATATACACTGTTGAAAGCCAACCTGCGATATTTTACCGGTAGAAATGGCCGATTCTTACCTGTACTGATGTCACATGTTAATAAACTATCAGTACCGGGAACTTTTCGCTGTCTCAATTTGTGAGTAGTATCATCGTTCGATAACAACTCTTGCAATTCTGCATCCTTAAGCTGTGCTTTACCTATTTCAGAATAAGGTAATTGGACAGGAACCGAGATAGCTTTGATCCTACTCAAGGCATCAGTTGGAGTGTTAAGTTCTCCACTTATATACTGAATGTCGGTAGTCAATTGACCAATATAGTCTAATTGTTGTGCTCTTCTCGGAGACTCCGGTTCTGCTTTTTGTGTGAAGCCATATGTTAGGGGTTTATGGTCAGTATATACAGAAAAAAATCTACCCTCTAATTGGTACCTGAAATGCTTCAACGCAGCAAAAATTCCGAGCAATTACTTATCATACGTGCTATAATTCTTTTCTGTTTTTGAGAGCTTCCTCGAGAAGAAAGCTAGTGGTAACTTTTTGTTGTCTTTATCAAGTTGGTACAGAGTTGCACCAATAGCAAAACCTGAAGCATCAGTACTCATGTATAATGACAGACTTTCGTCTGGATGAGCCAATAATGTTGCATTTGCCAGTGTATATTTGATTTTCTCAAAGGCCTGTTTGACTTCTTTATTCCAATCGAATGGAGTCTTATCTATCTTTTTACTTGTCTTAATTAGTGCAAATAGCTTACTTTGTTCGGCTGCTTCATTCTTCAAGCAACGTCTGTAGAAATTCACCATCCCCAAGAAACGTCTAATTTCGGTGACATTTGAAGGTTTCAGGAAATTCAGTATTGGCTCTACCTTGGTCTTCAGGGGAGAAATGCCTTCTGTCGAGACTTTGTAGCCGAGAAAGTCAATTTCAGTATGTGCATATAAGCTTTTACCCATGTTGATAGTAAGCCCGACAGCGTGTACATGTTGTATGATGGCCCTTACATTCTCCTTGTGAGGTTGCTCACCGCCTTCAGAGCATATGCAAATGGCAATTCCCTAAACAGTCCATTGATGAATCTCTGGAAAGTTTGTGCCAATTTGCAAAGTCCAAAGAGCATTCAAAGGTATTCGAATAGGCCAAAGGGGCTTATAACCGCTGTCTTTGGTACATCCTGGCCAGACATAGGAATTTGGTGGAAGGCTCAGTTGATGTAAATTTTTGTGAACATCGTTTTAACCTTCATATTCGCGTTGAAGTCCATTATATTGGGGACTGAATAGTGATCAGGAACTGTTTTGCCATTTAAGGCCCTATAGTCTCCAAAGATTAGCCTTTCTCCACTTGCTTTTTGGTCATGTGGATAGGGGAGCTCCATGAGCTTTTTGAGGGGTGGTATATACCCTCCACGATGATGCGATGGAATTACTCCTGTGCCGCTTTAAGTTTGTCAGGCAGTAACCTACGTGCTCTAGCATGGTAAGGTGGTCCTTTGGTCTCTATAAAATGAACGGTGTCATGTTTATAGGTAGGGTACCTGCGAATTGATGGTTGAGTGACTCCAAGATAGTCAGACAGGATCCGTAAGAGTTGTCCGTCAACTTTTGTACAGCTGGATATATTTGTGTCCAGTCTGTAAGTATTCATTTTGCCATCCACACAATTGGATTCGCTATCGTTCTGTTTGCCATTTTTGAGGTCAATGATCAGGCCAAAATGTGCAAGAAAATCTGCACCCAGGATTGGGTTTGGAACATCTGCTACCGTGAAGGACCACGTCATGTTTTTCCCAAGTCTGATGTCATATTTGCTGGTCTCAAGTCCGTATTCTGGAAGGTTTTGACCATTCACAGTACGGAGATAGTATTTCTTAGGAAGAACCTTTTGATTTTTACTTACTGGCAATATATTCAAGTCAGCCCCTGAGTCCATTAGGTACCATCTGATGTTATTCCTGTCCTTAATCAACAGGTGGCATGAGTGTGTTTCCGAGGGGTCTTTGGCCGCATAGATGGCCCCTCGTTCTAGTTTGACGCCTCCTTTGGATAAGATTTACCCCATCATTTGCATCTGTTACTGCATTTGGTTGACTCTGCGACAAACTGATTGGGAAAGAAACAACTTTTATCATCCCAATGAGACTGGTGTTTAGGAGATGATATTAGTGGGGGAGTTGAATTCTGACCCCTGTTTTCGGAACTGGATCTTCGGTCTATGGACCGGGATTTTCGTCCATTGCTATTACTGCCATTGTTGTTGTTGTTTCTTGATTTAGATCATTGTCGCCAGCTGCTGTTGGATTTCGTCTAGCTTTGGCTTTTGTTCCGTTTCATTTCATCAGTCAACTGAGCTATTTGGTCTCGAAGTTGAGTGATCTCTCCAGTCTCTGCAAACACTGCACTTACCACAAGCATTGACCTGGTATATTCAAGCGCGTTGTCTGCTTCTTTCGCAAGGAAGTCCAAGTATGTGGATGTATTAATTACGGTCAAACCTACGGCTGCTAGGCATTGCACAACACTTTGGGGAAGTTGTTTGCAAAATTGGTTGCCTATGACAGAAGGGGCTACAATATTGTCCGCCTTCTGTCTCAATTTCGCCATGAAGAATGAGGGTTTGTCGTCTCCCATTTTCATACCACCCATCACATCATCAATGATTTGGTTTTTTGTCTTTCCAAATACGTTCTTGATTTTCTTGACAAACCAGGCATATTTATTCTCTTCTCTCGAAGGGCATTCCATAATATCCAGAATGTTGCGAATTATCTGCGGGGCATGCATCCACAGATGTGTAGATACTGCTGTTTCAGTGTTATGTTTTTGGTCTTGAACCTGCCTTCCAAGTGTATCAACCACAAATCTATCTCATTGGGCAGAAATTCCAGGATCTCTATCCTTCGTCTATAGAAGCTGGGGCTTTGCACCAGCTGTAATTGCATAAGCTGCATAATTTGTGCCAAGACTTCGGGTGTCAGCTGTTGCTGACTACTACCTTCCTGCAATGGATGTGGGTTATCATTTCCTGTTGGTGGTGGAACCATTGCTGTGTCTTTCTGATGACAAGCATATTCCACAGAACTATTTTCTTCCCTGCTGGTCGAAAACACTGGCTCCCCTGTTTGTAGGACAGGTGTTTTTGGGTCAAACTTTGGCTTAAAATTCGACCACTTCTCAATGTTTTTACTTCTAGTTGTTTTTTATTTATTGCAGTTTCCAGTTGTGCTAATTCTGGGTGTTGAGGGCCTTTCTCCGTGTCAGATAGATTCTCAATGTGTCAAGTTGAAGTCGGGGGGTTGGGGGCTGAGTCCAACCTTCTTCCTCCAGGTCTACTGTCTGGTTTCTCTTTGTTTGTATATTTTAAAGAGAGGGGTATAAATTCCCACTTCAGCAGACTCTACTTCAACAACCAAAGGTGTCTTAGTCTGCAAAAAAATTTTTATATTTTCTGAGCAAACAAGTTTCTCGCAAGCACACCACGCCGAATTTTAGAAAAAGCGCACCTCGCCTCTAGACACCTCACGACGTAGCCAAAAAATTACATTGGGATCACCATTATGGAATACCTTGTTGTGAGAGATATTCTCACCAGAAGGAAATTCTACAGAATTTAAGCGTGTTCAGCCACTTCATACGTAAGTATGGGTAAGCCAAAACCAAGGTGAACACTGATGATTTTAGAGCCGGTTTGGGTTGTTTATATACGGCTTATTCTCACACACACATAGACACATACGTAAAGAAATACGTACGTATGTGCGGGCAGCCAGGTTGCATCATCCACTACCGAGATAAGAGACAGCTGGCCAGTTTGTGTACTGGTTGTGATGTTATCTTATTATATCACGACTCGGTACTCGTACATTACCAGAATGTACTTGCAAGTAATTACGATCGAACGTATTTTATGTGTTTTACATCATGTAGACGAATAATTTACCTGCCCTTTGGTTCGGAAACTGTCATCGAGGGATCCGAGCCCCTATTCCTCATACCAGTGAGTTCCCACAAAGTTCTTTCTGCACAATTTGTTTTGTATCATCCATTGAGTTACATGTTGTATAATTATGTCTAAACAGATGTGTAATTTTTCAATATTAAACATGACTGCATATATTATCATGTGTTGAGTTTTCTTCCTTGGGCAATGGGTTTAAGTAAGTGGTTTTTCTTGTATTATCAACTAAAAATGTTGAATAAAGTAAGTTAATTCTATCGAAGTAAAAAACCTCTGGTTTATGGACATAAAAAACTTTGTCCAGGTATGGTATAAATTAGAGTCCAAGGATACCTGGTAGATTATCCAGTTGGGTAGTGGTAATTCTGTGGCCACTGTCTTTTGTGAGTGGATTCTCCAAAGTTCATGGTTTTGTTTAAGAATTTGAAAGAATATTGTAAGGACTGTAGGGAGATCGCCAAAAACGGCTCCCCTTGGCATATCACAGTAGGCTTCTAATCAATTTATGTCAACAAAATTATTTTCTTAAAAATGAAGGCATGTATATAGTAAGTAGGTAGTTTGGGTGAAGTAGAATATGAGGTTGAATTTAAAAATTTGTAAGTTGAAAATGAAACTCATTCTTCTTTTTAGAAAGTGATATTTTATTTTTTCTCATTTAGTATCACTCTGTAGGTATCTACATGATTATACTTTTTTACGTATCGTAATGTAAGTTCATTGTTGTATAATAAATTCAACTTTCGATTTTAGGAATTCATATGGAGCTACAAAATACCATTCAATGTTGAGATGTTACCAATCTAAGAACACTGTACTTTCGACGAACAGAAATTCCAATTTCAACTAAGATACTAATTTTGGTAAAAAAAAAAAAATGTGTCAAAATGAGCATACGACTATATTTTAAAGCTGCTTCGGAGTCTCAGTTTACACAACAACTTCAACGGCGTTAGGCATTCAACAAAATTTATTAATAGAATTTTCATAAGTTGTATCAGCCAAAACTGTTGGCGATGGCCAAAAATTGTACAAATACTATTAAGACAATTTATGAAATAAAGTCCATCATCAAAAAATAAAAAAAAGGCTTACTTCACTGGATTTCGTTCAACAATAAGGAAATCTTTTATGAAGGCTTCTTCAACATCCTCTTGAGCAGAAATTTTCTCGATTTCAGTGAAAAATGACAGAAAAACTAAGCAAATGAGAATCATCATTTCGTCGATCTTGATGGTGATTTTAAATTTTCTTTCCGACAAAGGAATGGAAACTATAATCGAAGAACATATTAAGTATATATTTTATAAGGTACGTTTAGTCGAAAAAAATTAAATCGAATTCTCACACATTAGGAAATATTATTCGTAATGATTTACGAACACCACATCTGTCACTATAAGTCGTTGAAAATTAACGTTAAAACACTACGACTCTTAAAATTATTGATTTTTAAGCTGCTCTTAAGAAACTGGTGAACGTACGCATAATATTAGGTCACTATGATATCGGATGAGGCTGTCATATTAAAAACAAATTTTTCTATTAATTAGTTCAGAAAGAAATAATTGCTTCCGTGTATTTCCCATTCGCAGTAGCGTAATGGAAGAATGTTTTGGGGGGTTGTACCAAGTAAAAATCCCTACGGCTGGATCACATATCCAGAGAGGTAGCCAATTTTTACTCAGTTTGCTTGCAAACGGAATTAAAATTAACCTACCAAAAGGATTGAGGGTGGAAATGATGAAAGTATTGGTTTCATGAGAAAATAAAACGATTGGTACCTATCATTTTTAATTTTGACATATTTTTTTTATGCATACCTATATATATATGTAAATTATATTATTGCCCAAAATTTTGTGTTCACGATTTTGGAAAACTACCAGATAGAAAGGGCTGAAATTTTTACGAGAGATAGTTCTCATATTGGAGCAAATCTGATAAATGTTTGCTGCTCATCAGTTTAGAAGTTCTCGAGAAAACTGGAAACAACCAATTTCTGAAAAAGCAGTTTATAGCATGGATAGATTATTATTTTTGTTAAATATGAATAACTTTTGATAGTTTTCTATAATTTCTTAATCTGCAATTAGTATAGAGGTTGTGAATCGAGGAAGAAGAAGTTTTATAACGTGAAATAAAAAATTAACCAAAATAATGTCTCAGAAGCATGTGTATTTAACATCAGTCATATAATATGATGAGAGTGAGTAGTTTGCATGAGATTAACGATGATGTACATAGATAGACAAGTGAGTGGCGGAGATGTGTTACAGGTAAAAGTGGGTTCTTAATTTAGTCGAGTGTTTGTAGGAGTGAGAGGGCAGAAGGATTGGTGATCCCAACAACTAGTATAGTGGTAGGACACCACTATGGAATAAGGACTTATATATAAATGTGTATTTAACGTCCGAGGACTATAAAAGTAGTTCGTCGTCACACACCTTCTCGCATCTGATGTCCGACAAAGACTGTCGGCGACCACCTCAGCCAAATCCTCCTGTACCTACATTTCTTCCGTACAGGAGTTCTCCAAACCCACGCCAGGCGCGTGGAGGAATCGAAGGCTACGCCCACGATACTGGGGGCGGTGTCCACAACCAGTCTTCCAAGACTGGTTGTATGTAGGCCTGTAAAAAATCATTAAGGTACATAGAGAGAAGTACAAAGTTATTGTTTATTACAAAGAAATATAAACATAAAAAATTGTATTTTTTTCTGAGGTACAACAATGAACAAACAAAAACATCTATTTCCAAAAAAAACAAAAATTTTAGGAACTAAAAGAAAAATTTTTTTTTTGTTTATATTTGAGGCCTCAGGGTTCTCCAACTCTGGAGTTGTACCCCTGCAGACTTCGCAGATTGAGTTCGAGGTGGCTGGAGGGGTCATTTATTTGTTGGCGCCATACAGGAGTGACTCTAGAAAGAAAAGAGATTGTGTGAATTAGTATTTGCTAGTCTGATAGTGAAATTGAGACAATTATTATTTTAATTTTTAGTTCGGTTGGTCGCGACCTGCTATAACCTCTCACCCGCTATTATCCTGAAAAGGTTGCTGGATGGTGGGAGTAAGTGTTTGGCAGAACAAGTGCTGTCATGACTTTAGAGATAGATATACTCCAATGGTGCCACTTTCCATTGGGGTTTAGATTTGTGAGTCTACGTGCGTTTTTACAGGTCTGTGAAGTACTGGTTAAACTTGTCAAGTTAAAATTGTCAAGTTTGTTTCGCTACTTCTGTGGTGTTTAGCTCCAGTGGTGCTAAAAACTTTATAGGTCTGCTCACAATTTTTGAGCTAGATAACCTAATGTCTGCGTGACGTGTTTGTCCATCACGTGATGTCAACAGGTTGACTACTGTGGCTAGTTTGTAGAAACCTGGTTTTGCCATTATGTCTAGGACATGGACAACATCTCCAACTTTTGTTTGGAAATTTACTGTGCGATAAGCATTGCTTACGCCTTTAGGAACTCTATCTCTTAAGTAAGGAAGACAGAGGCTTATCCATGCTGCCCAAAGCTTTTGTTAGTTTTGTTGGTCCTTTCTCCATAGACTCTGCAGATTTTTTGCTGTTAAAGTTGTTTCCTCTCAGGGTTTATCTAGGTCTAAGGTGAAGTTTTTAGTTTAGTGTGCATAAAGTGTGCTGGGGTCAGCGTTATCTGTCCGCCTTATCTGGTGCTGGACAGAGTGGATGTTCATTCATCATCACTTGTATCTTTTAAGCGCAGCTTAAAAATTGTGACAATGATGTGAATGTGGCCCCATAACACGTTCAAATGCTTGCTTATATACTCCTATTAGCCTTTCATATGTGGCACCGTACCAAGGAGCTTTGGGTGGTGTGAAATGCCAAGTGATCCCTTTTTGTAGGAGTTTATCCTTTATGGTGCTGTCAGACGTTATTGCTTCACAGAACTATGGAAAGTGTTTTGCTATCAGTTTGAACTGGGCCGCGCTGTCTGACAGCATTGCTTTGGGTGTTCCACAGTCAGCAAAGAACGTTTGGAAAGCTACCCATATCTCCCCTGTGGTTAGTGACGACAAGGATAAAAAGTATACGGCTCTGGTGTATAGACATGTGAAAATTAATATCCATTTTTTGTATACTGGAGTGGTTGGTGTTGCTAGTGCCTTTTTCTTTTTTGGTAGATATTCATCAAACACTAAATATGGACTGAAAACATCGACTCCTGTGTAGGTGAATGGATGTGTGAAAGGCACTAGTCAGAAGTCCGGCATTCCTGAGTGTGTGGGTTGTGCATAAGGTCTATTATCTAGCTTTTTACATATGAGGCATGATTTTTTGAGAATACTCGGTAGTATTCTCATTGCCCTTGGTGTAAAATAAGTTCTACAAAAGGCTGCCATTGTAAACTTTATGCCAGTATGACTATTTAATGTGTGTACATTTAATAGTATTAGTTTTGTTAGGTGTGACTTCGGATGTAACAATACTGGAGATAGTATATCTTCAGTAAATGGTGTTACTGGTATGTAATTCCGAAGTCTCAATAGATGACAATGTGAAATTTTTCGCATGCTACATATTCTGGTGCATTATATGTTGATAGTGCTTTGAATATATCAGAGAAGTATTTTCTCTGATTTGCATATATGAAGCATAATAGTGCAAATTGGTAATTATTTGGTAATATTGCCCATGGTGAGATCGACCTAGTTCTGGTAAGTCGTTTTCTTGAAAACTTTCTAATTGCTGTTAGGCAATGGTAGAAAGTTCTCTTAAGACTGATTAGAGTGTAGAAGTTTTCTTTGTTTATATTGAACGTTGTTTTGTTGGTTCATGTATGAATGTTTCATATGGTATTGTTTTTTGAAATAGTTGATTAGGTTTAGATGGTAAATCCAGGATTTGCTGTGAGCTGTCTTGGATATCTTGTTAGTTAAGTTCTTAATCATTTTGGTTCAGTTCTTGTTCTGTTTGTGTTGCAAATATTTTCACTTCACAAACTTGATTGATTGTGTTGAACTTAAATTTAGGTATTTTTATTTTCCTAGATTTAAGTTGTCTATTAAGTTTAGCAGCTCTGTGACTGTCAAATATTTTGTCGTAGTCTTGTGGTATCAATTCCGATAATTTTTTGGAAGTGTTTAATGACTATCTCAAAGTAAAGAAAACTGGTGTGGTTTGCTCTTCTTCTGTTGTGTCAGTTAATGACTGGATTATATGTAGATCTGTGACTGGCCAAATATCAGGACTGTTACTAAGCCATTCTTGAGCTGACCACCAGTTGGTGTGGAAGATGTCCTCCACTGTTTCTCCTCTTGAGACTATGTCTGCCAGGTTTTCTGTTGAGAGTATGTATCAAAATTGTAGATTTTCAACTTTTTTAATTTCTGTGACTGTTCAATACAAACTTTGTCAGTACTCTGCATTCTAACAGCCATGTTAAAATACATTTACTGTCTGACCATTGATATGTTGGGCTATTACCTAAGTCGAGTGGTTTACATAAAATGTGCACCACTCTTGCTCCAATGAATGCTGCTAACAATTCTAATATGGGAATTGTTAGAGTTTTCATTGGGGCGATTCTTGATTACCTTAAGACAAATCTGACTACATTCTTGTTTGTTTCAGGGTTACTGAAACGTAAGAATGCTGCCATGGCAAAAACTGTTTTTGAAGCATCTACGAAGATGTGTAATTGGCATTTACTTGGGTCGTAAGTGCCTGGCTAAATTTGTCTTGGTAGAACATAGTTTATGCATTTTCCAATATCCTTTACCAGTTGCGTCGCTATTGTTTGTAGTGACTGTGGTAAAGGTTTTTCCCATTTGAAATTTTTCTTCCAGAGTTGTTTGATGAAAGCTCTGGATGGAATGAATGCCAGTGCAAACCAACCATGGGGATCAAAAAATTGGGAAACTGCTCTTAAAAATATTCGTTTTGTCCAATTTTGATTTTTATCCTTTAGTTTTGGTGAACTAATGAATATTACATCTTTTTCCATATCCCATGTCAAGCCAAGAACTTTGATCTGGGGTTTGCTTAATGCATGTTCGGGATCAAAGTCTTTTCTCAATGGGACACAGTTTGTTCCCCATTGAGATAGTTCCATTGAAATATCTTTGATTAATTTGTTAGCTTCATTGTGTAGGTCTAACGAACTTTTTGTGTTGGTAATGATGTTACCAAATTGTCTACGTAAAAATTTTGTGCAAATTTTTCATAGAAAATTGGGTTTGTTTGCTGGAAAGGGTGCATTAATATTGCTGCTAATAGAAATGGTGCTGTGACTATTCCAAGTGGTACTCATCGAAACCTAAAGATAATTATATCATCTTTTTTTAAAGGTTTCGATGGAGTTTTTACCCATAATAATCTTGTTACATCTCTATCATCAGGGTGTAACCCTATTTGATGGAAGGCTTTTTTAATATCCACTATTATAGCGTAGGTGTCTTTGCAAAAAGATATTAGTATTTGGAGCAAATCTGGTAAGAGGTTTGCTCCTTTAAACATGCAATCATTTATTGAATGTTTTGATTGTTTTGTTTTTGCCGATCCATCAAATACTACTCTTAGTGGCGTACTTTTTGTTAGATCCAAAATTCCTTTATGAGGGAGATAATGTATAACTCCTTCAGGTTGTTTTGGATCCACTCTTTCTATCATTTCCAACTTTATTAACATCTCGAAATATTTGTCATATTTCTTGAAAAATTCTGGCATCTTTTGCATTTTAGGCAATTGATGTTCCAGTCTTTTATAGGCTAGGTTGTAATTATCAGCTAAGGGTGGCGGATAATTCTTATATAGCCATTTTATTTGATATCTATTGTTGACTATTTCTACATTTTTGTAAAATAGTCTTAAAGCTTCAGCTTCTGCTTGAGCTTCTTCTAGATTATTTTTTTTTATGCCTATTGCATTTAGACGCAATAGATTCTCAACTTCTTGTGGATTATTGAAAAAGAGAGGCGTGAAGGGTTCATCGACATCAGTCTGGTTAGGAAGAATTCCTCCTAACATATGACCAAATTTTGTTTCAATCAGAGTAATAGTCAATGAGATTTGTTCGATTCGCGTTATTACGGACCCCATATAATCGTTTCCTAATAATAGGTCAATCGTATGCTCAGTTTCCATTTTTGAAAATTTTATCTTTGAGTGTTGTAGAAAATTTTTATAAAATTCTGTTAGATCAGGTTGTTTTATATTTTGCGTTGTTATTTAACGTTTTTGCGGTAATTTGAACCATTTTGCCTTTCTATGTTATAAATTCAAAATCTACTAAGCATGACTTTAAAATGTTTGTTTTTTGGTTTTCAACCCCTTTTAACCTCAAAAACTTTGTTTCGTATCCTCTTAATTTTAAGGATCCAAAAGCATAGGCTTTTGTGATATAGGTATCAATACTTCCGCAATCAAAGAACCCATGTATTTTGATTGGTTTTTTTGTGTATGGTGATTGAGCATACGATTGAAAAACTAAGAAAGTAGAATTTTTCTTATTTTTTATGAAAGCTGAAAAGTACTTACTGCTTATCGGCAAGCACTTCTTCTGCTCCATCATGAGCTCTGTAGGTGCCTCCCGGGGTTCCACATTTTTAGCAGATGGCACGTTCTGTGAAACATATGACTCATTAGTGTCAAAATTGTTTTGTTTTGAAACTTGTGTTGAATCAAGTGTATACTTACTCAAATTTTCTTTTTGCTCTTTGAGCATTGAGTACCATCTTTCTCCATGTCCCTTATTGATGGGATATGGAGCTTCGGGGCACAGGTACACATGGTGATGCTGTGCCAAGCAGTGGAACCCCCCATCTCCTGTCGTAGCACAGGAATGATGGGTGCTTCTCACCACAAAAGACATACGCCTTTTGTGGTGTACTAGGCATGTTCAGGATACATGTCGGTGTATCCTGAGATTTCTTGACCTGCCATTCTTGAATTTGACGTTCTGAAACAGAAGAGACAGGATATCATTTTGGGTTATTATTATCCTTGTTTGAGTTATTTCTTTTGCAACTGGGATTAGATATATCTTTTCCCTTCTGATTTGATTGTTCGTTATCTTTATGAAAAGTGGCTGCCAAGAATCTGGGATTGCTTTTAGGTTGTCCTCTTTTTGGCTTTTCATGATTTTGGTTTGAATTATGTTTATCTTCAAACATTTTGTGAATTTTTATGAATTCACGTATTGCTGAAAACAGATGTGACACATGTCTGTCACTACTTTTTAGATTATTGATGTATGATCTCAGCGAAACTTATTTACAGTCAATTTGAAAATTTGTTCTTTGTCAACAACCTTTGAGACCAATTGATAATGATCAATAAAAACTGCTATCCCATCCATCCCATCTTGTATGGATGAAATTGAATTGCGGGTGACTGGAAATTCGGTAATTTGATACCAAATTTATGCTCTTACTTTGCTTTGGTCCCCATACCTATAGTGTGAAAATTAAAGATGTTCTTTGTAACCTACGTCATCAGGAGCAAAATGATTAAATTTTCTCGATATGTCTTTAGGAATATACATTTCTAAAAGATTATTTTTTTGGGGGACTTGTATGTCTTTACGTAAATGTGCATACATTTTAAAATTCCTAATAAATCCTGGGTAGGTGAGGAGTGAACCATCCCATTTTACTAAGTGATATTTAGGTGCCTTTAAATTCATGGCTGGTTGCTCAATTTCATCATTGGGATTCGATTCCCAGCATCAAGGGATGGGATCTATGATTTTATTTTGATCTTGAGTTTTTAATGGGCTTCTTACGATAGGTTTGGGTACTAATGCAGTATTTGATTCATACACTTATGTGGTGTTTGATTCAATAATTGTTTGAGAGTTAACATTTTCTGTTTCATTAGACGGGTTACGATTCATTTGTTTATGTTGCGAGGGTCTTGAGTCAGTTATTGATTCTAAGTCTTCAGTCCAATCAAATGAATCGCGATTATTTTTATTATTCTGATGGTTATTTTTATTATGGTTTTCAGAACTATTAGTCTACATAGGTGTATTATTACCTCTACGAATGGCTGGTAGTACAAATTGATCACAGAATTCCTCCCCGGTACTGATTTTTCAATTTTGTTCCTCATAGCTTTTATGGCTTCAAGATCCTTCTCGTATTTCTCCTTGCCCAGGTGGTCTTCCACGGCCTTCTGCGCCATTTTGTGTAATGCCGTCTGGTGCCTGCAGTTGGCCTCGATTTGCTCAGCTTTCCGCTGTTCTTCGCTTCTCTGTTCTTCCTCAAGCATCTCCTGCTTCCAGCTGGGCTGTTCATCAAGCAGCTGTGGTAATGGAGTTGGGAATCGTTGTGCCGGTGTGACGTCCATTTGTTTTGACGTCGATGCTAATGGAAACATTGCTTCTATTAGGCCTAAGTGGCCTAATAGTTTTCTGCTGTAGTTGCTGGCTAGCATAAACTTCTGCAACTGAATTCCCGGAGGTGGTGTCCACAACTCTTCCATTATTCCATTGATTACCAGAATTTGATTTCAGGCATCAATTAATGTGACATTTGGTGATGTCATTAATAGGTCCAGCTCTTGTATGTAGATTCCAGCCAACGAGACAGAATCTAAATATAATTCAATGAGCGTGTCATATTTTTCAGTGACATCCTCATTGCTGAGAATCAAGCTGGTTTCACTTCTGTCCTCCATGGCCTGTTTAGATTTTTTAGCCTTCTCGAGCATCTCCCGCTTGAGAGTTTCGTGGGTGGCTTTGGTTTCTTGAGCTAACTTTTTTGCAGCTTCCATCATATGTATTGGAGACCTGGCACTGGAGGAAGCTGTATTTTCCTCTGGGACTTCTGTCTCCATTGGAAGTTGCGGGGTCACCGATTGCCTGCAAGTGGATGGACCATAAGGTGTGAGATCCGGTGGCATTTGGTTTGGAGAGTTGTCTCATGATCTGTAAGGTTTAAATTGTTTTATTTAGAATTTAAACTTGATCGTGTCGAGATGGAAGGAGAAAAAAAAGATATTATTATATATTTTTTCGAATATTTTCTAACATTTTTAGAAAATTGAAAATTTGGGCATGACCCGGGGGTGCAATGATGGTTTCTCAATTTTTTGAGATGTGCCTGAGTTTCAAAGGATGGGAAACCTTTGAAGATTTTAAAGTATTTGTGAAAAAACAAAAATTTGGGCATGACCCGTGTGCTCAATGTTAGGTTCTCAATCTTTTGAGACGTTCCTAATTTTCAGAAGATTGTACACCTGTTAAGATTTTGTTTGAGAAAATCAGTCATGACCGACTTAATAAATTTTTGTTTTCAATTGTATTTTTCCGAAAAATTTTTATTTTATTTTTTGAAAGAAGTGAGTGGGTGCTAAACTATTTTTTCTAAGTTTTTATTACCAAAAAAAATTTTGCAAAGACCCATGGGCAATGATCGGTTCTCAGAATTTTCTAAGTCGCGACTAATTTTCCAAAAAATCGTTTTGATTGGAAAATATTTCACTTTGCATGTCAATTTTTCGGACGTATTTTAATGGATCTCAAAAAAAATTTTGTATTTATGTTTTTGAGGTTTTTACGTCGTTTTTTGAACGAATTATTTATAAAATTTAGTCCTTGTATGGGCTAATTTTTCGATCCTAGGTATTCTGAATAATTCATTTTTTGGAGTATTTATTATAATTTCATATTTTATTTGTTATTTCGGGATATTTCAGGAATTATTATATGAATTTTAGTTGATAATGAACTAAATTTCCCGTCCTTAGATTAATAATTTGTCTCGACTAAATTCCCAGAAAAAAAATTTTTTGATAATACGAAATTAATTTATTTTGTCCAGTCCTGAGTAGGTCAGACTTTACATTCGTAGGTCCTCAATTCGTATTTTCGAACCTATTTTTTTATTTTTTAATATGAAATTTTAAGAATTTTGACCTCTATAAGATGAAAAGTCTTGTCCATAGGTCTCTAGTTCGTATATAAAAGCCTGTCTCTTGATTTTAGTATACGAATCATCCTGAATTTAGGTCATCATTATGTTAAAATTCCCATTCATAGGTTTACAATTCGTAATTTTTACTAAGTGTTTGAGACTAAAAAAAATTTTGGCATAACCCTGGGGTGCAATGACAATTTCCTAAATTGGGTTGCAATTTTTGTTCAATTTAAAAATTCACTACCGATTTTTTAAATACGCGATTTTAGTTTGGGAATATATTTTTTTATTCACCCCTGTGGGACATACGAAATTAATTTTAATTGTATTTTATTTATTCGTTCACCCCATGGGATTTACAAAATTAATTTTGATTATTTTTTGCTTTCTAGATTTTTTATGAAATTTGAGGGATTTTGATGTTAGGCTAAGTTTGACGGAGATTAATTATTTGTGTGTTTTTATCTCGAACCTCTACAAACTGGTTTGAGAATAATAGTTTAGCGAATTAATATGGCCTCCATTTTTTGCTTATGTAGTATTTTTCTGGAATACACCTAAATCCCATCTTTATTAATTTATTGTGAATTTCAGTTTTTTATAAAAGATCGAAATATAATTAGTAATAGACGAAATTTGGGTTGCGCGAAATTCACGTTTAGAGCTTGAATTATTATACGTGCGACAAAATGATTTGGAGATTTGACATAATCTCCAGATCCACACTTTAATTGATCAGTAAGATAAACTTGTACTTACTTTACTGGATTTACTCTTTTCCTTATAAAACAAAGATCATAAGAAAATGCCTTTCTGATATTCCAGAGAGTTGGATGATGTTGGTTTTGCGAACAATACGAAGTTTTTTCTCGATTTTAATTTTTTCAAATAGTTTGAAAATCAGGAAAATGGACGTGGTTCATGAATTGCCAACGGTTGACAAACACAATATTTCCTTCCTAGATGGGCTTGGAAATCACCAATAACAGTCTCTTGGTCTGGCTGTCTGTTCCCATCACTGCTTCTCTCTTCGTTTGTTTTTGGGGCTGGTTTATTGTGTTCAGTGTCGGGTATTAGTGATAACTTTTTTTTTCTTTTTTTTGGTTGTGTGCTGGGAATTTGCTTGGTAGTTCTGGCCACTTTTAAGCAGGTTTTCAATTTATCATTTTATTTTATCGGTAGATTTAGTGGTGTTTTTTTCTTCCCAAACTCAGACAGTGGCATTGTATTGCATTGTTCTTCTCAGGTATTTGGTGATATTGAATTGTATATGTATATGTGTGTGTTAGCTGGTGATTCAGGTGACATATTATTCCAGGTATAGCAGTGCTTGATGGCTAATTTTGTCTCTGTTTTTGCCTCTCTTAATTGCCACCTTCATTATATTCACCACAATGTAAAAAATATACTTTAAATAAATCTTTCTACAGCCCATTCATCAGAGACAGCAGAAATAGATAAGAGAATAGGCATCAGTCAGACAATCACCATCATACAAAATTACTTAGAATAATAGGTTACCAAAACCACCTTCAACTGTATATATAATGCACATGAGAAAATAGATGATACCACTGTTTCACTAAAAAAAACAAAAACTCAAAAATACGCTAAGAACAACGACAACAACAAATTCGATGAATTTTATCAACTCTTGTCCAAGTTTGCCGATTTTGAAAATTTTTAAAGGGTATCACACACCCAAAAATTTCCCTTTAGTACATCCTTACCCAATGCTTACATTGTTTAATTGGTTAGCATCAGTGTAATTAACTGTTGATAGGTACTCTAAAATTCATTGATATAAATCAAGGAAACTGAGTTTCTGGTATAAAATGAAATCATTAAATAGGAATTCTGTTTTAAGTTATTATAGTCCGTACAAAAGATACGCAAGACAAACTTTCAATACACATTAATTTTCAACCATACCTACTACCATATTCCATCAATTAATATTCCTTCCTCCTTTCACACTTTAAGGTTTAAATTTATTAAGCTATTTTTGAACAAAATGAATAAATAATTCTGTGGAAATTGAATCTGGAAAACTATTCATACGGATTAACTACCTATCTTCAAATAAACCAGATAATAACACTATAGGAAACTGATTAATGAAGTGAATAAAATGAAGAGTTTATTTCTTATTTGAAATAATAGAGGAGATTGAATAATTGTACCCTGAAGGACAAGGAAACTTCATATTAGCAGATTCATTCTCTTTCATATCGGTAAATAGGTACCTACTTAGAGAAAAAGTTGACTGAATGAAAATTCTGTGTTTTGGTTTACACATACACACACACACACACACGCACACACACACACACAACCACCACATAAGTCCCACGAGTTAAAAACAATTGTACTTTTCCAATAATTTAGACCTACCAATAAGATATTTACACATCAAAACAGATCCTTAGCAGAACAATAAATTGTAAGATTAGCTATACCTACTATACTTGCCTGTACGATTGTCGTGATAACACTTCTAACTTCTTATAAATATGGATGAAAACTATAAAGTTGTTCAAAAATATTCGTGTGATTTTCACAATACCTTAGTCAAAGTTAAATTCATAAAATTTATTCACTTGAATAAACAATCATGTAACATCCAAAATTTATTACCTCAGAAAATAATACAGTCAATGTTTTTCTTAAAAATCTAGTAAAAACTGTTACTTATTAATTATCTGTCAGTATATAGTTATATGTATAAGGGAAGGTGTGGCATGTAGAGATAGTTTTTTTTGAAAGCACGTAGCTGCTTCCCTATTACACCTATCAAGTTAAACAATGAGGAAATTATTAGGTACATGGGTAAGCTTTCAAAAGACCTATGAGATATTTTTCCAAGAATCGTAGGAACAGAGCAATTCCAATTTGAAAAATTTGTGACAAACTGCCCCATTGAAAATTTGATGAGGCAGCTTGTCACAATATAGAAAAAAAAATTAGGGCATTTTGAGACAATTAAAATAAATGTGATAAAAACAAAAATAGAAGAAATTATCATACTGAATGAACAAAAATATGTATTTTGAAAATTTACAATCATATTTACCGAACATCTTTATTTTTAAATTATTGTGGTGGAATTATTTGAGTGGGGCACATTGAGACATTTTCAGACAGGCATTATGAAATTGTATATCAAGCAGCAATGAAAAAATTTGGAATGAGTATTATTTTGGACTACTATTGTGGCAATATATTCTTATCATGATGTATTTATACTGAATAAACATATTTCATAAAATTAGAAGTAAAACCAAATATCAGCCTATTCCTAAAAAATACATTCTCAAACACTCATCATTTATTTCAACACTTTCAAACAATGTTCTCACCATTCCTAAATTCTTAGAATATAAATTACTGTCTACAAAATACATCTTCAAATACTTATTTATCCCCTATCAGCAATTCCTTCAGAACACGTTTTTTGACAATAGGTCTCTCCAAACTGTTCTCACAAATTATGTATAATTGTAAATTCATCACATCCTCATTCCTAGAATATGATTTCCTTCCTTTCCCTTCAACACAAATCACCCATAACTCTGGCCTAATAATAGACAATGTTTCGGTGGTTGTATTTCAATCTCATTTTATACTTTAGTCAGTAAGCATACATTTATAATTGTATGTTTTCATGTACTATATTTTCTAATACACAACCTTATATTTTGTGTTGAACATTTTATTTGAACAATTTTATTCATCATTACAAATATTGATGCCCAAACCTGGTGATAAAATTTTCATAAATTAATGGTTGTTCCGTCCCGTTTTTGCAGACGATTCAGTTTGTCTACAAAAACGTGTTGAACAAATTATAGACAACTATTATTGCAAATTCTCGGAATAATAGCTGTCTATATTTTACCTAGCTTCTCACAAATGGACACCACCAGATATGCTGACAATGAAGTGTCATCATATTTGGTGGATGTTCCATATCACGCCACCTTTTTGGTCGGCCATCTTTTGATTGAAACAAAGAAAACGAAAGTAATGTCATATCTTCATTTCGAAAACATGTTCATTCCTAAACCTGAAGTTGAGTAGAGACATTAGGGTCCATATTAGTTGCTATGGACATTAGGTATCACCATATTAAGAAATAGAAATAAGTATAATTTAAAGTGTTCATATTAACTAAAGTGAAATTTCAATAACAGATAAATGTTCGTAACTTATCTTATTTGTTGAGGTAATTTAAAGTATTGAATTACTCTCGCAACAAATTGGCGTCCCAACAAAAAAACCTTCAGAAGTAAAATTTAAAAATCATAATAAAATTTCTTTCTTTAAAATAAAGAACTTCGCTTTTTCTAAAAAAAAATTTTTTATATACCTATCGCGGATAATTAATTCAATTTTGCTGGAGCAAATACTTTCACGTAGTATCAAAACAAACCGTGGCTAAAATAATCAAAATATTTAAAACAAAATTAAACAAACGTCTACATAATCAAATCTTTATTGCAGAGGACCACAAACAGCTGATTAAGACAAATAAAAATAGTTCGCTTAAAAATAAATTAATAACAAAAAACAAACCTAAAAATAAACTTAAAAATAAATCGAAGATCCAGATCCGGCTCCTGAAATTCAAAAAGAATAGAATCAGCCCAACCGGTATCCAAAACCACAGCGCAAAGAATGAGAAATCACTCACCGTAGGTGTCCATCCGAACAAAACTAATGGTAAACTATGGAAAACTACAGCACACTACTCGCTGTCCAACTGTAAGCGAAATATAAATTTATCTTCCGTTACTTCAGAAAAATTTGAAACTATTATTGATTTCGTGAATAATATTGTAAAATGTAAAATTTCCCAACCCTTGCAAATGTCTGAAAAAAGTGAAAATACGAGTACATCCCTTCCCGATATTTTAGACTCAAAATCCGAAGAGAATATTTTGGAATTTGAAAACCATCCTAAAAATCTGTATGAAAATCTGTCTGTAGAGGAAAATTACCCACTCCTCGGTAACCATTGGGGAAGTCGAGTATCTACTTCCTTTCTCTATCGTGTGCTAAAAACGGCAAAAGTAAAAAGGATAGAAGGTAGAACACGTATCGAACTTCAGAAGAAACTTTACAAAGGTAGACACTCTAAACACTGGTTGTTACATATATTATACTCAAACCCCAACACCGAAAAATTTGGAAGAACAAGTAATTTTGATAGATTAATCGAGGAAAGCAAAAGTTATCGTAGAGTAACAAGAAGTATAAAAAATAAAGACCCCAACGAAGCTGAAGAAATCTTCTCCGATACAGAAGAAGAAGATTTAGAATCTAAAGGAAAAAAGTTAGAAACAGAAAAGAAAAGAAAGGAGGAAATAGAAAGAAGACTAGCGAGACGAAGCCTCAGCTCCAGTTTTGAAAAACTCTTATCTATATTATCACACCACATATCACCAAAGAAATCAATTTCAGCCACAACCTATTCCTCTCTCCAAATGACGAAGACGAAATCTTCCTCGGAGAAGAATCAATTCTGAACCAAACTTTTGTCAGCAGACCCTCACAGTCTTGTGCTGATTTGTCACCATCAGTCCTCAAGGACAAAGAACGTCCTCACCGGCTGAAATCCAACACTCAATACAAATTCACGTAAAAAGTCCAGAAAATTTAGAAAAACCCAAAAGTAAAATTCCAAATTCAACTGACGAAAATTCTTTCGATCCTATCAATTTATTACCTCCAAAGATACATGTAGAAATTCTTGATCAAAAAGAACCTACATACGTCAACATAGTAAATATTGAAAATAAAAATAATCCATTTCTAAAATCGGAAAATAAAAATATTGCTCTAAAAGATATCGCTGAAAATAACGCATACTTGCTTTTACAACAACAACAACAAGCAAGATTTGCGGCAGCGAATGAAGCCTACACACAACACAACCTAGCCATGAACAATTTTTGGAAAAGGTCAGAAATATGTACTCTAAGCCATTTTTCAAATGGCCCTGACGAGGACATCCTTGAGTTCCTTTTTGAATACGAAACTCAGGCAAAAACCTTCGAAGCAACTGAATATGAAATGATACGAAACCTAAATATAGCCCTTCGTAGTACAGCTCTCCAACTTTTTGCAGCAGAAACAGAGATAACCCCAGAAACTCCCTGGTTAGAAGTAAAATGAATCGTAATACGTATTTTTAAAAAAGATAAAGATACTGTAAAAAAAACGTATCAAATCTTTAAAATTTGATGACTCATATTCCAGTATCAATGTACCGAAATTTTTCCGCCTCTATAAACAACTAGTTGCAACAATTAGCGAGAAAAAAATTTGTGATCTACTCCCAAGACTAACAGGAGAAATGAGGAAATTCTTTGCATCAAAAAATCTCCAAACACAAAGTGAGGTTTCCAAAACATTCACTGATTGGAAAGAATTCAAAGAAGAAGCCTTAGATTTAACCGATATCCATAAAATGGAAGCGATGCTAAATAAAGCAACAGAAACGATTGCCAAGTTAACAAAACAGATGGAAGAGATGATGAAGGGAAAAGTTCCTGAGAAAAAAGAACCTGTGAAACACATAACTCCGCCTATCTCCCCTACTGACCCTGTTATCCTGGCATTAGTGGAAACAGGATGGAAACCCCCAAATGCCAATAAACGAAACCAAAACCAAACCAGAAATCAGGCGATGGAAAACAAAAATATAGAAACCAGACCACGTAGAGAAAGAAATTTAAATAATAATAATAATACTAACGAAACAAACGATAGTAACCTGAAAAGAAGGCAGTCTAGAGAAAGAAAATCTAATCGATTGCAGAATAACCAAAGTCCTTACAGACCCCAAAGGAGAGAAACTTACCACAAACAAAATAATAATCGATATCTTCCTAGAGAGATAAATTGCTTTAATTGTGGAAGAATGGGACACCTATCAAGGGATTGTAGACTACGTAATCGTAATACACCTCAATTCCTACAAAGGAATTTTAGACCGCAACGATTCAATAACAACTTTGCATCAAATTTTGGTCAACTGTTCAACCCCTATGGACCACCAAAACAGAATAATTATGCACAGGCATATAATGCATCAGTTCTAAACCCACAACCATGGGCCAATGTGACAAATTATGCATTACCCTCATATAACTTGCAAACCCCAGACGTAGTTACACGTACCCAACAAAATTTCACCCAACAACCAAAAAACTTTTAGTAGAGCCCATTTCCTCTGCACCATATCATGGCAATGACTTTCGGGTTTGTAATGGCAACATCCATCATCCAGACTGTGCTGCTCTCTTAGTGTTAGATCCACACGAGCCACATAATTGGAAAATTCATATCCGTAGTGCATCGATGAAATTAGTCAGGGCGAGGCGTAAACTAATCGTGCCCTGCAACATTGTGAGTCATGAAGAGTATGAAACATAGGGAACAGTTGACAGCGGCTCTGAAGTCACGCTTGTACAATATGACCTTGTAAAGGATAATGTGATCAGACCTGCAAGAGTGTGTATGGTAGTAGCTAACAATAGTGCAATAATTGTTAAAGGAGTTGTAGAAACCACTATAAAAATGGGTGATCTCCTCCTCGATGTGGAAGCATACGTCACCTCTAAGGTAACCACACCTTTACTACTCCGATTCGACTTTTTAGATCAACATAATGCTGATATATTATTTAGTAAAAAATTATTTAGAATGGGACCGCCATGGAAACGCGAAACATTTAGTATAATTATGTTTAAGGAAGAAAATTGAGAAGGATTTATAAGAGCAGACAAAGATTTCTGCGTGGAAGTAAATAATGAATATTTTGTAAACCTGGATCAGGAAATGGGAAAGGCAGATCCAGATGAGTGGTTTTTAACAAGTTACAGTTTAGAAGGCGAATATATTGTTGATGATTTAGGATGGCCAGCCTTAAGATTCTACAGTCCGCACTTCGACACCCAGATCGCACAAGGGACAGTTTTAGGACGCTATAGGCTTTGACAGCTGACTATGTGGGACTGTCAGACCAATTCCGTCTGCTGTGGCCAACCCAGCATCCAACGCATTACGTCGGTTGATACTGAGGGTAACTAAGGTGAGGAAGTTGATATGCTAAAACTTGTCTGCATAACCCAATCTGATGACAGCGTTATCCACGACAATTATGGAACACAAGTGAAAATTAATAAGAATTTAACGAAGGAACCGAAACAGGCAGTAGTAAACTCTGAACCAATTCTTACAATCTATGATCCTGATGCTGAAACATACGTCGAAGTAGACGCATCAAAAACAGCCATAGGAGCAGTAATAATGCAAGTAGACAGAAAAACAAAAGAGCCACACCCTATAGGATATTTCTCGAAACAAATTCCTAAAAATCAACAACATCTATGTTCTTATGTTTTAGAAATGTTGGCTATCACTGAAACTTGCGAATATTTCAGAAAATTTTTAGTCCATAAAGAATTTAATATTTTTATGGATCATGAACCCTTAACATACCAAAGTTGAATGAAAAAACCAAACGCAAGATTAAATAGGTTAATTTCAAAATTAGGAGAATTCACATTTAAGATCAGACACATAAAAGATGAAAATAACAAAATTGCTGATTATCTATCTCACCTCGAAGAAGAAGAAGAGGACAATTATGCAGAGTTTCGAAACGGTCAATTCATAATACTAGAAGGAACACCTGATCCTCATAATATTATCAAAAAAGAGAAAAAAATCAAAGCAATAACACGTAGCATGAAAAAGAAAGAAAAGATTCAGACGTAGAAAGTGACAATTCGGAAGACGATTCGAAGTTCCATCCTATCCGATAATTCGGAAAGATCTGGAAACTCCAATTCTTCCACAAATTCTCAATTATCCAAAACTTCGGAAAATTCCAAAATAGAAAACCCAATTAACATCACAGACCAAGAAATCCAAAATTTATGGGATTTACAACGTGAAGACAAATATTGGGGAATCATAATAAAAATTTTAGAAGTTAGCAACGAAAAAGAGTTAAGAAAAAGCTTAAAAATGAGAAGATCATGCAATCTAAATCCATTTTTTCTTGATGAAAATGGAATTTTATGGAAAAACAATGATCACTCTGAATATCACTATGCCGTACCAGTAATTCCTGACTCCCTCATACCTCAAGTACTAAATATATGTCATGAGAGTCAAAGTGGGGGAGGACATTTTGGAATTTGTAAAACTCTTGCCAAAATGCATGCTCGTTACTACTTTACGCAAATGCCTAAAATAAACTCGAGGCATGTACGTTTGTGCCATCAATGCCAAATTAATAAAATCATTAACAAAAAATATGGACACTTGAAACCAATTAATCCTGAAGAATGCATACCACTTGCTCATATCCAAATTGATTTTATCTGATAATTTAACAAAAATAATGAAAAGAAATTTGTCATAGTGGGAATAGATAAGGCAACAAAATATTGTTGGACCAAAGCAGTAACCCAACAAAACGCACATTCAGTAATTAAATTTTTAAAAGAAATTGTACCTCATTAAGGAAAACCAACGAAGATTACGTGTGATAATGGAACTCATTTTTCAAACGAATACGTGCAAAATTATTGTAAAAATAACGGTATTGAAATATTCTACTCTACATCATATTCCATGCAAACTCAAGGATAAGTAGAGACAATGAATGGAATAATAAAAACAATGTTAGCAAAATATGAAAGTACCGATAGCGAAGAATGGCCAGACCACGTGCATAACGTAGCCTTGACCTATAATATGTCACCAATTGAAGGTTTAAATAATCACGATCTGTTTTACCTAATGCACGGTTATAAAAAGAACCCCCCATAAATTTAAACATTCTGTCACCACTTATCAGTAAAACCAGAGAAGAACAGATAAGTGAAGCAGACAGAATTCGAAAAACAATTCCGAATTTTGATAAAAAGAATGCAATTAAATATTCAGAACGCTATAATAAAGGAAGAAAAGAAATTTTTTATGAAACTAATGATTTAGTTCTCTTGAAAACACCAATAAATTACGGAAAAGGCAAATCAAAATTTCTAGGACCATATAGAAAAGTCAGAAAAATTTCAGATTTAAACTATGTAATTCTCATAACCTCCAAGGATGGAAATAGCATAGACGATACAGTTCATATAAGAAGACTTACGCCTTATAATGCTCGTTCTAATGCTAATTTACCATCTAACATTGAAGATTTTACATCCGAGAATTCGGAAAATGTAGAAAATATTCCCAAGTTCAATCCGAAAAGAAAAAGAGGTAGACCAAAGAAAGAAAAGAGCTCTGAAGAAAATGAATCAGAGGACGAAATTAAAATCATTGTCAAACGTCCGAGAGGAAGACCACGAAAAGGAATTTTAAAGAAATCTGGCGATAAAAATAAAACAATAAAAAAGTAAAATTTACTGATGAAGATTTATTAAAAGGGAAAGATTGTTCAGAATGGAGAAAGAAGTTTGATTTAAAAGACCCAGAAAAAAGAAAGATTACCTTAAGAAAAATTCAATGGATTACCCATAAACAACATATGGAAGAAATCAAATATTTCAATAGGTGTGATGAGGTAAAAAGTATAATACAACCTTTGTCTCTACCTATTCAACCTATTCCCCAGGATATTAAAAAACCAAGTGAGTTAAGTTTGGAGGAATATGTGAAAAGATACTCCGAACCACGACGCAAAACATTGTATTATAACCTTTGTAATTTAATTTGTAACAATTATAGATAATTTTTATATATACTGTAAGGACCATTTACGTACATATTTTCTCCCCTTAAAAATATAAAAAAATTTTTTTTACTCACCAATTACCAATTATCCTGTGCGTCATGAGTAAAAGCCCCCTAGTGTCCGACTTTACTTCACCTTGCTCTTCACCCTCAGGATGATCAGTGGGTGTGGGCTCCGGAGAAACTGACCGATGCCTGAACTGCTGATGACGAGGAACCAAAAACATGCGCCAATTGGACACGACAATTTAATTGATCCAGAGGTCGACTCACTTCTCGGACTCGCTCCTTTTAAAACACGACGATTGTGAGATATGGTCATTTTTTTTGACAGCTCCAAAACTCGCAAAACCTCGATGTAATGAGGAGTATCATTAATCACGATTTTTCGCCGATAAAAGGAACAAGATAGTCAACCAAATATTGAAATTTGGACCAATCCATAATTGTATTGGCATATGCAGTATTAGTAATCAAATCACAAACTTTAGTGCCAAAATTTAAAGGCCGCATTGCCATTATAACTGCAGTCAATAAGTTCAAGCCAACAGCATAACCGGTGATATTGGAGGGATTCACATCAAGTGCTGAAAAACAAACCACGGATCCTTCCCACCTCCATAAACTTGCCTCTGGGAAGAGGAAGCTGAACTGCGAGGCAAGTTGTACCATCGACTGCAAGCAACACTCGCATAAACTCTGAGGCTACACATGCCTCCACAATCCGAATGAAGTATTCAGTGAGTTGCCAGGAAAATTGTTTTCGTACGCGTCCACTCCCATTGGACCATAATCCGCTGCCAGAAATGAGTGAATAGCTTTAAAAATCTTCTAAAGTCCAATCACGCCATTAAACAGAAACGGTCAACGCAGCAACCAACAACGCAAATACGGCAGAGACGTCTGTGTCAGCATGAAGCTTTCGGCCATCTCAACAATCCCAGTATCAGGCACCATAAATTTAGGCAAAGCACGCAATTCCGACGCAGTTGGATACAGAGGAGCATCCTGAAGAACATCTGCACTAGCACGATCCATATCTAAACTCAACCTCTCGTCCAAATCGTGAAGGAAATGTCTTTCAACGTCTATTAAACTTAAATAACGAACTAAACGAAAAATAAAATATATACAAAAGAAAGAAATTACGACTAATAGGAACATCAACTATAAATCTAAAGAAAGACGAGTACGAAGAAAATCAAAACGAACTAACATGTCAAACATGCTGAGAAGACTGCGATACCTCCATATATATCCATGTTGTAAAGCAAGATGAATTCTTTCTGAACAATCGAAATATACTGGAGTCTGCCATCTCCCAAGGCCTATCCTCGATGGTAGCAGTGCAAATTGAATTCCAGAGTCCCACACTAACACAGATGGTGTAATTTCCGCACATATGTATATTTTATGAGAAAAAAATAAAAATCAAGAAAATATTGTGCATCGATATACATTTTTGCAACTTATAAAAATTTTTTTCTCGACAGATAACAACTAAACAACATACCGACAAATATAATACTGCATCTAACAGCAAAATTCCGTGTGATTTGTAATGATTTCAGAACACATGATGATAAAACTCGCCGTTATCGTTTTCATTACATTCACCATACTCACACAAAAAACCGAGAATACAAGTTTAAAAATGAAAATTAGTGCATCGTCAGGAGCATATTTTGAATTAAACAAATTCAGTAAGGCTTATGAGAAAACAATTCCCATAGTCTATAGCCTGAAAATTCCAAGAAGACAGAACATGGAAACACCCGAATGGCTTGAAGAAATAAAAAAACTGTAAAGTTTCACATCCACAGAAAACACATAGTGTATATAGAGATCGAAAAACATGCTGAAAATCTTAGATTTAATTACGGATATTCAGTTTATAAATGAAGCAATAATCAAAGAATTCGACAGAGAACCTTCAAAACAAATTAAATGCGGAATACAAGTCCTTGGTGACTTTGACACATGGTGTTGCAATGTCATGACACAATCTCAAGGCAACAACTTCATAGAAAATGAGAAAAATTTAAAATCCCAATACGAAAAACTTCGAGAATCCATAATAGAAAGCCATGCAGAATTATTAAACTTCACAAATGACATTAAAAATTTCGAAAAGATAGAATTTGACAACTCTAAAATTTTAAAAGAAAATGTTCAAGCACTAAAAGACGCCATTCAAAACCAAAATAACGAAATAATTATTGAAGCTAGAAGAGAACTCATCTTCGACACAGCTCGAACACTTCATGCTAGTTTAGTCACCAAAAATGCTAAACTTAGTCATTTGTTCCTTTCTTTCAAAAATAACCATCTCCCGGCAGCAATTGTTAACGAAACAACTTTAAAAGAAAACTTACTAAAAATCAAGAAAATCACAGAAAAATCAAATTTTGCAGTAGTTTTAGATGAAAAATCAATCCAGTCCTACTACAGAACAAAATTAGTAAACCGCTATGTGACAGGAAACAAAATAGAGATAGAAATCAAAATTCCACTTCAGAACCTTCATGCCAAATACAAACTTTACAATTTTATTCCATTAGCATTTCGAACACATGACAATAAAATTTGCTCTTGGGATCAAAAACCTTCGATCTTATCCCACAACAAATTTGATGGGTCAATAAGTATCATAACTAGAACAGTTGATTTTTGTGGTAAACATAGCCTCTTATGCTTTCTACCACAAGACCGCACAACCAACAATAAAGGGAATTGTGCGAGGTCATTATTTCAAGGAATGAAATTTGAAGAAATAATAAAGAAATGCACCTTCAAATGCGAGATAAATCATGAAGAAATTGTAGTCAAACAAATTGAAATGAACCTCTTTGCCATAACAAATGCTAAAAACACATAAATATCAGTTAACACCATAACAAAAACAAGTACTAGTATAACCATAAATGACTCATGGCCCGGAGCGACTCTACTAACAGTTCCATGTATAGTAGAAATCCAACAATTACAGAAAGAAAACAATGCAGAAACAATCATCCCAGCAGGATTCCCTTGTATAAATGAACCAGAAAAAGACGTCCTCATTGAACATCACCTACCGCTAGTTTGGACGAAATACCAATTTATGGAACTTGATTTTTGTCTGCGTCAATCATTCAAATTTCCAAATATGTCTATTGCCTATAAGAATAAATGGCATGACAACATACCTTACCTTTCACCCATAACTCCAATTCATAAGCTCGAAGAAAGATTAAAATCAGCAGAACTTAATAACCCTGATCTAGGATACGATTCAGTTTGTCTACAAAAACGTGTCGAACAAATTATAGGCAACTATTATTCCTAATTCTCGGAATAATAGCTGTCTATATTTTACCTAGCTTCTCACAAACGGACACCACCAGATATGCTGACAATGAAGTGTCATCATATTTGGCGGATGTTCTATATCACGCCACCTTTTTGGTCGGCCATCTTTTGATTGAAACAAAGAAAACGAAAGTAATATCATATCTTCATTTTGAAGACATGGTCATTCCTAAACCTGAAGTCGAGTAGAGACGTTAGGGTCCATACTAGTTGCTATGGACATTAGGTATCATTATATTAAGAAATAGAAATAAGTCTAATTTAAAGTGTTCATAATAACTAAAGTGAAATTTCAATAAAAGATAAATGTTCGTAACTTATCTTATTTGTTGAGGTAATTTAAAGTATTGAATTACTCTCGCAAGAATAATGAAAAATAAATTTTTTTCTATAATTTAATTAAAAAGTTCGTGAATAAATTGGGTAATAATAAGTATAAACATTAAAAAAGTAAGAAAAAAACATTCTTCTAGAATTATTTAAACTATATTTTATTTACAAATAAAATATTCTGGGATAAAATATGAGTAGTAAGTGGCACCTTGAGGACAATTTCTTTACTGTTGACTGGAGCCACCTGTCAATGGTAAAAGTCCGTCCATTTTCTTCCATCCGCGAGTGTGTTAGTCCGAGAAATGTTATCCTTTTACCGTTGACCCGAAGGGCAGTAGCAGCGGTAAATTTCCCTCCAATCATCAGAGAATTTTCTTGTCATCGGGAGTTAGTTGGCTGAATTTTTTTCACGAGTAAAATTTTTTTTTTGGGAAAAAATTTTATTTTGGGCGTGAAAATATTTTTGTGATGCGCGTTTGTAGTGAGCGAGAAAAATATTTTTTTCAGGAGTGAAAAAATATTTTTTGGACTTGGAAAATTTTTTGTGAAAAAAAGTTGACAAAAGTTATTTTAATTATTTCGGACGTGCGATGTAATTGTGTAGTTTGGGCGATATTCTTTTTCACCATACACGATCAGGGTGATACGAATGCTGTGAAATAACAAACAAAAAAAACGAAAAACTTTTTTATTTTTTGCTACTTGTAAAATCACCTATCGTTGCCGTTGTTGTTGTTGTTGCAGTTGTCTTTTTGTTCGTCTATAAAAGAATACATTCGGGATTACGATAAGACGACAATGACGACGATAATGGCGACTATCAGGATGATCGGAGAATTCCCTGAGATAGGTTTTGGCATTTTACTCCCAAATTAAATCATTCACTAACATAGTTCAGCTCAGTCCACATGTTTTTCTTCCTTGCTTGCTGTCCTTTTTTTGTGTGATTTTTTTTTAATTTTGTTTTAATTTTTGTGTGTGATATGAACCCAACCCAAGACTGTGTGTGTGATGGGTGTGCTGACCTTCGTGCTAACGGCGGTTAAGTTTGCGACGCCCTTTGTTTTGGACCACCACATTGTAACTTCTCGGGGCATGGAATTCAGGCCGCCGCGGGTCCGCATCGCCCCCTTGGATGATCGCAAACACGACCATCATTGCCGTTGTCATCAGCGTCGTCGTCGTTAATGATGACACGGTCACTGTAACCACGGACATCATCATCATTGACACCACCACCACCATCACCATCAACTTCATCGTTGTCATCGTTGTTGTCATCGTCTTTGACAGTGTTGGGTGTGCAACCCCGGTCACTGCGATCGCTGTTGCCATCACTGCCACCGTTGTTGCCACAACCACAACAACAACAACAACAACTGCAACCACCGCTGTTGTCGCCACCACGGTTGTCACCGCAGCAACAGCAGCAGCTGCCATCGCCATTGCCATCGCCATTGCCATCGCTGTTGCCATCGCTGTTGCCATCGCTGTTCGCTGATGTTGTTCCCGCTGCCGCCATCGCTGTCACATTTTCACCCTTAGTGATTTTGATGATGATGATGATGTGTCAACCGTCGTCGATTCCAGCGATGGTGAATGTGGTGGTTATCAAATTATGGTCACTGCCAAAGTACACCAACCACCGCCGCCGTCACATTCACCATCACCATCATCATCATCATCCAACTGCATGGTGGTCCATGTCAGACCAGTTTCCATGGACAATGTGGAAAGTGAAGTGGACACGCAGATGTCGTCATCATCGAGGTCGTCGTCGCTGCAACAACAACAACGACGGGCTAGACGGCATTGGCTACTCACGAAGTGACGGCGTTTGGAGCAGCGACAGGAAAAACAGCAGCAACAGTAACAACAACAACAACAGCAGGCAAAACCAACAGTTGTAGCAGTGGACAACTACGTTATTGATGTTGATGATGACATTGTCAATTTTTGTCGGCTGCTACATGACGAGTTGTTGGTCGAAGAGGCTGATGATGATGATGCCACCGATGCCACAGACGACGACAACAACAAAGACGATGACAATGTCATAAATTTGTGTACAAGTTCTTTGGGGGAGTAGGAAGGGTATTTTTTTATTTAGTGGGACTTTTTTTATTTAGTGGGACTTTTTTATTTAGTGGGACTTTTTTTATTTATTTTTGGACTTTTCCCTCATGACTCTGAAGTGACTTTCTTATTTTCCCTGACTTGGAACCGACTTTTTTATTTTTAATTTTACCCAGACTTTGATACCGACTTATTATTTTAACCCCACCCCGACTTTTATTAATTTGTTTTATTTTCATTTTTTTTTTCTTCTAAAATGGTCCTTATAAGGACCACCCTAATAAAGTCCCTTTGGACACTCATTCACTTTTTTTATCGTATTTGTGAATGACGCGTAACATCATTCACAAAAAGATAGTACGCGTCATTCATGAACGTTTAGTACGCACCGCCAGTTGTGAACGGTGCTGCGCGTGATTTGTGAATAGCGAATGCGCGCCATTCATGAAAGGCGCTACGTGTCATTCACTGCCGTTTAGTAAGTGCCTCCGTTCACAAATGCCGCCGAGCGTAATTTATGAATGACAAGTATTCACCATTCATAAAATACGTTACGCACTGCTTGCTAATGTTAAGTGTGCGCTATATGTGAACGGAGCTACGTGTAATTTGTAAATGGATGCGTGCTGTTCACAAATGGGGGTAGGTGCAATTTGTGAATGGTGAGTGCGTGTAATTCTTGAATGAGTACTACTCACCATTCACAAAAAACACTACGATATGGCTTTTTTGTTTGTCTGTGAAATATTTTCCTCTCTCTTTCTTTCACTCACACTCATATACAATTAATAAAAATAAATTTTTCCCCACTCTCTCTCTTTCACTCAAACATATAAATTTTATAAATAAATAAACGAGTATTTTCTGTGTGGACTAACCGAATAAGTTATATTAATAATAATAATAATAATTAAAACAAAAAATAAAAACAAAAAAACAAAAAACAAAATACAAAAATACTTAATTACATTATAACGATGATCGGACACCGTTGCCACACCCTGTCCTCTTCATCTTCCACCTCCGACATTGTACTGTATACTTCGTCATCTTCATCGAAATCAATAAACGCGTCGTTGTCTTCATCATCATCATGGGAAGAGTATAAAGAATACTCTTCCTTCGTAGAGACGTCATTCAGCTCATTTATTAAAGACGATGATGATGATGCAGATGATGACCAGTGCAGTTGGTCGAGGTATGGGGGCGCAATAACAATGTCGTCTCCCGCCATTGTCCCATACCCTTTGCCATCACTAGATAAGTTGAAATTGTGACCATCGTTGTCATCATCATCATCAGAAGGGTCCGTGTTGGACCCTTCTTCAGTTGTCGCACTTGCCATTCCTGGTGATGACGATGGGTATCAGGGCCGACCTTGGAATGACCGTGAAATTTCGTTGTCATCGTCATCGTCACTACTCGCTTCATCACCACTGGACACGTGTGATGGGTGCCAAATTTTGGTGCGCCGATGACAACGAGCACTCAAGTTGGAAGGTCCAGCGATGTCAGCTGGTGGAGACCTTCCAGCTCGTGATGACAACCGCCATGGACGTTCCCCGATGTTTTCTTTCTCTGTGTGGGAAAAAATTAAAAGAAAATTAGTTTTTGCGAGTAAGTCAATGAATAAATTAATGAATGAATGTGTATTGTTTTTACAGTCCCCAGGTGCCAACTCCACGCTGAACTGCTCAGCATCGTCGTCATTTTCGCTGCCATTGACATTGTTGTTGTTATTAATGTTGTTGTCGGCAGCGACTATCTCTGGTGCCCAATGGTTGTTGGGGGGTGGCTAAATGTCCGAACTGTCGGGGAAAAATATTATATTAATAATAGTATTTGTAGTAATAGTAGTAGTAGTAGTGATTGATTTGTTTACCTATTAACGATGCGTTCTCCTCCTCCTCCTCCTCCTCATCTGTGTCGCTCGCCTCCTCGTACACGATTTCGGTTTGTGAAAAGTTGATGTACTCCTGGTACGCCAAGTCAGCCGCGTCCATCAGGGTGTGACCACATTCGACACATTGGACTGCAAAAAATAAAAAGGAAAAATAAAATAAAAAATGTACGCACATTCACCACATTCTGGATGTGGATGCAGATGTTGATGATGTTGTTGTTGTTGTTGCTGTTGATTTTCTTACTTTACCAGAAAACGCGGCATTCCTCCATGTACGGTGATGTAGGTGTTGGTGGTGGTTGTGTCCTTGTCGTCATTGTTGTCGTCATCGTCGTTGTTGTTATTGTTGGAAACGAAGTCCGGCAAAACACCCCGCTGCGTGTACCAACGACCTTTGGGGATTACGATGCCGTCATCCTGGAGGGTGAAAACAAGGGGCTGGAGTCAGCACTCCGGAGTGCGCTGACCCACGGCAGGGTGACGTTTGCGGGAGTTGCTACGCAAAAAAAAAGCACCAACATAATAATAATAAAAATAATAATTTCCACTTTGTTTATTGTGTGTGCGCGCACGAGAGTGTGAGTGTGTAATTAGGCCTATTAAAAGAATGATAGAAAAAGATAAAAGTTATCTTAATTTTCACCCGCCACCTGTTGCACGAAAAAAATGCATTCTTTAGTTATTATTATTTTTTAAAATGACCAAATATAACCGATATTGCCACGGAAGCGGGTGTAACGCGTGTAATTTAGCGGGTGACCCCCACCAAAAAATAGGTAAAACTCAATTTCACTTTTGCTGAAGCGAAAAAAAAAAGACAATTACATGTGGCCCCCACATGGTACCTGTCACAATATTTTTTTCAGCCCCCTGGTCACATTTTGCCCCTGCACACACAATGAAAAAAGGATCAAAAGTTTATAAAAAATTATCAGGAATGCGTACTCGTGTATTAGTGTCGCTAAGTACTTACAATTTGCATTTTCCATACCAGCCTTCCCCGCCTCAGCCAATGACTCGTCATCGCTGTCACAATAGATGATGAAGGGCACGTTGTTGAACGTCTTGTTCGGCATTTTGGTGGAAAAGGTGACACAAAAAATAAAAAACACGGAAAAACTGATAAAAAACATGGAAAAACGGATAAAAAAATACAAAAAATTGCTTAAAATACACGAAAATTCAAAAAAATGGCAAAAATATAAAAAATAAACGAAAAACGGGTTAAATCAACAGATGCAAAGACGATCAAATCACAAGTGATTCGTGATTTTTTTAAGGGTAGTCGCCTTTGGTTGTTGCGTAAGTGTTGGTGCTAGTGTCATTGCTAGTGATAGTATTGACGATGCTAGTGTGGGTGCATTTCAGGGTAACATTGATGAGTCATTTGTGTAAGTGAAAAGAATATTGATGTATTGTAATGAAGAAAGGTGTGCAGGGTGAGATGACGATGATTACCTGTTCATCGACGACAACCGATTAAGAGAAAAATGAAAATCCTTTGTTTGGTTAATGTTTTGTTGGCAAATCCTTTTTTACCTCTCAAGTACACCTATTAATTTCTTACAAAATTTAGGGTTTTCTGTAATTCCCGAGTATAAAAATGGCCGTAAATTATTTTGTCGTTGCCATCTTTTATTGTATATGTTATCGGGTCGGTGTATCGTATTGTGGCGATATAAAAAATTTCTTTGGTCCAATTTCAGCGATACTTATTGCCGAATGTATTCTTCCAGCATGGAATGCGTACCAGCTGGCCTATTTTGAAAGTCGGCTTATCTAAAGTGGATTTGGCAATAGGGTATAATTTTTCTCGAATTTCGTACTCATTCTTGGTATTTACCGACGCGGGCGTTGTACCTATTGATCGATGTATATTTTTTTCATTATATTCATACACAATCAGCGGTAGTGCGTCTATCCAACAGAAATTTTTTGGCCATTTCGAAGCGGACTTTTAATTTTTCATTTAGCGTACGATTGGCAAGTTTGGCAATGGCACTTTTTTCATTGTTGAAGGTGTGGTACATGATGATGTTAAATTTTGACAATACTTTTTTAAAATCTTTGTTCACAAACTCTTTACCCCTGTCCACGTGTAACTTGGAGGGGCATCGTTTATGTGTTTTAATAACACCGGCGAATGGGGTTGCAACTCTTTCGCACTTTTTGTTTTCAACGCTACCAAAAACATGTACTTGCTGAATGTGTCAATAATGTTGTAAATATACTTGTAGCCGCCATTTTATCTACCGTATTGCGTCATTATCAGTATATCAGCAGCCCATATGTCATCTATACCTTTCTTTATTATTCTGCGTTTTTAAAATTTTTTAATCACTCTGCAATGCAGTTATTTTCTTCTTGCTCATGCATAACATAGTGTAGTGTAGTAGGGGTTGATTGAGATGTTGAAAAAGTCCTACAAACAGTCATTATTAATACATTTATCACTCAAACAACAACAACAACAACACCACCATCACCACTGCCCACCGTTGTTTTTGCCATTGCAACCACCACCACAGCCACCATCATCATCATCATCATCATCATCGTTGCAATTACCATATGCAAAACCGACAAACCAACAGCGTAACAAGGAAAGTAAATAACATATTTTTCCTCCCTTGAATTCGCACATGCAGCAAACTTTGCATTTTATTTTGTTTTTTGTTGTTGTTGATGTTTTTTTCTTTGGGCGAGCCATTCTATGCATAAATGTCCGCATATAATTTGATCAACTTTTTGTACTTGGCTACTGTTGTAATATACTTTTACACGTTTACCCCAATATTTTAACAATTCGCTAGGTGGTTGAACACCAAACGAGTCGAAATAATTGACCGTATCGTCGTTGAATTTCCAATAACAGACCCAATGTGTACCGAGCCTGCGATAACTATCCAGATTGACAACACCGTATTTGTTTTTATGCACTTTTTTTGGCAATAAGTCGCGCATAAAGACACCTCTAAATTGCGGAATTTTTATACATTTCACTATTGTCTCGATATCGATGTTGGTTAGAGGAGCATTTTTTTTTCAACAGCAACTCCTTGTACAACCCATTACCCGTGACAGATGCTGCAGCAGTGGTGGTGGTGGTGGTGTTTGGGGTTGAATTTTTCTTCTTTTTGCCGATGCAAACGCCTTTACCGTTAGATTCTATGGCTTTGTGTTGGCGGATACATTCTTCTACCAACTTGTCGTTAGCTTTTTTATTGTTCCAAGCTTTGATACCACTGCTAATGACGGATGCAATGACTGGAGATGCTTCTAAAAGAGATGTTACTGCTGCCGGCAAGAACCCGCCTTCCTTATTCGCTGTTATATGTTTTAACTGTGGGGGTGACAAATGAACCACTGCATCTTTGTCTTTTGCGTGACTACAGCAGACAGCTTGCGCCTGTTGCGATGTCAACGGTATCTTCAAATCACTGGCGATCGATTCTTTCATCCGCACTATGCGTAACTTTACACAAATACCTTTCCCGTTAGGCTTTTACAAAAAATTCACAAGTCGCTCGGTATTGTCATGGTCTAAATTCGCCGGGTATTCCGTGTATTTTAGTTAGTTTTTCACACCAACACCGGCACCGATAGCGCGTTTCTCACGCATCGCTGTTGTTACCAACCAAGCATTGGCTTTTTCACAAACACTCGAGTCATCCGCCTTAAATCGGTTCCACGCTTCTTCCTGCAGTACATAGTCGTCCGAATGATCATCGTTCAAATCATTAGATTTTGAATAAGTGATATCGTGATGCATAGCAGACTTGTCCAACTTATTTGCCGGTTTTACACCTTTTTCCAGGTAAAGATCGAGTGGAGTGCTGGGTCCAGCGTAATTGTACCCGGGTAAATGTAAGGGTACGGGTAAATTATCTATTAGATCATTCAACACACCTTTCCCCCTCTATGCAGCGGTGGTGGTGGTGGCTGTGGTGGTGGCTGCGGTGTGGCTGTTTGACATTGCTGCTGCTGCTGCTGCAGTTGCCAATATAGGCTGTGGTAAAAAATCTCTTAATATTTTCCTGCAACATTTCTCACCACAACCCTCGGGATAATTAGTCATCATCATCATCGTCGTTGTTGTTGTTGTTGTCATATTTCTTTGAATACTTGTATAATGTTTGTAATCTCATTACGTACGGTAGGGCTAGTATTTCCAACTTTTATTTCACCGTATAAAATGTACAATCTTTCTAATAATTCGTCAATATTATTCCAATATACGTATTCGACACGGTTGTTGCTGTTGTTGTTGTTTTTGTTGTTGCTGCTTGGCACAATTACTTTAGGTAATAAACCTTCACCGATTATGTCTTCATCAGCCTCATGTTTGGCGCCTTTTAGATTATATTTATAGACTATCGGTCTAATTATTTCGGTGTATTTGGTATTTTTTCTAATTTTTAACTTTCTACTGAACAGATCGTTTTTATGTTTATAAAGTAAAGTATCCTTTACTATTTGGACATATTTTTCAAAATCTTTGACAGTGTAGTTGGTAGGATGTGTATTGGTTAATAACTCCCACAAACCAGGTGTACTGATGTAAGTTTTACCACCACCACTGATACTTTTAAACACTAAATCATTACCTACAATGTCCACTTTAGCATTACCGATGTAGAAATGCCGTAAGCGGTGTCTATGTGTCGTCGTCCTTGTTGTCCGCCAAGCATTATGTCTAACTTGCGTTTGTTAGCAACTAAATCATCAGGGTCAACAACCAAACTAGAAGCAGCAGCAGCAGCAAGTTGTGATGTTGATTTGTTGTTGTTGTTGTTTTTAATTTTGGCATTAATCTCACGGATTGGGTTCAGAATTTTTGCTGAACCTTCATTCACCTGTGAGTGGAGCACATACCACCCATACTTTAACTCTTCAAATTTTCTTTTCAGTTCTCTCTATGCTTTGAGATACTGATTGACACTGATGTTGTTGTTGTTGTTGTTGTTTGTTGTTGTTGTTGTTGTTGTTCATGTTAGCGGTTTTAATTCTAAAACAATATTAATTCTTTCGCCGCAGAAATCGATCAAACGGTTATCTTGGTCGACTATTTTCAACTGTAAATCATGTAATGTGTCGCTATTCACACGTTAAAAAGCGATTGTATTCTGTCTTTCGATAATTTTTTCACCTGGTTCAACGTTCAAAGGAAATTCGTAGATAGTGTCGCTGTTGAGACACGTATCTTCGACGATACTTTTTACTAAATTGTACCGTATACGTATCATATTTATAAAAAATATGTCGGGTGGGTGCGGGGAACTGTGGTGACCACCTTTCTTGTACAAACGCCGTTCAAATCTTAAAGTCGGGCCTATGGACGCCAAGGGAGTGAAATCAACGTGAACGGTGCCACCCATTTCAACTTTTCTCGTATTCTTATTCATGTATTGTGGCATCTGAATTACCCGTAGCCTTCCCTTCACGTCACCATCGACTGTATATTAGTATTACGATAGGGAACGGCTCACGAACTCTAAGTTTATAATATCGATAAGATAAACAAGAAATACGCCGATTCCCCATCGGGAATAAAATTCCCGAAATATAATAAACATAAAGACACGTCGACCGATGACTATTTAACGATATGGTGACGTGTAATAATAAGATATCGATCATCGGTGAACCATTTCTAATCTCTTTGACTGTTCACGTTTTAGGCTAATAGGTGAACAGTCAGTCTCGTTTTAGACGTGATCGTTTTTAGTCCGCCGTGAATACGAAATATTATTCACGGCAAATACAGCTCTTTATACGGCAGCAAGCCACCTTTTTATTGTTTTCACCGATATTTTCGAATGTGAATGCCAGTAGTAGAAATTAAATAACTCGCGATATTATTCTTTCGAACTCAAAACGAATAATCGATCGAGATTTGATGGTTCACCGAACTTCGAGAACCATGAGGCGATGTGAAGAATAACCTGCACGACCTGATTGTAGTTACCATAACTGTAAGTGATCTTTTCAATTGTAATAAAGTATACACTGTGATAATGGGTCGGCCAACTTATTTAATTCCACATATGTAAATTCGCCCGATATACTTCGTAGGCCTAGGGAGCTATCGCTGGTAGGCTGGTGGCCTAACTGTTTGAGCTGGTTTGTGGTTTCGACTCTACGATTGATCGAGACTTATTGATATACTTCGAATCGTGATATCATTCCCTATACTCGGGATGTACGTTCGTTTTCGGACGTCACATCTACGTTTTACTTGGCGACCGTGACAGGACTTGATCGACTTGTCTTTCGAGTTCAGTGGCCGAGCCTAATGCAAACGCCTTATCCACAACCTTCCGTCCTAATGTTAATTCCGTCCGCTATGAGGGTGTAATTCGAGAATCGTCCATTCTTAATCTAAAACCTTCACATGTGGATATGTACAACCTTATGTTATTCGAAGATCCGTATTGCTACTCGGTACTGTAGTTCACGCGGATGTACATCGACGTATGTGAAGAGTGTACCTCCTTCTTTCGATCATATTCTCGAACCACCCGTCCAAAATTATTTCCGTTTTTTATCTTTCATTTTTTTTTTCGGGTTTCTTTTTACCATATCCTATCAATAAGAGTAGAAAGATCGTACGAGAAGAGACAAAAGTCCGCCATCTGAGTTTTGTTAAAACCCATCCGATCGGTTTGTTGCTCAGCATGATCGTTAGAGCGATCCTTTAAGCTGGATAGGTCTGATAAACCTGTTCATATCGGGATTGGCACTATCCAAATTTACCAAAAGTGTCTGGCGACCGTTGACTGGCCGTGTTTGCCGCGGCCATCTTTTTTTTTGTTGGGCATCTGATTCCCACGTGTGCTAATTGGAGGAAGTCTTTCTCCGTTCTAAGACGCAAATGCAGCAAGTAAACTGCAGTGAAAGCCACATCGACTTCAGCGTTTAGTTCTATGCCTTACGAAGCGTGTCAACCCAAATTTGATAAAAATAATAAATTTAACGTAAACTACTAAAACAACCTGGTGTTCGAGGATTGGGTCCCTCGTGTTTAATTCGATTATTAGTGTGATAAATAATGTCCCGTTCGAGGCGTAAGCTTCCTTAATAAATATATGTGTGTCCAAGACTGTTAGTCGTTACAGTCATTTGCTATGGCCCTAAGCCTACCGATCATGTTTTGATCTTAGCATTTTATCGGCAGTGTGCCGTAGAAAATAGTTATCGTAGTTAACCTAACTATTGTACGTCGCTTTTAGTGGCCCAGTATTTTATTGTTCGACAAACTGTCTTTTAACAACTCTTAACAGACTAAAATAACATCGTACGGGTGTGTATTGAAATAAAATTAAAAGATAGGCTAGATTAAAAGCCACCCGTATTCCCGTAATCGTACTTACGACGTACCAACTTTAAAGTAAAGTAATTAAGTCTTAATCGATTTTTTATCTGCCCTGTGTTATGGATCTTGGTCCAATTCATAACATACATTATAATTTAGGGATTCTAGAAATATTTTCGATACTATACTTCCGGAAGATTCCCCTAAAAGTATGACCTACCCATTAATTAATTAAGTCGATATGCTTGTTAGTAATAGCTGAGCCGTAAATCCCCCCTGTTCCAGGTATATCGACGAGCAGAGCCATAGACATCGATTGCTAGTCTGTTAGGATAAAACGTATCGATTTAGTTAGGGGAAATATTAGCCTTTTTGTTAAACTTAGGCCAGCAGATTTCGTCCGAGATGGACGGTATTGGGGATGACGATAATCCCAACCCCTTTGACACCCCCGACCACCCGAGGAGACGAAGTAGGGATGATGTGACAAACACTCGAGAGATCGCGATGGGCGAAGATGAGGTGAACGTCACTAAGGGATCCGCCAATATGGAGGAAGAAGAAACGTCGAAAAATTTATGGGCTTTCGACTCAAATAAGATACCCGAACCACCCAAGGGAACCGACCCGGTTGAGTTTTACAAAAACCTGTATCTCCGACAATCCGAAAGTACTGCTCGATATCGCCGGGAATGTGTTGTACGAGATTCGATGCTCGAAAAAAGCGAAAAAAGAAGAAGAGCAGCTGAATTATGTACGGTTAAAGTGGCTGAGAAGAACAGTGAATTCGAAGATCGGGTTAAGGCTCTCGAAAGAGAAATTTCAAAGCGAAAATCTTTCGAGAATCCATCAACGTCGAGAATACGTGAAAGAATAGCCGAGATCGAACTCGATCAGACGAAAAAGAAAGTCGACTTCGAAGATGCGCAGTTTTATAGCGATTCGTTGTATATACCTATTGAGGACGAAAAAACACCGTCCAGAGAAAACGAGGAAGTTACGATTCCACAGAGTCAAGTAGAGACCACTCGAAAGCCGGTAGCTAGTTCGACGTTAGTAAGTGCCATCAAGAAGAGAGAGCAGAGCCCGAGTTCCAAAGAGATCCTTGAGCAAATAAAATTACTGAGCTTAGAAACGAGATCTCAGATCAGAGAGCAGTTCGACTACTTCGAAAGGAAAATCGATAGATTACCTATCTCAAGAGATCTGACAGCACAAAATACTCGAAGAGAAATGTCGGATATGCCAGTTGGTTTCAGACCCGAGACACCGCCTCCGACGATCATGAGACACCTCAAAGATACAACAGTCCCTACGTATTTACCGAACCAGAGAGAACGAACACCAATACGTAGACGTCGTGAAACAGGAGCAAGTCAAACATTTTCGAGAGTAGCACCGCTACAGAAGACATCGAGATTATTCGACCCTTCGAGAATGCCGGCATATACTGGACACAGAGACCATCGAACCCCGGAAGAATTCCTTAGGGAGTTCGAAAGCTGCGTCGAAGACCTGGATCAAGACGATGAGCAGTTAGGTAGAGTTTTCGGAAAAATGATGGACATGAATAAGTTTCCTGGAGGAGCAGTCTATCGAGAGAATTGGGGCTATCAGCAAGCTCGAGATCACTTCGTGACCGTCTATTGGAACAAATCCAGAAAGCAAGCCCAAGTACAAGCAATTCGTGATGGCCAGTACGACTCGAGAAAATATGATTCGGTGGCCGACTACGCGATACACATATACACCCGATTACTCGAGTGTGGCGAAGACATCCAGACGATATACGGGATCCTGGTGAAGAAAATACCGATGCCGTGTAGAGATCGAATACTCGAATCCGATGTCGCGAATCTGGTCGAATTCTCAACGAAACTCGAGTATCTACACAGCCTGTTCCATGAAGAGAATAGTGTGAGTAAATTGGCAAAACAACAGCCAGTATTAAACATCGGTGATCAAAAATACGCAAATTCGTATACTCCCGATGAAGCTTCCCATCAGAGTCAGGGAAACTAAAGAAGGCGCCTATGGTCGGTCGCATAGGACGCCCTATCGAAAAATTCGATAAAAACAGACCGACAACGGTTATGAAGAACGAGTTCGTAATACCAGAGTGGAAGACCTATCAAGTCTTCGGTGATGCGACTATCTTGAGCTGGTTGAGAAACAGCAGTCTATCGAGCGCCCAAAATTTAAGTATCGATAAGACAGCGGGCTTCGAGAAAATAAATCGGTTGGGCCCTCTCTTAGAAGTTATACGAAGAGTTACGAAAGAGAATACCCGTATAATCATCGGTTTTGGAGAAGAATTCGTCCTCAATCCAGATGCGGACGAAGACACGACCATCTCGAAACTCCGATACCTCCTCGACGATTTACTCCGAAAACGTCGGTTGGAGAAAGTAATCATCACGACAATCTCGCCGGATCCCATGAGAATGGACAACCAGTTCTACAGGTCTCGACTCCGGAGATTCAATAGCCGAATTTGGAATCTTAAGTCCGACTTCAAAGACGTATATATTCTCGATATCGAAAGAATCTTTACTCGAAAGTACGAGAACGAGAATAAGGATAAAGCAGTTATCCCCGGGGACGAAAGGTCCATTTACGCCGTCCCACGTCGTTATAATAAAGAAGAGACACACCTAATTGATGAAAATCTGGCGTCTCTAATTGCAGACCACGTCGATCGAAAGGACAACGAAATAAGTCCCAACGTCAACCTGATTTCAGGATACGACGATCGCGACCAAGGTGATGAAATCGAACAATCGCAAGAAAGTGACCTCCAGCAAACAGACGAAGAGGATCCGTATGGAACGTTCTGCTTCCACATCATGGATGACGTCGAATCAGACCCAGAAGAAGTCGATTCCGAGAACAACTTCGTCGATACAAGACCGTGGTTCCCGCCTTTCATAATAAATGGCATTATGGGGAAGGCGAGAAACGTTTACAGAACATACATCGATCAAGGTTCACCATATAGTTGGATAACCGAGAAATTCCTTCAGTTCTTGGAAAAACATAACCCAGATCTGTATCTCATGCATGTGAACTGCCCGACACAGAAAGTCGGTTATGCTGTCGGAAAACCCGCTATACGAGTTTATGGATCGATAAACTTACGATTCATAATGATCGATAAGCAAGGGGACGACATTGAAATGACAACGACGCTTCACATAAATAAAAGCCTCAACGCACCAATCATACTAGGTCGAGAATTCCTCTACGAACACGATGGAAGACCTAGTGTGAGGTATCGATTAGTCGATTTTGTAGATCCACGAGACAGATCAAAACGGATCGAGATACCAGGAGTCCAGTTTGGTGCCGTTGAACCTATTCTCAACATCGGACCAACGGACGAAACTCCGTTCGAGATCGAGAACAAAATTGAAAAGATACTGAAAGAATTGGAGGTATCGGATAAAATAGCTCAAAGGTTCGGTGACGTTTTGCGAGAAAACCACGAAGCCTTCGCTGAGAGGATCGGTAGATGCGAGGCGTACACTCACGTCTTAAATATGTCCCCGGATACGAAGAAGATGGACGAGAAAGAGAGAATAATTCCAAAGGCTTGGATTCCGAAGGTCAAAGAACTATTCGATGACTGGGAGAAACAAGGAATCATAAGTCCTGAGTCGAGCGAATATTTCTCACCAATAACATATACGAAAAAAGAGAATGGTGACATTCGCCCTTGCCTCGATGCTCGGAAAATAAATCAGTATATGGGCACGAGGGGAGACACAGTCCCACCCATCGAAACGATAAAGTTAAGTTTATCCGAAATGCGAGTTTTCACGAAGCTCGATGCAAGATGGGGATTCCTACAAATTCCTCTAGCTTCCGAATCTCGAAAATACATCGCTTTCAGATTTCAAGGAAAACCGTATGTGCTAAATCGGATAATCTTCGGCTTGAAGGACGCGATGCAGGCCTTCGTTGCGGCCATGAGAATCATCCTGAGGGGTCTCGATCACTGCGTTACAGTATACGTCGACGATATTCTGGTACACTCTCGAACACACGAAGAACACCTGGAACATATTAGGTTAGTTCTAGAGAGATTTGTAAAATACAAGATGACGCTGAAACTAGAAAAATGTTCGTGGTTTCGAGATACTGCTCGCTACTTAGGTTTCGTCATCGACGCCGATGGAATACGGCCTGATCCGAAACGAGCAGAAGCGATCCACAATTTTAGAGCTCCGACAACGAAAAAAGAGGTCCAATCATTCCTCGGAGTTGCCAATTATTATCGAGGGCACGTTCCGAAATATGGGGATATAATCGCTCCATTATGTAGCCTGTTGAAAAACGAAACTACATTTGAATGGACAAATGATCATCAACAGGCATTCGAAAAAATAAAATCGGAAATGGTTAAATGCCTGCTTCAGTCGCATCCGAACTGGAACCTTCCGTTTTATGTAATTACGGACGCTTCTGACTTCGCCATTTCAGGGATAGTTGTTCAATTCATCGATGATAACGAGGATGAGAAACCGAAGGTGCTATCGATGGTAAGCAGACTCTTAAAAAAGTCCGAAAAGAACTATCCTACATTCGAAAAAGAAATGTTGGCGATAATATATACGATGAAGAAAAATTTGTATATGCTTACCGATCACGAAGTTCGAATACGAACTGACTGCAGATGCCTACAGTATCTCATAGGCTTAAAAGACGACGTCTCACAAAGGGTAGCGCGGTGGAGAACATTTCTCACCAGTTTCTCGATAACCGCTACTGAGCATATACCTGGCAGTAAAAACATTGCAGCGGATGCCCTGAGTAGATATTGCTCCCCACTCGAAGTTGTAGTATATCGAAACGCTGATTTCCCAGTCGTATTGATGTTAATTGATGATAACAACGAGATCACAATATCATCATTGATGAATAACATGTCAAATCTGCAAAAGAAAAGCAGAGAGATTACGGGTCAGCTCGAAAGACGATCACCGCGAGTGGAAAAAGAAAATAACATCGTTTACTACGTTAATCGCGATGGGGATAAAAGAATATATGCCCCCGAGTCAACTCGCGACCTGCTAATTAAATTCTATCATAATGAGTTTACCCATCCAGGGTCTCGGAAAACACTAGAATTAGTGCGACGATTCTTCGACTGGCCGGGATCGAAATACGAAATCGAACTGTTCTGCTCGAGCTGTGAAACATGTAAAAAATCGAAAAATACAAACACGACATTATCAGGCCCGTTTCTATCGGTCTTCGCTGACAAGCCTGGTCAACTGTTGTCCGTCGATCTGTACGGTCCATTACCGTCAGGACGTGGAAACGTGAATCGAATCTTCGTTGTTATGGACGTTTTCTCTAAGTTTACGAAGCTGTACACGATAAGCAGAGCTTCGGTTAACGTTTGTATCGACAGGATGAATCGCTTTATTGAAAAATACGGTAAACCTGAAACGATTCTGTCCGATAACGGAAGTCAATTTACCACGAAAGACTGGATCGATCATTGGAAACAGTTAAAAATACAACCAAGGTTTACATCACCGTATACGCCATCATCGAACCCAGTCGAAACACGAATGAAAATCATCGGCGATGTTCTTCGAATAAAATGCCCGACCAAACACAGCAACTGGTATCAACACATCGATGAAATAGAGCGTAGGCTAAATCATATCGAACACGCTACAACTGGGCTTCCGCCAGCAACGTTGATGGAGAAAATAAAATTCGATTATGAGGGAAGACCATTACCATTAACCGACGAGGAATACGACATGTATCTGAAAAAAGCGATACAAAACACAAAGAAATCACTCGAAAAACGGAAAAAGAATAACGAAGGTAAAAATCTCACCGATCTCAAGGTTGGAGATATGATTTATACCAAAAATCACACACTTTCGGATAAAGCCGTTGGAATATCATCAAAACTCAACCCAAAATTCGTTGGCCCCTGCGAAATAACCGAGGTGAAGGGAAACGGAAGTTATCGAGTCCGTACGCCCGATGGAAAAATCCTCCAACGAAATGTACATGAATTTAAACGATAAAACCCATCTACAACCAAAAAATAACGTTAAACTTGAAATAAAAATATCTTCAAAACAAATCCCAAGAATCAACGACGTAAATCAATCAAAATAAATGCAAGATAATTCGACTACAAGAGTAGGGTAATTCCACTTACGTCAACATAACACCCTTCGTCGCAAAGTTCAACAACCATGACATCGCGTCATTGACCGATCAACTCACCGATGATCATCAATTCATCGATGACATCGTGGTCGGGGGGGGGATGGTCAGGAGTCATGACCAAACAACAATGCAGATCTCACAACAAAGATCAACCAAACAGAAAACGAGTGAGTGTACGAAACATCAGTTCTTTATTCGAAAATTAATGTGGTGTTCCTTTTTATTATTATTATTAATCGACATTTTCATCATCAGTCGAACATCGATACGTAAGTAAATAAACTCAAATTATAATTAAATAGTAGACTCGTAAAGTAAAAGTTTCCTCGTATTAATCTAGTCGAAATGGCCGAACAAAATCTACCAGAGTCGTTAGTAGTCGCCGAAAGGGTAAAAGCACGGTTTATCAAGATATCAGGCGAAAACGTACAATTCCTGAAATCGTTAAGGGAACAGTTACGAATCGCTTCCCACAACCAAACCGTCACATCGAAAGCTCTGGCCGACAGAGCAACGTTCCACGCGGCTACGGCAACGGCTATCGATGGGCAGGCCGATTTCCTCGATCGCGTTATATTATCTGAGGACAATGAACGAGGCCAGATTCTCCGGGGACTGGAGATTCTAGAAGAAATCGTAAAAAACCAAAACGATGAAATCGAGAAGTTGCGGACACAAGTGACGGAACTAAACACCGAACTAAATAAGGTGAGCATCCATAATGCTGAACATTTCGCCAAAACCCTCCCCAAACACAACGTCCTAATTCCCCGAACTTTGACACAACCCCAGAAAGAAAAGATTAAAATAACCCTACTCAAGAAAGGAGAAAAATTATCAATAAAAAGAAAAACGGGAAAGGACGACGTTGACCGAGACGAACCGTCGAGAAAAAAGAAAACCCTTAAGAATAAAAAAGAAAACGTAATAAAAGATGATAAATTTCAGAGGGTCCCGATTGTAATTGTCGAGGATGGGGAAAAACCGACGTCGAGTAAGTCCGTATCGATCATCGAACCTCCGAGCATCGGGAAAGGAAAGGGTAAGAATCTAACAAATTATAAAATCCCAAAAAAGTTGAGAGATTCTAAAGAGGTAACGGTAATTCCAGTGGAACGAAATATCGACGGAGGAGCACCTACATCGAGTGATCCTGCTCCTGCGGTGCCAATCGAAGAAATTCCGGAAGAATTGTTGAGACAGCCCGACTACTGCCCAGGGACCGATATTCCGATCATGACGGTGAAAGAAATGAAGGCCATCATACCTAAAGTATTTTGTGTGGCCTTCATTCTCGAAAAGACCATCTTCTCCGGGAGGGAAAAGATGCTATGCTTCGATACTAGCTCGCAGGTATCGTACATGAATAAGAAGGTGATCTCCGCGAGCCAACAACTGACAATGGCAGCCCGAACGACATGGTCATGCGATTGGTCCACGCCAAAAACGATGGAATCGAACGAAACAGTGACCATGAACCTCATTAGTCGAACGGGAGTCGAGTTCGAGGAAACATTCTTTCTAGTTCGCCATCCCAACCTCGACATAAACAGGATGGTTATCGGAGCGACGTTTGCGAGGAAATACCTGCGAGCGGTATTGGGTGAGCCGACACGAGGGGAAATTCTCTTGGTCAAGGATGACCAGACGTTTCGACATAAGTACGAGCTCCCCCGGAGAACCTTATAAGTCAAAATCCCCTTTTTATCGAACTGTCCTGCGATCTTTGTTCCTACATAAATGATAAAGTAACTGCCTCATGTTTATATCGATTATCGATAGTTATCCCGTTTCGTGGGTATTAATTAATAGTTTAATGTTTTTGTTTTTCCGTTGACTCCTGTTTATATCGACGCAACTTTTGCCCTTTGTTTCTGTTATTACTTAGACGTAAGTTTGAATTTTTTTTTGTATTTTGTTAACTATCACTAGTGTCCACCTAAACACATTTTTGTGATATATTTTGTTCCTTCTTCTTTCGTTCGAATTCCTTTCGTTTGTTATTATCGAATATATCGTGTTTTTTGTGATTTTGACTGTTTCAATTATTTAAGTAGTCTTGAGTATTTTAATCAAAGGACCAATCTTTCTGAATATGTTTTATTTCAGCCAAGTTACCAAATGTCCGAAGGCTGCGGGTGGTCCCTCGTTTCGAAATTTGGGGGGGGGGAGTTGTGGCATCTGAATTACCCGTAGCCTTCCCTTCACGTCACCATCGACTGTATATTAGTATTACGATAGGGAACGGCTCACGAACTCTAAGTTTATAATATCGATAAGATAAACAAGAAATACGCCGATTCCCCATCGGGAATAAAATTCCCGAAATATAATAAACATAAAGACACGTCGACCGATGACTATTTAACGATATGGTGACGTGTAATAATAAGATATCGATCATCGGTGAACCATTTCTAATCTCTTTGACTGTTCACGTTTTAGGCTAATAGGTGAACAGTCAGTCTCGTTTTAGACGTGATCGTTTTTAGTCCGCCGTGAATACGAAATATTATTCACGGCAAATACAGCTCTTTATACGGCAGCAAGCCACCTTTTTATTGTTTTCACCGATATTTTCGAATGTGAATGCCAGTAGTAGAAATTAAATAACTCGCGATATTATTCTTTCGAACTCAAAACGAATAATCGATCGAGATTTGATGGTTCACCGAACTTCGAGAACCATGAGGCGATGTGAAGAATAACCTGCATGACCTGATTGTAGTTACCATAACTGTAAGTGATCTTTTCAATTGTAATAAAGTATACACTGTGATAATGGGTCGGCCAACTTATTTAATTCCACATATGTAAATTCGCCCGATATACTTCGTAGGCCTAGGGAGCTATCGCTGGTAGGCTGGTGGCCTAACTGTTTGAGCTGGTTTGTGGTTTCGACTCTACGATTGATCGAGACTTATTGATATACTTCGAATCGTGATATCATTCCCTATACTCGGGATGTACGTTCGTTTTCGGACGTCACAGTATATCCAGAATTTTTTGTAGCGGGTATGTTTGCACTTTGCACTCAAGTACGTGGCTATATCGTCGACCGTGTAAATACCCCGCGGTATCTCAACAACACTCCTGATCACATTCCATCAGTCGTCGTCAATGGTGACATTTTTACTATAATCAGCCAAAATATCTAACCAAACATTGTTGACATTTCTCTTGCCCCGTTTCAAGTATGCTGGCGGTGGTGGTGGTGGTGGTAGTGGTGGTGGTTGTGATGATTGTGATGGTGCACTGCCTACAACAACATCGTACTAGTACATTTTTTTCAAAGATGATGACACTATTTCTTTATCCCCATCTTCGGGGACACCAACACGGACCGTAGGTATTTTAATTTTTTCATGATGTACGAATGTCAACCTGTTATTACGTTCGGAAATGTTGAAAATGATGTTATGCATAACAAAACTGGACAAACCTACCTGGTACACTTTATCAAAGCGTATACCATCGAGATACTCTCGCCGTATTACAGACTGCACATTGTTGACTGAAATATGAAATGCCATTTTCACACACGCACACAAAATCTGAAAACGTATTTGAAATTCTCCTTAATATAGTTTTTACGTCCTTCGAGATGGGGTTAGTTTTTAAAAAGACTGTTTTCAGTAGTAGCGGCAGCAGCAGCAGCAGCATAAGCAACATCGTCAACCCCAATAATCGTAGTCACCGGCATCCACTTTGTAGTAATAATTTTCCCTAAGATAATCCCGATACCTGATAGAATGTTCCAAAGCACATTTCATTTTGTTGTGACGTGGATGGCCGTATTCGCAGTGGAAGAACGGTGTCTTCAGCGATGTCTTACTAATGCCCGGAAATTCGTCGAGATCTACAATTTTCTTGGTAGCACATCCGGACAAGTCTAAAAGAAAGTTTACCCGGTCCAACCCTTTGATGTAGACGAGAGTGGCGTCGTTGATCGCCTTGCACAGGGCAGACTTGACATCTGGCATTGAGAAGTAGCCACTTGACCACTAAATGCAGTGAACAAATCGAAAAGTTTACTCGACAGTACGACGCGCACTTGACAAATATGTGTTGTGGGAGTGAGTGGTGAAGCCAGAAAATGTTGATCGAGGTTCGACGTAATGTCGACAATTGCCACTTCTTTCACGATGCCTGGCAACAATGCCTGATAATCGATCACCAAAATAGCCATAATGCGAGAGCAAAATAGTAACAACAGCAACAACAATGAATACTGTCCTGCCAATTTTTCCCCGCCCTACTTATATATATATACTTTTTCTCATCGACGAGTGTGAAACACAACCATCGGTGAGGGGCCCCACCTAACAGTGGAAAACGTTGTTTGTCAGTGGACTGTAGATGGCTTTGTCATCGACAATGGTGACACAGTGGTTGATGGTGTTAGGGGGTAATGGTTGTCGCCACACGAAAAATATTTTCAAATTGATCAAAGATTCTTTCAGGACGTTGGGTTGGTGCAAACAATCGATAAGGATTATCGGGTTTTGGGTAATGAAATCCTCGTAGCTGAGTAAGGGCATCGTGCGATCGTTGTCGTGGCTGTAGTACGAAGTTTTGAAGCGTTTGTACACGAAATACAGCGTGTCGCACTTGTACTCGGCGATGTTCAGATTCAAATGTTCGTGCGGATAGTAGCAATTATTGTTGAGCAGAACCTGCCAATTTTCCAAATTGCAAAAATCAAATACCGACGAGTTGGTGGCGATATCGTTTGATCGGGCTGTCTGGAAGGCAATCAAAAGGTACTTTGTCTTCGAATAACAGACAGGGATGTTCCAAATGAAATTGGTGCCAGAAGAGGGTGAAATTCTGGTATAAAACCACCGTCTGTACTTAAGTTCGTACTTGCAATTTTTAGCAATTTCATTGCATATTTTGGTGGCGTGTTCCAGAGTGAATTTCACGTGCGGCATTTTGAAGACAACGTCACCTGACGGTGTGCTTGTTGTAATCACCTAGTGTTTGAAATACGTTGCTAATGCCATTGGCCAACTTGTACAACATCAGTTTTTGGCTAATATTGTAGATGAAACTGTGGTGGTCTTCGAAAAATGCCATCACAATAGACATCGGGATCATAACATTGAAATGGCCGTCTCTGTTGAGAGTATTACGTTCGTTGATACCGACGTTGTAGTCCCAACTGGCGTTGCAAAAATGTTTATCCGTTTCAAAGGAGACCAACCCTTTCATCAACCTCACAATTCCGGGTTTGCGCAGTGTCGATTTTGTTGTCACCCACGTAAAAGTCGATCCGTTCAAACATGTTCAGTCAACCACCATCACTGCAGACAAACAATTTTTCTAAATCTATCTTAGCCAACAACGTGTCATCCTCTTTTGTAATGGTTACCTTGCCACATAACTCCAGCACATTCTTGTTGGGGTGGGTAATCAAATCTTCATTGTGCACCGTGATGGAAAAATCACCGTTGTCGTCTTTAAATTAGCCGAATTTGGTGCTTGGTAATCAAAGTACTCGAAACTTTCGATAATGTTAGACATTGCAAAAACAAAAAAGTGTTGAATTTTGTCCTATAATACTTTTATTTATAGATATGCGTACGCACCACCACCGCCATCACAACCATCCAACCAGCTATCACAACCATCCAACCATCTATCACAACCATCCAACCAGAAATCACAACAATTCAACCATCCATCACAACCATCCAAATACCCATCCAACCATCCAACCCCCCATCCAACCATCCAACCAACCAACCAACCAACCAACCAACCAACCAACCAACCAACCAACCAACCAACCAACCAACCCACCAACTGTCTACAGAACATAACCATATGGCACCGTATCGTAGTTATCGCCAATCAAACGTTTATCAAAGATAAATGAAAACGTTTTAGTCAGATTTTTATTGGTGAGTTGTTTGTTTATCGGTTCTCGGGTGATTTGGCAATCCGTGACGTTAATATTTGGGATAGCCTCTCTATTACCCGCCTCCCAACTCGTCGGTCTACTGAGCCAACATGTTGCCGTATTCGATATTATTAACACCGTCATCCAGGTAAACTATGCTGTCCGTATTGCAGTACAACACATTTTTGTTGATAATAGCCAACTTCTTGTATAGCCGAAGTCGAGCGTTGGCGGTCGTGTAGATGGCAACCAATGTATTAGTGCTGTAGTTATTATTCACGTACGTCTCCTTGTACTTGTAGTTGACCTGGACTATTTTGTCGGTGATGTAGATGACGGAGATGTCTTACAACCGATCATCGAGTAAAATCTCGTAGAAACGGAACACATCGGTGACAAACTCGGCGGTAGACATGTTTTGCCATTGACCAAACTTACCCCACAGCAAATTCAAACATAATTTTGAAACTGCACGTTTACCCGGATTCTCTTCAATTTTGTCCAAGTCCAAAACAATACCCATTTTCTCTTTAATATCCCGGGCATAGGCTTTGTTGGAGGGATAGGTGTGCGGGATGGTTTCCAATTTAATTTTAGAAAAATCACTGTTGTACCCTTTCCACAATTTATTACTTTTCTTGAAATCCCACACTTCGTAAATTTCAACAATTTTGTATTCCCGGGCTATGACTTCATTCATCTCGATCGTACTCCATGTGCCAATAAACTGCCTTTAGGAGCTGGCATGATCGCAAACACTTTGCTGTTTTTTGGCACACTTCAAACAGAGGGGAAACAATAGCTTATCTGCCTTGGCCATTTTCACTTTGACATGCAGCAGGGGGATATAGAGATAGCAAGGTGCTTCTACTTTGCACTTGATCAAACTGTACCAGGTGGGGTCGTGTTTGGATGGTCTGAACGTTTTGAACTGGTGGCCTACCGGGTAATTATCGTATAACATAACGATGGGTACAGGCTGACAACGTCGGCGTACTTGATTTTTGCACTTTCCTCGAGCTCGACTACTTTTTTCAACTTGAACACTTCCACCCAGCCACCAAAAAGAGCGTCACGAGGATTCAATGGTTCAACTATCTCCCCCTCCTTGACAAACTTCCTATACTTCTTGGTCTTAACCCACTGACATTCCCACTTTTCAACCACTGTATACCCATCTCGCTCCAACTGACTTGTCGGGTCAACCGTCTTTTGCAACAAATCTTCCATCGTTTCTTTTTTCATATTATTGATGAAATAGGGGCAAAAGCAGCGACAGCATCCGTGCCAAAAGCAACCGTGATACTGGTACACAGTTCGTACTCTCCTCGTAGCCGTCCACCTGTGCACCACAAATTTCTACTTCCCAGCTGCTGAGAGCGTGTCGAATTAGGGGATTTTGGAATGAACGCAACAACGAAATAGACTGTTTCGAATAGTGGTCCTCGAACCTTTTCTCTATAACTCCCATGATGTGTGCCTGCAGGTACTTCGATCTGTAGATAGCCATACAGACGCTGGCGATGGTGACATACTGGAACGGGTCGTTGTTTCCAATATCCAGAAACTGCTCGCGCAGATTGAGGCATCCCCTCCATAGAATATGTACGTCCGAGTCGCAGTACTCGGCAATTTTGCGAGCCATGTCAAACATATAACCCTTCTGCACTTTCTTGTTGTGCCACTCAATAAATTTAGACTGCTTGCCATCCTTCATCGTGTCGTAGCAGTAGTGTTTTATCTCCGGAATCAGGCCAACGTAATTTTCATTTTCTTTGGTGTTGAACAGGTGGGGGAAATAACCCGGTCAGACCAAAAGTTTTGGTGAAGGCACTAAGAGAACTGGCCACAAAATTATGACTCTCGATGATTTTCAAACTGATGTGCAAGATTTCTAACATCATTAATTTGGAGCTGTTGCAAATGAAGTTCGGTTTTATGGTGTTGGCGACCAGGTACTGCATGATGAACTGTGAATCGTACCATTTGGTGTAGTGGGCGATAGCTGTATAGCCGTTATGCTCAAGACTGATTAACCACCGGCAAAAGGCGTTGTTACTGTTAAACGTAAATTTCTCACCTGAAAAGTCGTGTGTGATAATCAAATTTGGCGTGTGGATCTCGGTTTCCTGCTGTGCTTCGTAGTCCAAGAAGATGTATTGCTTCGTGTAACTGAACTTCCGGTTGATGACTGTGCTGCCTGGCAAACACCTTTTACAACCCGCACAGCACCAGCCGCCTTTTGGCAGTTTTGACACCATGTAACACTGATGATTTTTTTTCAAAACCACTTCCTTACAATTAAGACACTTCACGTAACTGCACTTATGCGACAAAAACGAACTACGACGAATTATAAGACAACACTTGGGACACTTGAACACTGCGGCACAAACACTATTACTATGATCGTTTAAACACTCGCGATTAAAACAATAACTGTAACGTATATTTTCGTCTATTTTTAGAAATGACGAACATATTCGTTCACTCATTTTCGAATACCAAAAATGTAGTTATTTATCAACAATTATCATCCTATAACTCTTTGTAAACAACCACCAAATTATTCGTATTTAATTTTACATATACAGATATACCTTCTGTATATTTATGACCTAGTTGTACCTGTCCCTCGAGTACTCGACGAGTCAGCACAACCCTATAATAACAATACCCTACCTCACTTTACCTATCCGACATGTACGTTTTCATACCCTGAACGAGTATATAATCCCTCGAGTCAGTTGTATAGTTGTTCAGTTCAGTTCAGTTCAGTTCAGTTCAGTTCAGTTCAGTTTAGTTCAGTACTCCAACAGCTACTTCTAAGTACCTGGAACCTCTCTTGTAGAAGTCTCTAGTGAACAGATAGTCTTGCTTGTTGAATTGTGATTGAATATGTATTAATATTAACGTAGAAATATGTACTGTATGTACAAATTATTATATGATTAAATGTGTTAACTCACTCATGTGTTTTAAATATTATTGAGTCTCAAACAAATGTTAAGGTCCACTATAGTTTGTGGATGTCTAATCTGAATCTATCTTAGAAATATTACTACTTTTAAGTACGTGATATTTCGTGTATGGTGTACTCCCGAAAGTGGTCGTAAATTGGTACAACACCACCTCTTTTGGCCGTTACATTATTGGCGCCCAACTGGTCTTCTATTGCGAATCGAACTCTCGCTCTAGTACCTGCTCAACGGAATTGCTGAATTCAAGCTGCTGTTCTAATTCCTCTGGCTCGAAGTACTTTGCTCTAACCTTGAAAACTCTAGTCAAGTACTCAAAGAGAAACGCGTAAGGCGCGCTCTTGAGGAAAGGAAGTAGAGGTTAGCTGCGAGTGGAAAAGAACTAGTTGTGAAAAAGAAACTCGAACTTCAAGGTCAACAAAGAATATTTATTATACAAAAGTGGAAAAAACAAAACGTATATACAGAAAGGTTGGCGAACAAGGTTTGGCAAAGTGCAGCGACGGATTCTTCAAGCTCCTGTGCAAACAAAAGAAGAAAACAAAGTAACAATTAATATTAATTATAATTCGCGTCCCTCCCTTAAATATAAGAAGTGTTAAATAATTATAAGTCGCGAAAAAATTTATTTTTATGAGTGAAGCTTGAGAAAATTTATCCGAACCCAACACTACTAAAACTAATTTAAATTGGCTAATCGATGCTAAAACTTTTGAATTAATTAATGTATGTCAAAATTTGAATATCGAAGTCGATAAAAAATATTTTTCTCGTATAAAAACCCAAGAGGATATCCTATTAAAAATTAAATCCAGTAAGGAAATACAAAAATTATTAACCCCTGAAAATATAAAAATAATTTTACAAACAACACGAAAAACTCGTGAACAAATTCCCGAATTAGAAAATCCTATAATAAGAAAATATTTTAATCCTCCTACTACTTCAACCCCACTTTTGGAAAATTTGGATAATCCCACACCATTTCCAAGAGTTAAAACTGCTATTAATCTGGTAGATATCACTGAGTGTTTAGAAAAATCTGATGAAGATTTTCTCAGCCCAGAAATTGAAACTAGACTTTTAGAAAACTTAATTCCCCCTTTGGAAAACAAAATGTCAGGAAAGGCTGCAGTAAATATCAGACCTTCCCTATATGGACACACCCCAACTGAAGATATTGTATCATTTTTAAACGGATTTGAAAATGAGGCGGAATCTTTCAATTGGGATGCAAACATGAAATTTAAAAAAATTAAAATTGCATTTTCAGGCCTTGCTAAACAAATATTTGAGGATAGAATTCAAACAAATCCCGAATGTAATAATTGGCAAAATACTAAACAAAAAATTCTGGAAGTCTTTACGAGGACTAAACCCCAATTACACGAAATATTGTACGAAAGAAATTACAACGGCGAAGCTGATTTCTCGGCGTATATTATGTTCGTGAAAAGGATTTTAAAACAAATTGAACCCGATATTACGGAAGAAAAAATTATCGAAAAAATTATGCCTAACCTCCCCGAAAAAGAAAGAGTATTCTTAATAAAAAAAGAACCTAAAACAATTCAGGAACTTGATAAAGCTTTCTCTAAATATCTCGAATTTAAAGATAAAGCATTCGGACATATAGATCCCCTGTTACGTAAAAAAATTGATCAATTAGAAAAAACTATAGAAGAATTAAAATCCGGAAAAACAGAAAAGAAAACTGAAAAAAATATAAATGTAATATCATCCGACCCGATCTGGAAAGCTGAAATGGAGAAAATGAGCGCTGCAATAGCGAACATTTCAAAATATAATAATAATGAACAAAATAATAATAACCAAAATAATAATAATAATAATAATAATAATAATAATAATAATAATAATCAAAATGAAAACCAAAACCAAAACCAGAATCAAAATAGGAATAATAATAATAATTATAATAACAATAATAATAATAATGGTAATGGTAATTGGAACCAGAATCAAAACTGGAACCAAAACCACCAAAACAGAAATTGGAATAATAATCAAAATTTCAATCCTAATTATAAAGGTAGAAATTTTAATCCAAATTTTCGAAGAAATAATATACCGAGAAGTAATAATGGATATTATCCCAATAGGATTCCAAATTGGAACCAAATGGCCCTCCCAAATTGGAATAATGCTCCAGCATGGTCTGGAATGTCATTCAACACTCCCCAAAATCTCCCCTATGTGGCTGCTAATACTCAAATGATTGCCCCTCCGGCACCATTAATGGCAGCTCCACAACAAAATTACCTCCCAACACCAAACCCCCAGGCTTGCCAGAATAATTGCTCAAAAAACTAAGTGTCCCCCTTACAGGTGATCTGTCAGCTGTAAGGGATGTCGCGAACAAAGAATCGAAACTAGTTAACAATGTGAGTAAGGAGAAGTTTCAAAGCAAAGGGTACTGCAGAACCCAATGTAAATTTCACCTTCCATTTGCCATTTATGGTAAACAAATACTTAGCTTAGTCGATCCAGGTTCAGAACAGACACTTATTGATGAAAAAGTTTTAAAGAAGGTCAATTTTACGGAACCAATTCTACCAACAAAAGTAAGATTTCGTGGTGCGGATAGTCAACCTCTTGAGGTCATAGGAGTAACCAATGTGATTTTTTCCATTGATCATTGTATTTACCCACATCCCACTTACGTTGTTCCAAATTTAGTAGAACCGGTCATACTGGGTTACGACTTCTTATCAACCCATAAAGCCAAAATGGACTTTTCGAAAAACAAATTCACTCTACCGTGTGGTGATGAAGAGCGATGTTTTGACATGCCTGAATGTCACAATTTCCCTATTGAAAAGGAAAATAAGTTAGGTTATATTAATCCCTTTAAATATTATGCTCCCCAAACTTTTAAAATAGAGGCAAATTCGGTGCTAATTTTAGCAACGTTGCCTGAACACCTGGAGTTTCTGTGTGAAACATCCATGGAAGAAAAAAATAATTTCTTTGTAATCGTATCAGAAGACACGATAGCGGCTGTTAATCATAATAACAGACCCCACGTGATCTATAAAGGCGAATACTTAGGAAAATTTGAATTAAGTAGTGCAGTAGAAATTGATTCCTGCCAAATAGAAAGAATAAAAGAAAATACTATTTTTAAGGATAATCGAGGAAATCCCATCCCGATTAATCCAAAATTGTCGCTTGAACAAAAAATAAAAATGTATGAAATAATTAATGAATATAATAATATTTTTACGGGAAAAACAGATGAAGTTTCCATTTGTAAGGTACCCGAACAAGTTGTCCGAGTAGACGACGAAACCCCACTGCGATGTAGAAATTTTAAATTTTCACACGCAGAACATGAGGCCCTACACAAACTGGTCGATGACCTAGTAAAAGTAGGTGTCCTAAAAAAACAAAAATCGAAATTTGAATCCCCAATATTTGTAAAAAAGAAACCAGACGGAGTCTATCGAGTATTAGTAGACTACCGAAGAATGAACCAAAGAATTATTATGGATAATAATCATGTGCCAACAATTGATGTTATTTGGCCATATCTAAGAAATAAAAAATGGTTTACGACAATTGATTTAAACAGTGGATATTTACAGATTCCTCTCACGGAAGAATCTAAACAATACACTGGAATAAATGTGGATGGAATTGGATATGTATTCAATTCCACTCCAATAGGCTTAAGTATATCCCCGTCCATCTTCCAAACTATCATGGATGACATATTCCATGATATATTCTGGAAAAAAATGGTATGTTATTTGGACGACATTTGTATTTTCGGAGAAACTTTCGAAGAGTGTCTTGAAAATACAAGGGAAGTATTAAAAAGATTAAATAAAGTAAATTTAAAAATAAAAACAAAAAAATGCCAATTTGCAATGAACGAAATCGAAATATTAGGACATACGGTCCGATATAACGAATTACATCCATTAAATAAAAATATAGAGGCAATAAAGAATTGAAATCCCCCTAATACGTTAAAACAATTACGATCATTTTTAGGATCAATAAATTATCATAGGAAATTAATTCCTAACTTAGCTAAAATTACTGCTCCTCTTACTGATTTACTAAGAGGTACAGATAGCAAATCAAATGCAAAAATAAAATAAAACCAAGAACACCTTGAAATATTTGAAAAATTAAAAGAAATTATGATTTCCAAACCTGTATTAGCAATATATGATCCGAAATTGGAAACCTGTGTAGAAGTTGATGCTTCGAAGATCGCATTAGGTGCAGTGTTGCTGCAAACTAATCCCGTTACGAAGCATTAACATCCAGTTGGATATTTCTCTGAGAGAGTCCAACTTGCCCAGTCAAAATTGTGTTCATTTGACTTGGAAATGTTAGCTATTACGAATGCATTAGCTCATTTCCGTGGATACTTACTAGCATTACGCTTTGTAGTATACACGGACCATAAACCTCTGATTTATCATCAGAAATTTAATACTCCAAGTCCAAGATTAATTCGATTAATATCTAAATTAAACGAATATAGTTTACAAATTAAACATATCGCCGGAAAAAATAATTGTGTGGCTGATATGTTATCTCGTCCGCATGATGAACCAGACGAAATTACATTTGAAAAAGGTGAATTTTTAGTAGATAAAAAATATGCTCTTCAGGATGAACAAAAAAATGTGAATACTGTGTGTAGAATTCACAATGACAATTCTGTCCCATTAAACCCTGTATTCTTTCAGAATCAAAATGCGTGGTACTATCCAAGTACAACGTCCCAAACATATTATTTTCCCCCTTCCCTTGCATCAACCTTCCCATATTATCCCGTGGTACAAACCACAACCCCTCAGAATGAATTTAGCCATTCTGAAAATTGCCCCAACAAAACTACTAACGTAGTTACAAGATCTGCTCTTAAAGAGGTAAACCTCAATAATCAGATCACCCCAACCCCTCCTGTGACCCCAGTTGTCACACAAATGTCAAATCCCGACATCACATTACCTCCCCAATCAGAAGGTCAAACTTCTGAATCCCCCCAAAAAATTGAATTGCCCAAAAATTTAAAAACAATGCAGGAAAATGACCCACATTGGAAAAATGTAATTTCATTACTAAATTATAACGAAATAAAAAAAGACAAAAATAAAATACGAAAATTGAATCGTACTATACAATTATATTTTCTTGACGAAAATAATGTATTAAAGAAATTACCTAACCCAACCTCATCGTATGATGAAGCGGTTACAGTAATTCCCGAAAAATTAATTCCAGTAGTCCTAAAAAAACTACATGACGATCCGTTGTATGGAGGTCATTTTGGAATTAAAAAAACAAAAAACAAAATAAAAAACCAGTTTTTCTTTAAAAACATGGTACAAAAAATTACAGAATATGTATTGTCGTGTCATAAGTGTCAAATGGCACAAAATTCCCCGAAAGAGGCTGGCTACCTCAAACATATTGAAATCGAAAACCCTAAACCATTTTCACATTTAGAGATCGATTTCATCGGAAAATTTAATACCAAGTATGAACACTCGTACGTGCTTGTCGGTATAGACAAAAAAGCACAAATTTCTGCACCATACGTCCAACAAAAAACCCAAATGCTCAATGCGTAATTGAGTATTTAAAGTTTATTTGTTATACGTATGGCACCCCAGGTAAAATTTCCTGCGATAACGGAGGTCATTTTGCAAATGAAACCGTCCGTAAATTTTGCGAAGAGAATAATATCAAAATTATTTATTCTTCATTTTATTCCCCCCAATTGCAAGGACTCGTTGAAAAAATCAACGGAGTAATAAAAAAATCATTATCAAAATACGACCATTCAAACGAAAAAGAATGGATCGAAACAATAAATAAAATTATTTTCGCATACAATATAAGCCCAATCGAACACTTAAATAATACATCTCCATTCTACCTACTTCATGGATTTAACCCAGAAGTACATATACCAGAAATACCAGAAAATAATAATAATAAAACAACTCGTGAAGAAGAAATTGAAAATCTCCTTCAGACGAGAGAAAAAACGCCAAGCTTAGCAAAGAAAGCATCAGAAAAAAACACGAAACATTATAACACACACCACAAGATCATTGACTTCAAACCTAATGACCTTGTTTTGCTGCGTCAATCAAAAAACGTCGCGAAAAACAAAATGAAATACACCGGACCATATAAAATTGTTAGAAAGGTCACGGATTTAAATTATGCAATTCGGATTAAAACAGACGATAAAACTGCATACGACGAAACAGTTCACGTACTACGATTAATTCCGTATAAATCTCGTAATATCGACGAATTAAGAAACAAAATAAAAACAGAAAAAGTAGACGAAAACATAGAAAATCCCATCTCAACCCAAATCATACCTAAACCAAGGGGTCGCCCTCGGAAAAAACCAAAGTAACTATGTGTAAAGTGTATTACCCGTTGCCACAAGGTTTTTTCAATCACTATATTTCCCTCCCCCCCACTTTTTTTGATCTTATTATAGAAAATTATTTCTCTCCTCACCTGCATACCAAGATAACTTTGTAAAAATTTTTTTTTTGGAAAAACTTAAATTAGAAAAAATGTTAAATAACTTACCAATGGCCCAGGTGTCAGCATAACCCTCGAGGAACTCTGCGAGATGCTCACCGCTGGTGGTGCTACTGCTCGATGAGGAAGAAGAGTCATCAGGTTGGCCTCCTTCTCCACTGGAATTGGAGTCAACAGTTGAGGCACTATCTTCTATTGATGGAGTATCCCATGTGAACGAATGTACAATGGGATCCGAGAGCAGCCATCCTCCACGGAGTGACATCGCAGGATTTCCCTCGACGGCGTCATAGTGTCGGACCATGTGGAAACCAGATACGGAGACCGAGACGTCCAGACGGGGCTTGTAATGCTGGTTTAAAAACCGAGCAGTACTGACTCCGCCTGGACCTATTAGGAAATTGGTGAGGTAAATGCGTTCCAGATGGACATACTCTACTGTAACCTCTGTGTTTGTCTGCTGCGAAACGCAGAGCAGACCAACCAGCAGGCCACAGAGTATCCCCAGACCGACCACCCCTGGAGTGTCAAGGTTGCCGCGAAACTCTAACTTAATCCCCGAGTACCCTATCTCAACCATCATGGCATGAGGATAGAACACTCGTAGGGAGAAAAGTAGATGTTTTGCGAAAACCTCACATTTGGGGCAACATACGAACCTCACCAAATGACTCCAATAGTTCAGGTCTTCCTTGATGGTCTCCTCAGGCACACGGTGTGGTTCAAACTCTGTCAGGAACATCTCTCTGTTTGACTCCCCGGAGATCCGATAAAAAAGAGAGAACAGTCGGTGTAGCGTATAATAGAGACGTGCCTCGCACGGACATTCTTGGAAGGGGTGAATTTTGCTGAGAACCTGGTTACCGATGAACCAGGTCTCGTTTACATCCACCCTTCCGTGCGACGTGAACATCCTATCATTCAGATACACGATCGACATATTTTCGAGAAGATATCCGCACAGAGAAAAAATTTGTTTGTTTGAAAAACCCGAACTACACCAACACGTCACTGACACTTGGAAAAATATCTGATAAAATTAAGTTCGAAAATTTTTTTTTACACGAAAAAATTGGAAAAATATAAAAAATATACGTAAAAGTGGAAAAAATAACACGTAAAATAGCGTAAAACGGTAAAAGCAAAGACAGAATACTGACGAAAGAAATAAAATTAGTAATTTTATATTAACAATTTGACCGAGATTCATAACTTGGATATCGGAAAAATTTGTCTCCCCCTTTACCCCAACCTACGAATATCAAAACAAATCAGTAATATGCATAATCCATTTTCTCGTAAATAACTTAGACGTTGCATTCTTTCTGTTTCAGAAAATGTATACGAATCTACTTTTCTATTTCGCAATAATTATTTCTTCGACTAGTATTGCGCAAAGAACATCGTCTGACCCATATAGGATTACGACGGCGTCAACTGGCGCTTATTTTCAAGAAATAAACAATATTTTCGTATATTCGAAATCTGCCCCAATAATTTACTCTATTAAGCTACACTTACATGAATCAGCAGATAAATTATTAGAAACTAACTTCAAACACCGGTTGGGCAATGAAACAACCTGGAAAAATTGCAAATATGCAGAAATGGCAAAACGATTAAAAAATGCTATTACGAATCTGAAAGAACAAAATACTGCAATGATACAAGATTTCTATTCGACACCATCGTCTATTCGAAGCAAACGAAGCTTATTCACCCCTATCAGATCTTTCTTCGGAGATGCGCTACGCTTTTGCTGTCGAGTACTAAATTTTAGAGATGGACGAAACTTCTTGGCGAATGAAATCTCGTTGAAAGAAGAATATGATATTATAAAAAACCAATTGCTAACTGAGCATGCAGCGTTAGTTAATACGTCTACTAATCTGCATAGCTTCATTGACCATACAAATAATTTTATGACAAAATTCATTTCGCATACAAATTCTTTTATGGAAAATTCGCTAGAAGAACACGAACTTCTAATCTCCCTAAATTACATACAAGGATTCTATAACTACATGATTAACACGTTAAGACTATCAAACATCCTAACGTCTTGTAAATCTCATATGATCCCATCTTCAATTATCTCAAAGGAAATATTAGAAAAAGATTTAGTAAAACTTTCAAAAATTACGAAAAATCTAGGACTCGACCTAGCAATCCCCATTAAGGATATTCAAAACTATTATCACGCTGAACTTGTAAATTGTAACTTCTTTAAAAATACGTTAGAATTAGAAATTAAAATTCCCCTAAAACAACTAGAATCTAAATACGAAATTTACGACTTTATTCCGCTCACATTCAAAAGTCATTCTAATGAATTGTGTAGCTGGGATCAAGAACCATCTCTGATAATTCATGAAATCAGAACAAATTCTGTACGTTATATTAGTGGAACCAACCTCCATTATTGTAACTCGGATAAACCATTATGCTTCCTTCCGTCTAACAGAGGAAGTGATAAATTATCGTCTTGTGCAAAGAATTTATTCTTCCAAGACCTAAACCAAAATCTATTACAATCTTTCTCATTTAAATGCAATCCTAATAATAATCAAACATTGGTGCACCCTATTGGTCACACCAAGTTTGCTATTGTAAACTTTAACTCCCTCGTAGCAACTAATTCCGTTACGAAAAAATCTGAAAAATTGAAAATAAACAATGATTCCCCTGGAACCTTCATTCTGGACGTACCTTGTCACATCCAAATTGAAGATATTGATAAAAATAACAAAAATACTGTAATTATCCCAATAGAAATACCTTGTCTCTCTGAATCATTAGAAGAAACTATTAAAATCGAAAATCACTTACCACTCTTGTGGACATATTTTTCTGATTCTATAGAACCTTTTGATCTTGCCATTGATCTGGCAACGACAAAGGACTATAACCCAAATTGGAAAAACTTTGTTCCTCATACTGTTCCCATGAACAATCTGGAGAACAAAATTAAATCCGTTAAACTTCAAATACCCGATCAAAACTTCAATGATTATATAACTTTTATTAATGAAATGTTCCGAATATGGTTAAGTGCAATCTCACTTATTGTAATAATTATTATTGTATACTTAAAATTAACCTGCCACCAAAACTGTGTGAATCTAACGAAAAGCACAGCATTGTAAGAATTACGCAAAATAATACGATATATTAATCATTTATATATACGTAAGAAAAAATTTGTTACTCATAACTAATATTCATAAAAATTTTATCCTAAGTATATATATTCATATTCGCATTATATGACGTAATTTTAAGTATGCAAAATTATCTGGACATATGTATGTGTTGGATGGACTTTGGAAAATTTTTTTTTCCCTATTTTTTTTGTTCCCCCCGGAGAATTGTGTAACGTATATTTTCGTCTATTTTTAGAAATGACGAACATATTCGTTCACTCATTTTCGAATACCAAAAATGTAGTTATTTATCAACAATTATCATCCTATAACTCTTTGTAAACAACCACCAAATTATTCGTATTTAATTTTACATATACAGATATACCTTCTGTATATTTATGACCTAGTTGTACCTGTCCCTCGAGTACTCGACGAGTCAGCACAACCCTATAATAACAATACCCCACCTCATTTTACCTATCCGACACGTACGTTTTCATACCCTGAACGAGTATATAATCCCTCGAGTCAGTTGTATAGTTGTTCAGTTCAGTTCAGTTCAGTTCAGTTCAGTTCAGTTCAGTTTAGTTCAGTACTCCAACAGCTACTTCTAAGTACCTGGAACCTCTCTTGTAGAAGTCTCTAGTGAACAGATAGTCTTGCTTGTTGAATTGTGATTGAATATGTATTAATATTAACGTAGAAATATGTACTGTATGTACAAATTATTATATGATTAAATGTGTTAACTCACTCATGTGTTTTAAATATTATTGAGTCTCAAACAAATGTTAAGGTCCACTATAGTTTGTGGATGTCTAATCTGAATCTATCTTAGAAATATTACTACTTTTAAGTACGTGATATTTCGTGTATGGTGTACTCCCGAAAGTGGTCGTAAATTGGTACAACACCACCTCTTTTGGCCGTTACAATAACGATTACATTTTGCACAAAAAATTTTATCTTTAATGTAGGAAGGATGCTTAGCCTTCATACATAGGTTACACACTGCACCGGGTTTTGGTCGGCAGTGGTGAGCATTTTCGTTTTGGTACGGTTTGTCGCACTTTTCACAATAGTGCATCGCACCCAGGAAAGAAGTCATATTGGTGATCACGTCAAAATGGTTTCCATCCTTGTACAGGTAAAGTACGATTGGTTGTTCGATGGCACCACGATACAGTAAACCGTTGAAGTTTTGCGCATTGATAACTTTTATTTGAACGTTAAGGATTTTTTCGCAGGTCCGGATATCCTCCAAAGTAAATCCTTCGGCAAACTCGTTGTAAGTGTTGATCTACAGGCACAACTCCATAGCCATGTCAGTCTGTATGTTACGTTCTTTGCGCAAGTTGATTATGTCAAGTGCACACAGTATTCGTCCACCGATCTCGTTAGTGTGGTAGGATGTGGCAGTAACAATGGCCCGTGGGGCACACAACGTATCGTTACTTTGAATGCGCAGTATGCAGCGTTTCAAATGTTTGTCAGTGGCCAAGTTCAGTATTGTTTTGGGTTTCGAACCACGCCGCATGTTGATTACGTGTAAGGTGAAAATGCATTCAGTCAGAACGACACTTTTGTCAGAAGTTAGAATTTGAGTTACTTTTTCTTTAAGTTTCTTCGTCATATCGTTACAAGCATACCCCGTAGATATGGGGATGTTAACTTTTGCATTACTCACCACGATATTCATTTTATCCCCCTGTCGCCATTCGGTTTTCATCTTACCGTAGGCGATCATCTCGTCGAGTGCTTAGGTGATGAGATTGCCATCTGTCATTTGGGGGAGATTATTTTTTAACTGGATTTTGTAGTCCAGAATATTATTTTTTAAATTTCGGTATGTATTGCTGATTGATTTCACAAATATTGATAAATTTTAACTGGGGACGTTTACACGGTGAAACGATAACATCCCCATGAAATGGGAAAACATTACCCACATTCCCTCCATCAACACAGTCACGGGAAAATATTTCATCTCCAAAAGGAAACATTTCACCGAGTCCAACCACCCCACTACCACTACCACCACCACCACCACCACCACTTCCAAAGTAAACCTTTCTCAACACACTTTGCTTGTTCGAAGAGGCAGGGTGGTCAAGAGGTAATTTTGGCCAGGACAGACGATCCAAAAACTGCTTCAACTTGTACAACGCGCATTTCAGATCACAATCATTGTACGGAGTTAACTGGGTGAAGAATGATTTTATAAATGGGAAAATAGCCCCCAATTTAGGTAAGAAGTCGGGTGTCTTCACTTTACGCACTCAGGGTGTGGCACGATATCGTGGGAAAAACTAATACTTGAAGGGGAAAATATCGCACAACTTGGTCTCCTTTGCAACAGCAGCAGCATTCTTTGTTTTTCTTGACTTTTTCAGGGGTTCGCTCATTTTAATATTTTTCTTGGCATACGGCCAGTCAGGGGTGGCAACGGCACAAACAACACTCACGGGTGCACTCTCAACGCTAACATCCGTAACAACACTCTCAACTACACTCTCAACGTCAACGGTCGCAACAACAATACTTTCGGCCGCACTCTCAACGACCACGACAACGGGGAAAATATTTTGCACAACAGCCTCCACACGTTCATTGGTGGTTAAAACGTTTATTTGAGAAGGTGTATCCATGGGAATGTTCATATTTACAGGACTTGAACTAGGCATGCTACTAAAATTAAATAGAGGCGATGTAGCCTCTGCACGGAATACGCTTAAAGCTAAATTTTTTTGGTCCTTAATATTACCATTAAAACTAGGTGAAAGTCAGTCTACGCTTTCATCGGAACTGTCTTCATCGGACAGCTCCATTTCATCCAACAGTTCCTCCACTAAATTATTATTATTATTATTATTAGAAATAGGTAAAGGTCTATCAACACATTTGACGGTGTTGTCCGAAGACAACACCTTTTTAGCTGACAGTTCCTTCGTCTTAATATTATGTGAAAGTCCGTTTACACTTTCATCGGAGCTATCCTCGGACAACTCCAATTTGGTCAACAGTTCCTTCACCAAGTCCTCCTCGAGTCCTAAGGCAATCAGAATAAGAGGTACATTGTTGAATTCTAAACCATCCCAAGATAGTTCCAATTCACCGAGTAACTCGTTCATCTGAACACCAGTAAGAACTGGGAGAGGAGGGCCCTGAGAAGGGCCGTTTTCAAATGATGGTGATGATGATGATGATGAATCAATTGAAATATCGGCTAGCGCTTGCGACAAGATAGATGGTCTGGGTGGTGAGACGTGGGTGGGTTCGAATACGTCAATTTTTTCTAAAGCGGCCAAAAGATTATTTTTCGCATTTTCCAAATCGCTAGCACTGAAATCTTGGTTAGCGATGTATTTGAAAAGATCGATTTTGGCTTCAGGTTTAGGTTTGGGTTTGGGTTCGGAAATTTTTGTACGTCGAGCATCCAAATGAGCAGGTTGAGTTCGACGCAAACCCATAAACTCTACATGAATGTCGGCGAGCAGCGTGGTCTTAACTTTTTTCTTTTTCTTTTTCTTTTCCTCCAGGTTAAGCATGAGGTGAGGGGACCATTTTAATTTTTGGTTTGGGTGGGAAAGCTTGTTCGACTGACACGTCAATCGCCGTAATCATCAGGGACTACGGGGTTGCGCACAAGTAGAACAGTTTCAAGGTGGTTTTGGAATTTGGCGCTATTTTTAAAAGCCCTTATTATTCTTTTTTCAATTCTCTGAAACAAGAGAGAGAGAGAGTGCAAAAATTACGTCCGTACAGTCTGACAGTCAGATTGCAACTGAGTTCAAAATCAAACTGCACAAGTATATATACTACAGTAGAATGGTGAAAATATTTTGCGAGAGAAAAATCACGTCCAAACAGTAAGACAGTCCGATCACAACTGAGGTACTGTCCCAACAACACCTATATATATATACTATTTTGGTCAACGGAAATTCAGAAAAAATTAAAAAAGTTTTTTTAAAAATTATTACAAGTCCAAAAACACGTAATATTTGTGGAATATTCTTTAATAGCTGTGAAAATATGTCCGAACGATGTAACGGACGACCTTTTCACCGCCAAAAAAACTTAGGAAAAATATGAAAGTTTTGGCAAAAATTTGAAAAAGTTTTGCGTATTTTTTATAAGTCCGAAAAGGTGAAAATACGCCCGTCAGTCGGGTATACTGATAGGCGCGTCGGCAGCGGTTCGAAAGCGATGAATTAGCGGAGAATGAAGGGATGAAAGAGCGCAAATATATTTGTTAAATCGTGTTGTGTGAGAGCAGGGTGTGGTATTTTTCAAAAGTCAATTGGCAAGAGCTTCGCTGTCTGACAAAATAACACTGAAGGGAAAGGGGATGGGTTGTAATATTTATAGTAAAATGATCAAATGTTAAGGAACCAATCACAATAGACAATACCGATACACGCACCTGATTGGTTGGTTATCGTATTTCACCCTGAGTATAAATATTTGACTTAGCCATTTTTTCACTCATTCTTTCAAATCATTCAAAGATAGAGGTTGTCATTACACATGCACATTTAGATTTTTTATTCATACACCCGCACACGCACACACTCATAATTCAGGTAGTCGATCAGAACTCTGATTTTTATTTTATTTTATTTTATTTATTTTGCGATCGCATTAAAGGTCGTCCTCAACCCACTCACTCACTCACTCACTCTCGATTTATTATTATCATTTACACACACACACACACACTCATACGACAGGTAGTTGATGGCGTGATTCAGCACATGGATTTTTATTTTATTTATTTTAAATGGTGATCGTCATTACACACGCACACTTGTATTTTATTTGCATACACTCACACAACAGGTAGTTGGCGTAGTCAATCGGCATTCGGATTTTTATTTTATTTATTTATTTTTTGCGATCGCATAAAAGGTCGTCGTCGTCGTCGTCGTCGTCTTTGTCATAGTCCTCAACCCTCTCTCGAATTATTATTTTCACACGTGCACACACACACACACTGATGACGCTGGTAGTCGTTGGCATGAATCGGCAATCAGATTTTTATTTTTTCACTCATACACATACACACACACACTTTGATTTTTATTTGCAAACCGGCACTTTGATTTTTTTTAACACACACACACATACACATATGCACACACACATACACACACACACAAGACTGACAATTGACAACAATCAGCACACACACTCTACTTTTTATTTTTATTTTTTCACACACACTCTCCTACACACTCACACAACAGGTAGTCACCATCTTTGTCTTCTTCGTCGTCGTCGTCATCCATTGATGCAACAACTGATGCAGCTGCTGCGGCTACCAATCTACCTTTTTTAATTTCATTTTAATCGTATAGGACGATGGGTGGTGGTGGTGGTATTTTATTTTTCATTCTCTTCCGCGAAATTGAGATAGACGACACCATTAGGATGTACGCCGTTAACGCACAATCCTTTGGTGGTGTCAATAAAATGCGCTAAGGATAGTGGGTTATTTTTGAAAATTTTACTAAGGCGATTTGGGAGGAAGGTTCTGATTTTGCATTTTCACCAGGTAAAATTAAATTCGCTATTAGGGCTCGATTATTGTAGCGTGTATCGACGGGGGAGATTTCAATAATTTTATAATACATTCCAATTTTTAAATCTTTTATTTTGCGGGTTTCTAAAAATGTATTAAGCGGGATTTTTTGAATGTAGGAACAACAACGGCAGTAACAGGTACCGTGGGCTGTACATTTGAGACACGCCATTCCATTGACTTGTTTGGAGGGGATGAAAAAACAATGTTTGGCGCAACACCAATTCCGATCCAACAACTTTTTAGGTGGTTGCTTATTCAAAAAATCAAAGTCAACAGTATGGTAGGTGATGTCAGCAACACTTAATACACGAACACATGTTACCCCCGAAGCAAATGAATCAACAGCTGCATCGTCAGGCAATATTTTCGCTAAACGGGGTGGGAAAAATGTATTGAATTCGCCGCTGCTTCCATTGCCATTGCCGTCATCATCATGGTCGTTACATTTTAATGTTGCTAGCAGGGATCGACTGTAAAGGGTGTCAGTAGCACAAATTTTTCTAACTTCGTACAACCGATTTATTTTCAAATCGCAGAATTTCCCCAACTCCATTGATACGCGCTTGGTTATGGTGTTGAAATTTCGCACATAATTTTTATTCCTGTCGTCACGACTAATAAATTCCAAATTAATAAAACCCACAGCCGATGACGACAATGCCGCCGCCTCTACCATTGATGGTGATGATTTCGGACCACGCACATAAACGCCGCCAACCTCACAGTTGAAAACACTAATGGACTCGTCATCCGATAATTGGTCGACTATATGGCATGGCAGGAAAATAGAAAATATACAACTGTCGCCATCAACGTTGTTGTCACCACCGTACAAGTGTGCGACCATCGATCAACCGAAATGGGTATCGAGAGCACGCACATTCAAAAGTTTGTACAGGTAGTTCGGTTTTAAGTCAGTCAGCTTCCAGCACGCGTCGTATCCACTGGCACCGGTACCACAGATGACACCGCCAACACCACCACCAACCAAACAGTTGGCAGAATTCAAAAATTTCGAATCCACTTTTCCTCAATCACAACAAAATTACAGTAAATTGTAATAATCAACAAGTAAATAGCAATAAGTTTTTTCCAGATAATAACGGTCGGAGCGTTACAACTCAGAGGTGTTTACAAGAGCACGGGCAAGTCGCCACTGACAATCCGGAGCAAGTGCACCTATATATATACTATTATACTCACTACTATAATTAACAACACCAAAATAATTAAAATAACTTTTGTCAACTTTATTTCACAAAAAATTTTCCAAGTCCAAAAAATATTTTTAACTCCAGAAAAAATTTTTTTCTCGCTCACACAAATGCGCATCACAAAAATATTTTCACGCCCGAAAAAAAAATTTTTCCCAAAAAAAAAATTTCACTTGCGAAAAAAATTCAACCAACTAACGCCCGAAGACGAGAAAATTCTCCGATGATCGGAGGAAAATTTACCGCCGCTAAGGCCCTTTGCGTCAATGGTAAAAGGATAACATTTCTTCAGACTAACACACTCGCAGAGAGGGGTAAATGGACGGACTTTTACCATTGACAGGTGGCTCCAGTCAACAGTAAAGAAATTGTCCTCAAGGTGCCCACTTACTACTAATATGAACAGCTATAAATAAGGAAATAAATCTGCAACCAAAATTGAAACGAAGATTCCACGTTGCCATCATCAGGTTGACATAGAAAAATGAAATTTGCTGTCAAATACTTCATCTGAGGAAAGAAATATTATGCAGTGTTGACAATTCAGAGAAAATCTATGATAAACACATCAATATGTAAGTGAAATTATATGTACAAAACCCTTGAAAAACAAAGATTGTGATAACGAAACAGAACCTAACATCAAGAGTGTTGAAACAAATCACTGGTTAGCCAGATATCCTAATTTATGTTTTCAAAACTTATGGCTTACAATAATATCTGAAGTATTTCCTAAAAATTCTTCCAGAACTCAATGACAATAAGCTATATTTTGTATACTTAACACAACTAAAGAACCTCATTTAAAAAATTTGCTATCAAGAGATAACATAGACGAACTTATATTTCCTCTTGATGATAGGTCTTGTGCAGCCATAAGTAAAGCATATAAAGGTATACAAGAAACTACATTTAATCCTGACCTCACTAGTTTATTTAATCAACCTTCTACATCATCTGTGAACCTTGTTGATATTAACACTCCTAGAGGAAATTCTCCAAGAACCCCTATTTCAACAACTTTTAATTCTCTCAAACATCATACCAAATTACTCACAAAAGTTGCAAGAGAACTACTAACAATAATGCCTGAAGCACCAGCACCAATCAACATTCATCCATCAACTTTTTCAAATTCAGTTATTGAAGGTATAAAAACATTTATTAAACAATTTGAAAACAAAGCAGAAGCATTTAATTGGACAAATATTGACAAATTGAAAAAAATTAAAATTTTGTTTCACTGGAACAGCACAATGCATTTTTAATGAAAGTACTAACTACAGAAGATCTAGCAACATGGGACTAAATGAAACCAAAAATTTAGATGTATTTTAAAAAAATCTCCTCAAATCAGAGAACGCCTTTATCAAAGAAAATATAAAGGTGATGAAGATTTTACAGAACATGCTATTTTTGTTTCACAATCCCTACATGAACTTGAACCAGCCATCACTGATGAAAGAATAATAGATCACATCTATAAAACAATCGGTGATGAAAAACGAGAGTTTATTGTACAGAAAAAACCAACAACAACAACAGCATTACAAACTGCTTTTGATGATTATCTTTACTGTAAAGATAAAAGTAAAAAAATAATTGATCCAAGTCTTGCAATAGAAATAGAAACACTACTTGCAAAATTAGAAAAATGTGGACTAGAAGAAGCACAAAAAGAGCTAAAAACAAATCAAAAATAAGCTCACAAAAAACATTAATATTGTTCAGAAACCAGAACAAGAAGAAAACTCTTCATCTAACAAAACATCAGAAATACTAAATGGATTCAAGAAAATTTCAGCAGTCTTTACAAATGCAAAAGGTAAAAACATTAATAATCAAACAACACAAACCAACATTTGGAATAACCAAAATAATAATTTTTGAGGTCAAAGAATAAATAAAGGACGAGAAGATTATAATAATAAAAACTATTATAATAATAATCCTCCTCAAACAGATAACTTCCAGTAACATAACAATTATAATCAAAATTATATGAATAATTTTAGAGGAAGAGGAAATTTCAGATACCCTGGTGGAGGAAATTATCGAAATAACAACTATCAAAGTTATCCTCAAAATTTAAATCCTATTATTATGTTTGCTCAAATGTTACCATTTTTCCAACAAGTACAAAACAATAACCAAAAACCATATAATAACCAACAACCTACAAATTTTCCAGGAATAACTTATCCAAATCAAGGTAGTCAAACAAAAAACGGGTAAGTGCCCCTATAGTAGAAAATAATGCTATAGGGCAGACTAGAGAAAACAGACTTGTCAAAAAAATTCCTAATTTTAATGTTATCGCTCCATCAGAAAGTAATGAAATTCAATGTAGATTATACCTTCCATGTCAAATCTATCGAAATAAAACATTTGGCTTAATAGATTGTGCAGCTAAATCATCTCTAATACATGAAAAATTTGCAAGATTTCTCGAAATAAAACCAACAAAGCATGCTTTATTTGCAGCAAATGAAATGCCATTTAAAATTATTGGAACTGCAACAGTACCAATTGTTTTCAAAGGACATAACTTTCCTGTAACAGCTTACATTGTACAAAATTAATAAAGAATGTTATTATTGGTTATGACTTTCTGGATAAATACAAAGCAGTAATCGATTTTTCTGCAGGTAAATTTTCATTGCCAAGTGACAATACAATAATATCCATATCAATTCCCAGAAACAAATCATCTGTTGGTGAAATAAATGAACAAGTAAATTACATTCGTGCACAAGATACAATCATTTTACAACCATACGAAACAATTTTACTTCAGATTCTACCACCAACAACACGTTTGTAACCAAATAAAAGGTGAAAATTAAAACAAACCTTTGTATTATACAAAAAGATAACATGGTTAATGTCTTTAATCCTACTCTAGCACTAAAGAGACTTTGTAAAAATCAAATATCAGGTACACTAATCTATACACAGAATATAAATGTATTAGAAAAAAAGAGTGTACAAGAAATGGTTTTAAAGCTCTATGATCCTGAAGGTATGGAAGTTCAACTAGCCAAATCATTAACAAATGAACAAAGAAAAACTGCAATCGAAAAATTGAAAACCGTTATACAAGGTTTTTCACATAATCCAAAAACAATAACTGAAGCAAAAGTTCCACCTGCTCATATTAATTTAAAAGACAAAAAACCTGTAGTAAAAAGAAACCACAAAATAAATTTTCGAGAAAGAAATTAATGTCTTAAAAGAATAGGAGAACTTGAATCCAAGGAATAATTTGCAAACAAAATTCTACTTACGAATCACCACTTTTCTTAAAAAGAAAACCAGATGGATCTCTAAGACCATTAGTAGACTTCAGAGCAGTAAACAAAAAAATAATAAAGGACACCGCAAGAGTACCAAGAATTGATGTAATATGGCCCTATCTCAGAAATAAAAAATATTTTACTGTTATATATTTAAATTGGGGATATTTTCTAATACCCCTTGATGAAGAATCAAAACCTATAAGTGGAATAACTATGGAAGGAGTAGGGTATGTATTTAACTCAATCCCCATGGGATTAAGTGTTAGCCCATCCATATTTCAAACAATCATGACTGGAATATTTAGTGATATGTTGTGGACCAAAATGATCGTATATCTTGATGATCTACATATATTTGGAGAAACATTTGACAAATGCTTAGAAAATACTGTTGAAGTTGCAAGAAGATTAATACAATATGGACTAAAAATTAAAACAAAGAAACGTTTTCTTTTTGAAAACTTATTATAACTCCTTGGATATAAAGTTAGTTTCAATAAACTAGAACCAATTGAAAAAACCTGGATGCAATTAGAAAAATTAAACCACCACAAACATATAAAGAAATACGTAGATTCATTGGTTTAATTGGATATCATAGAAAAATGATACAAAACTTTTCCAAAAAAATATTACCTTTATCAAAAGTTCTAGAAGGAAAAGATAGTAGATCCAATGAAAAAATCATATGGACAGAAGAAATGCAGATTTGTGTTGATCAGATGAAAAACATACTACTTTCTGATCTGGTATTAACAATATATGACCCAGATGCACCAACATCCATAGAAGTAAAGGCCGCTAAACATGCATTAGGAGCAGTATGCTGTCAAATAGACAGAAAAACAAATCAAAAACATACTATTGGATATTTTTCAGAAAAATTAAAGAAAAATCAAAAGCATCTATGTTATTTTGATCTAGAAATGCTGGCAATCACTCGTGCTTGCCAACACTTTTGAGATTATCTTATTGGTGTTGATTTCATCATATATACAGATAATCAACCACTGATGTTTTAACCTAGATTCAAAACACCATCCCCTCATCTAGCAATATTAATATCGAAACTCAATGAGTTTACATTCTCAATCAAGCACATATCAGAAAAAAAAATATAGTCGATGACTATTTATTGACTATTTATCTAGACCCGCAAAAGACAAAATGAAAAATGTCGTTTTCAAAATGGAGAATTCCAAATACCCAAAAAAATTGTGAATATTATCACACGTTCAATAACTAAAAAGAATTTGGAAGAAAAAATTACAAAAACATCTTTTCCTACACCAACACCCAAAATACTAGCAAATGAAGTAAAAAATGAAGAAAATAACGAATTACCAAAAAATCTAGCAAACTGTCAAAAACAAGACAATTATTGGGGTCCTTATTACAGATTTCAGGAAATACAATCACATCTCAATGAATTTCCAAAATATATAAAAATGAAAATTGACCAAAATATAGATAAATATTTTATAAAAAATAATATTTTATTTAAAAAAACAACACATAAGAATGGTATACATAAAGCAATACCTATTATACCAGATGAACTTGTACCAGATATTTTAAAATCAATGCATGATAATCCAACCACAGAAGGATATTTTAGAAAAAAGAAAACTCGAGAAAAAATCAAAACTCGATATTTTATCCATGGATTGACAAAAAAAAAGTAGATGACAACATAAAAACGTGCCATGATTGTAAAATGAATCAAACCAACCAACCAAAACTTGGATAGCTCAAACCAATAATATGAGATAAATTTCAACCTTTTTCACATATTGAATTAGAATTCATTCAATAATGACTATGAAAAATGCTATGTTGTAGTTGGCATTGATAAAGGAACAAATTTTACTATAGTAAAACCTGTATGAAATAAAAATGCCTATAGTGTGATGAAATTCATTAAAAAATTAATCACAACATACGGTAGCCCAACATTCATAACATGTGACAATGGAAAACACTTCAAGAATAAAGAAGTTCACAAATTCCTCAAATCAAGACACATTAGAATCCAACATTCATCAACATATTGCCCTGAATCACAAGGCCTAGTAAAACGAATGAATGGAGTGATTAAAAAATCACTTAACAAATACCATCCAAAAGATGAAGAAGAATGGATAGATACACTCTATAGTGTGGTTACAGCTTTTAACAGTACACCCATTGAAGGCTTAAACAACCTGTCACCACTTTTCCTTGTCCATGGTTTTCATCCATGATCAAAATATGAAGAAAAATTAAATATCCCTTCACCAATAACAAACCTATCAAGACAAATAGAAATAAAAATCTCAATGAGGTTCATGACTGAGTTCTGGATATGAAAGAAAAAGCAGCTGTTAAATATGCTTATTACTACAATAAAAAACAAACGGTTAAAGAGTTCAAAGCCAATGATCTAGTTATTGTTCGTAAAGCAAAAACGTCGCACGACGTCTACAGAAAATCTCCGGACCATTTCGTATTATAAGAAGAAACAATGACCTTAATTATACGATACAAATAATAAAAACGGTAACAGGATAGAAAAAAATATCCATGTTCGACGTCTTTTATCATATATTCCGAGAGATGATAACATACATATCACCGATATACCAAAAATTGTTCAAAATAAAGAGCAATACAATAAAATCACTATCGAAGATGCAACAGAATGTGAAAATGAAGAAGAATATAATATTGATATAGCTGATGCTTTCAAAACAAGAGGTCAACCAAACACAACCCAATAACCTTTAAACAAATTACGCTCATTTCACTCCTTGTAAATTTTATACATACCTTTTAATAGTCACACTAGATTTTACCTTGTCTATATATAATTTGTACTATTTTTTGTTCATATACTCGCAATATCTTATGATATAAAATTTTTTCTTGCATTAATTTTTAATAAATATTTTTTCTGACGAAAAATAGTATTTGTTAATAATTAAATAAGTCATCCCAAACTAGTAAAAACATACATATATTAAAAATTAATTTTTAGAGATATAATTTGATTTACTAACATTTAAATTTTATCGATAGCCAGCTTAGCTTCGCGAACTCTTCGTAGAAATTCATCCCAAACCTCTACTGTTTGGAAACAATTCAAAGTTTTTGGAACAGGATTAAAACGGTCCAGACCAATTGGAGGTGATATTGCGTCAAAATAATGCTCCAAGTTTTCTCCTGGAAAATGCGGATGGAATGTACTGCCAACAGGTTCATCTCCACCATCCGTACTACTATGGTTAGACATATCTGGAGTAGGACAATTATGAATATCCTTTATAGGATCTTCAAGATTGTATGGAACTCCTTGATCCATAGGCACCATTTTTTTCCTTGATCTCCTCCTGAATTGCGATAGATCGTGAAGGTGTGAGATTTAATGGTTCAGCATTAGACTCATTGTCTGTTTGAACTGCTACCACTTTTTTTATCCACCTCAACTTCCAATCCTCTATAGGTAACAGGCCTGATTGGACCAAAATCAGAGCATCGATAGTTTAGAGATTGAGTCTCCCAAACTAATTTGGCATTCCAAGAAAAAACAAAAATACCACTTTGTCTTTTGTTAGGAGCCAAATGAACCTTCTCTCTAAACTGAGTAAGTAACTCATGATATTGTGGGGATAACAATCTAGATATAACCAAACAGTTATCATGATGTTTAAATTTTAATACAGCCCAACACTGATGATAAAATAATTACGGATGCGGAATATACGAGATTTGGACACCATTCTTGACATTTACTAAACACTAACATGAGTATACTCACATTTGCAATGTTCACGAGTGTGACCAAAAATCATTATTAACGAACTGACAAAACCAGATAGAAAAGCGAGACAACGCAAATGCTTTTTTCCAAGTTTATCACAAACTAAATAAATCTGTTGACCAATTATTTTGATCTTAATATCATCCGGAATATAAGTGCCAAGGAAGACATAAGCCCAAGCAGAAAAGAGAAAGATTATTTACATGGATCTATAGCTGCCGAATGCACGTATCTGTTGTGCATAAATGTATATTCATCAGTGTAACCATTTTGTAGCGGACTTATAGTATTGTACTTTTAAACATTTTTACGTTTTCGTGTTATCTTATCATGGTGTTCGTTCGAGACTCTCTTTTACCATACATTACGTGACCTGCTCGACTAGGCTCGGCGAACATTTGTTACTCAATTATTATCAGTCTCTTACACACTGTTCTCTAATAAACCTACTTATGTTTTACGCGTCTCATATTATGGTCAAAATCTAAAGCCTGCACAAAGTGGCGACCGGTGACAGTCTTTTTTGAAAAAATTTTTTTTTCCCTTAATTTTTATCATACGTAAATTAGTGAAAAAGAAACGTATCGTGCCAAAATTAATTTAGAAAATGACCAATCGCGAAAATCTCAACAACGTTGTAGCAACGCCGGGCCATAAAAGATTCGAGTTACCGGCTTACACACCCGGCAACCCTGATCTCTGGTTCCTGACTTGCGAGATTATCTTCGACGATTACGAGGTAAATACTGAAAAAAAGAAATTTTCCACCATACTTCAACGTTTGGGCGTCGACCAAATTAGTGCACTAGAAAGCATTATACGTCAAAAACCAATCGACCCGTATATGCAAGCCAAAGCACGCCTAATCGCCGCAGATGGAAAATCAGCTGAGGAAAAACTGAACCAGCTGCTACGTGGAGCGGACATACCTACAGGTACAAAGCCTTGTATCATCCTACAAAAACTTCGCGCGTTAGTTGGCGCTGACCCAGAGGCTGATCGATTAGTACGCCCAATTTGGCTTCAGAAATTACCATTACGAACCCAAGAAGTTCTATCTGCAAATCAAAGTTACCCACTCGACAGCATCTGTAAGACTGCTGATAGGATGCACGAAATAGCAGAAAGAAATGGCATCAACATACACGCCATAAATTCGTCATTAGCAAATCCAATAGGTACTGACGAATGTTTAGCAACAGTATTACGCCTCTTAATGTCCGAGATATCGGCACTACGGGCCGATAGATGCGAGTCACATAGATCCCAGGACTGTAGTCGCGACCGCAGCCGGGAGCGCAGCTACTCGAGGTATCCCTCACGGTCGCGAGCTAGGTCACAGACACCAGGTTGAGAACAGAAAACTGACATGATCGACGGACAATGCTGGTACCACTTCACATTTGGCGACCGCACACGCAACTGTGCCCCTGGTTTCAAAAGAGCTGGACAGGGAAACGAAAATTGAAGCTGGAATGTGCGGCCATCCAGCCTTCGTGTAACACTCCTTCGCTGCAACTATTCATACAAACCGGTATAACTTCAACGCCATTCCTCATAGATTCAGGCTCCGACATCTCAGCACTACCTAAACAATTCGCTAAGAATGTCACTCGTTCTCCATGTATCAACTACACCCTTTTTGCTGTAAATGGTACCCCGATTCATACTTTTGGTACCGAAGAACTAATACTTGACGTTAGCCTACCAAAGAAATATCGCTGGAATTTTGTCATTGCTGAAATACAGCAACCAATCCTTGGCGCCGATTTTTTAGCCCAGCACGGTTTGCTACTCGACCTACAGAATCGCAGACTTCTTGATGGAGTAACACTATGCAGCGCGCCTTGCACTATCCGATCTACGTCACAGTCATCCATTTCATTGTTGGGTAAAAATCAAGGTAATCCGCGTCTTCTCGAGCTACTTCGTCGGTATAGTAATATTACTAAGCCACCGCAGTATCATGATAAAGTGCATCATGATGTAATTTGTTTTATTGATACTAACGGCTTACCTGTATATGAAAAACCTCGGCGCCTGCGACCAGAAATTGAAAAAGAAATAAAGGACGAGTATCGGAAACAAACGCTATTAGGGTTGGTCCGAGTTTCAAAATCTCAATGGACCTCGGGCCTAATCATCAAACGTGAAAAAAATAAACTTCTCCTAATTGACGACTATCGCGGTCTTAACTCTCAGACCATACCCGATCGCTATCCGATACCCGTTGTTTATGACTCAATCGCTATACTAAAAAATAAAAAAATTTTCTCGAAAATCGATCTTGTACGCACATTTCATAACATCCATGTATATGACCCACACATTGAAAAGACAGCCGTAGTTTCACCTGCTGGACTATATGAAAACATTAGGATGCCTTTTGGCCTGCGCAATGCCTCCTCCACCTTCCAGCGTTTCATGAACGCCATCCTTTCTGAATTACCCTTTTGCACTGTCTATATAGACGATATACTAATTTTTTCAGATAATGAAGATCAACATTACGAATATTTGAATGCGATTTTTGAAAGGCTACAAAAAAACGGCCTATCTATTAACATTGACAAATGTAGTTTTTTTGTTACAGAGCTTGATTTTTTAGGCTATCGAATAACACCTGAGGGATTTACGCCTACAGAAAATCGCATTCAATTCATCAAAGAAATGAAACCACCAACTACAATCGCAACTCTACGTAGTGTGTTAGGGTTACTTAATTTTTATCGACAGTTCACGAGAAATGCAGCCACTGCCCTCGCTCCACTCCAGGAACTATTGAAAGGCCATCCAAACAAAAACGACAAAACCAAAATTAAATGGACGTCGGAACTTTTTGAAAATTTTGAAGAAGCAAAACGTAGCTTTATAAATTTTGCCAAGCTGAGTTACCAAAAAATAAACGCCAAACTTTACCTAACCTGTGACACCTCGAAAATGGCGGTAGGCGCCATCCTTGAGCAAGTTGGTGACAACGGCGATAGAGAACCACTAGGGTTCTACTCACGAAAACTAAATGAACGTGAGAGAAATTGGCCAGCCTACGATATCGAAATATTGGCTGTTTATGATGCGGTACAACATTTTGAACCGTTGGTTGCTGGACGTGATTTGACAATTGTCACCGATCATCGACCTTTAACATTCCTTTATTCAAACAAGAAAAAATGTCGCATTGAAAGGCGCTTGCGTTATGCGGAGTACATAGCTCAGTTCTCAACCAAAATTGTCCATTTATCGGGCGCAGCTAACGTAGTGGCCGATGCGCTCAGTTGACCAGAACAAGAGGAGCAGGTGCAGATTAGCCAGATTGACACAAAAATCACCCTTTTCGACATAGCCAACAAGCAAAAAACCGATGAAGAAATCATACAATTCAGACGCTACGGATACCGCGATCAGGTATTAAAAGAAATTGCACTCGACGATACAAACCAGTTGCTGTGCTCTGCATATAAAGGAGAGAATAGACCGGTGGTACCAAGTGCGCTGCGATTAAAAATTTTTCAGCAAGTACATAATGTCGGACACTATGGGCTGAAAGCTACACTACGACTTATCCGAACAAAATATTACTGGCCGCAAATGACTGCGCATATAAGAGAGTGGCATAAAACATGTCCACAATGCCAACGGATCAAAGTTCACAGACATGTGAACCCACCAATTGGAGCATTCCCATCATGCGCTAAATTTGAGCACATTCATGTAGACCTGGTGGGGCTGCTCAAACCATCGAATGGGTTCACTTATTTGTGTACATTCATTGATCGTACATCCAGATGGATAGAAGCTATCCCACTTCGAACCGTGACTGCTGAAAAAGTTGCGCATGCATTCTATACCGAATGGATTGTGAGGTACGGTACACCTTTGCGCATAACTACTGACAGAGGACCACAATTCAGATCAGACCTATTCATCGAACTGGCGAAACTATTAGGTGCTCAACACGTACAAACAACAGCATATCACCCTCAAGGAAATGGACTAGTGGAGCGGTTCCATCGGCGTCTCAAAGAATTATTGATATGCCACTCTCAAAGTTGGCACAATTACTTACCCTCCATCATAATGGGCCTACGAGCAGCACCGCAAGATGAAACAGGCACTTCGTGCGCTGAGATGGTATTTGGCCAGGTACTACGCTTACCGGGTGAATTACATCGAACAACGGAAGAGGTAACTGACGCCACCGAGTTTGTGCGAAACTTGAGAAACATACTCAAGGAATTAAGGCCTGCACCATTCTCAAACTGTAGAAAAGATAAAATATTCGTGCACAGAGATTTACAGGACTGCCAGCGAGTGTTTGTCCGGGTTGATAGAGTTAAAGCGTCACTCGAACCCCCCTACCAGGGGCCATATACAGTTCTGAAGAGGAGGAAGCATTTCTACGAATTAGATATCAACGGTAAGAAAGATACTGTCTCCATAACACGACTTAAACCGGCGTATGAAGTTAGCGGCGAGGAGGAACCAAACAAGGCTAGTGAAGTGGCTCAGCATTCTCCAAAATCCATCTTGAAAAATACAGGTAACTACCCCTCTATGGTAAGAGAGGGAAATACATTAGACAATACTAAACATAACTCTAAAATTATTTATATTAATGACGATCGTCTTCCCTCTACAAATTCACCCCCATACATCACTAATAACGCCCATATTGTACCCTCGAGTCCTACTCGTCCCACTGTTCAGCTTGCATTGCCGAGCTCAACTCAAAATAATACATCTAATACGACTCCACGCTCCTATACTAAATCTCGTATACCAGGGCCTAGCGCTCCAAAATTACAAAAATTATGTCAGTCCAGCAGGGAAAAAAGACCGCCGTCTAGGTATACTGACTTTGTCATGTAAAAAATAATTTTTTATTCTTGCTTAAACTTTTTACTCGTGCCTATTTGTTATTAGTGGGTTGCCACTTACATTTTGTAAACGCATATCAAACCTACATTTCTATATTTTATAACTATTTACACTATATAGCATTTTAACCTATATTCGTATTACTTTTATGTTACCTTAATTTTTGTTCTGATATATACCTTATATATATATATAATATTTTGTTGTAGTCGTATATTTAATTTTTATTAATTTTTGTGAGTCTTATTTTATTTTTCGCTCCGCTCTAAAGGGGGGAGATATTTGTAGCGGACTTATAGTATTGTACTTTTAAACATTTTTACATTTTTGTGTTATCTTATCATGGTGTTCGTTCGAGCCTCTCTTTTACCATACATTACGTGACCTGCTCGACTAGGCTCGGCGAACGTTCGTTACTCAATTATTATCAGTCTCTTACACACTGTTCTCTAATAAACCTACTTATGTTTTACGCGTCTCATATTATGGTCAAAATCTAAAGCCTGCACAATTTCACCTAGATTTCCAAATGTCCCAAAAGACAGATTGGGAACTAGTCAAAAATGATTCAGCAATTAAAGTTAATCTTTGAAAAACAGATAACATGTATCGGTAGCAGACATAACCGACCCATACCTTCATACATTGTAAAACACGTTGTTCATACATAAAAGTATCGTTTATTTTTGAAATCCCATCTATAGAGAACAAACGAGCATCGGTATACAAACCTTCCACATTTCTCGCATAAATATTACACCATTTGTTGGAAGGCACATGGCGACAAGGTCGCCTATTTAAGATTTTGGCAATTTAATAGCCACCTCAGACTGCCGTTGTTATGAAGACAAAATTGATTCTCCATAGCACATCCTTGGTGTAACAAAGGTAATTGACATGGAAATATCACAGATCTTGAATTTGTCTGGGAACAAGACGTTGATGCCACGAGGGAAAATGGTCAATGTACAATTCTGAACTGCCGACATCTGACATTGAACCGCTGACAAATATTAAGACCGACAAAAATTTTCCATTATGTTAAATCTATCAATGCAAACGTACTTTTGATGAAAATAAATTTTTTTGCAATTTTGAAAAAACTCTTGAAAACAATTGTTCAAAATTTACTCCGAAAATTTAAAACTAGTAATAATGCACAAACTGTTATGATGTTGTTTGCCATAACCAATGTAATATTTAAAATTGTGAAGGCAAATGAAAATTTGAAAATTAACACTCGCACTGCCATTTATGCACCTATGCACACAAATCTGATTGCTATTTACGCCGTGTGTGGTATATTGCACACCTATTATACCAACATATTTTTGATTGTGTGCTGTAGAGAACACAGTTTACATTAAAATCAATGTGATTTTCAGATTCAACTTGCTTGATTACATCTAACTCTGGAATAGCAGAGAAATTTGGCAACATAGTAACAAAAAATGCGTGTTTCAAGAATGCCATAGAGTATCATATGAAATTTACCTTTTCAGCTTAGTACATTGATTGTTTCTCAATTGTTGAGGCATTCCCAAAGGTCTTATCAGTTTCTTAATATTGTATTTACCACCTAGATTGCTCATGGGTGGAAGTATGTTTTTAGCTCTTCAGGCCATGTGTGCTATATTGCACATGGGTGAAAACCTCCCTTACACAGGATGGTATGATGAAAAAATGATAAATATATGTTATCTAGATCCTTCTGAATGAAATTTAAACTTTGATTCAAAAAATTTTCTACACTGATTTTGGTGAAACCCTGTCTGGCAGCGAGAGTGTTAAGGAGAACTCACAAAATTATAACAAAACAAATGCAAAGTAAATGAACAAGTCGAAGATAAAATTTATACTAATAAAACTCTCGCAGATATCCCTAATTATATAAAAATAAAAATACTCATCATTTTTCCATAAAATCTTACAAATTTTTTCACACGAAATCATTCCAGCTGTAATATTAAATTAATATAAGATGTATGTCTTTCTTTTATTACAGAAAGACAATTGCAGAAAATTTCTTATTATTTTTTTCTTCTCAAGTCTCATCAGCAAAATGTCTTAATGGAAACATCAAAAAGATCATATTACTACTTCAACCAGAGCATGTTTTGAAAAATACAAAAATATAAATATGTACCAACTTAAAATTCCAATTCTTTACACGTTCGAATTAAATTTGATATCGTCTGCATTTCACATAAAAGAAAATTTGCAGATGCATAATCCTAAAAAAGATTGCAACCTCGATGAGTTAAATTGCCACTCTGCTACGTCATATCAATGATACGAAAATCTTTTTGACAAACTTATTGCATCAAATAAAGCACTTATTCAGAATTTTCTTCATTGTCAAGACCTCTAAGTATAAAATGAGATCTTTTAACATCAGCAAGAGACTTTTTAGGAGACATACTAGTATTTTGCTGTAGAGTTTTGACATATAGAGATGGCCAGTCACTTTTAGACAATCAACATTCCCTAAAAAGTCAATACAATATCCTCAAAAATGCAGTAATAAAAGATCATTCATCCCTTCTAAATCTATCTACAAATTTTGAATCACTAACATTCAAATTCCAACATTTTCTTGATGATTTTTGGGAATCAAAAAAAGAATATGACAAAACATTAGAATTACAATTCAAAAACAATACATCATTGGTGAAGTATTGAACTTAGAAAGTGCATTAAATGTGAAATTATAACTCATATTCGCTTCATTCCCAAAAAATTACCCTACTTGTAAAGATCATAATCTACCATCAATTATCATCTCCACTGATACGTTAATAAATGATCTAAAAATTTATCAATAATATTAAACCAAAATGATCTTGAGTTAACAATACACATTAGATATATTTTGAACTATTATCATCTTGATTTAATTAATTGTAACATCTTTAATGATACACTCAAAATTGAATAAAAAATCCATGTCAAACAAAAAGATGCTGAACTCACCCTCTATAAATTCATACCTTTAACATTTAAATCTCACGATGATACAATCTGTTCTTGGGAACAAGACCCCTCTATAATAATTTATAATTCTTTAGACAATTCTGTAAGATATATAACTGGCCTCGATCTACATTTTTGTAATCAAGACAAACCACTATGCTATCTTCCTGACGACCGAGGCTCGGATAAAATATCTTCTTATGCTACTGCACTATTTTTACAAAAATCTTATAATGACATTATAGTTTCATGTTCATTTAAATGTGAAACAAACAATGAAAAAGTAAATGTCCATCAATTTGCCCATACTAAATTTGCAATTACTAATTCTGTTAAATTATTATCCTATGATATCCCGACAGATTATAAAGCACATGTTGAAATTAATATTTCTTATCCTGGAACACTACTCTTAACTATTCCTTGTCATGTTAGAATACTACACATGTCCTTAGATGGTACATCTACAATAGTTGTACCACCAGGTTATCCTTGCTCCAAAAGATTACCATCAGGTGTCTATACTGAACATCATTTGCTGCTTTTATGGACTGATTATAATCTTATTACCAACACAGGTATTTCAGAATCATTTTCCATCCCTAACAACAGCGCCTATAATAAAAATTGGACTAACATTATTCCACATTTTTCCCAAGTTACTTCAAATTTCAAATTTCAAAAAAGATTAAACGATTTTGAACTTTAATTCCCAAAGCTAACAGAGCAAAATACTTTTACATTTGTAAATTTTATAATTTTTGCTTGGTTAACATTATTATCATTAATTCTATGCATTATATTATATACCTATCCAATTGATTAGATTAAGAAAACCTATTGAACCAAGACATGTTAAACAAATAATTTCAGAGTTAAATACTTCAAAAACTGATGTTTTATCTAAGAGACCTAGTATCTCAAATTCTATTTAATTTCTAAAGATGACAAATAAAATAATTACATACATCTATATTTGAAATAATCACATTAAGGTATCCCCATTATTTGAATTTTAATAGTTAATACTAATTAATAATTTAAGAAACCAGTTGATAATATTAATATATTTCTTTCTTTTTTGTATCATGTATCATACTTATGTTATATTATATAAATATTATTTTTGTTAGTTCCTGTTATATAACTATATTATATCATATTAAATCTTTATTGTCATTTATATAAATATTACATTATAAAATTGTTTTTGTGTAATTTTCAATTTGGTAAATTTTTTTTCTTGTTTCATGTAGCTAATAATTTTGTATATTTTCTTTCCTTGTTTTCAATACTGGAGCATTGAATTCTCTTTGCTCAGGAGATTTGTTACTATATATTCGTATCATAATGTATTTATCCTGAATAAACATATTTCATAAAATTAGAAGTACAACCAAATATCCGCCTATTACTAAAAAATTCATTCTCAAACACTCATCATTTATTTCAACACTTTCAAACCATGCTCTCACGATTCCTAAATTTCTAGTATATAAATTACTGATTACAAAATACTCCAACATATACTTATTTATCCTTTATCAGCAATTACTTCAATACACGATTTTTGACAATAGGTCTCTCCAAACTGATCTCACAAATTATGTATAATTGTAAATTCATCACATCCTTATTCCTTGAATATGATTTCCTTCCTTTCCCTTCAACACAAATCACCCGTAACTCTGGCCTAATAAAAGGCAATGTTTTGGTGGTTGTACTTCGATCTTATTTTGTATTTCAGTCAGAAAGAACACATTTATAATTGTATATTTTTAAGGTACTATATTTTCTAATACACAACCTTATATTTTGTGTTGAATATTTTATTTGAACAATATTATTTATCGTTACAAATATCATCATGTAAGATCATACCCATCACAATTGGAATCCAATTTCTTAACAAAAATGATCAGATTGTAATTTTGTTACTGTTATCATTGAAATTTGTCTCAACGTACCCAAAATGATAAATGTGAAAAAAATGGTACACAAATCTGTTGTAAAAAAATGATTGTTTGTTCATTATAAATAGTCATGGTACTAGTATGAGAAAATACAATATACTTGGAATTTGAATCAAAATTTCTTTTGCTAGAAAATAAAATGTGGAGAAATAACGTGAAAGTTTTCTGTTTTTATCACATAAATGTCACGGCACAGAAACAAAATGACAAAACAAACCTTTTAATATTGATTCAGTGTCAGTATAATAAGGAGGTAAAAATGTGATACAGTCTTGTCACCTACAGTTCATATTTTTTGAGAAATAAGCGTGTGACAAGCTGCTTTATATCTCAACCTGCCCTACTTTCCCCTCTACACCATATATTGAAAGGTTGGAAATGTGTTGCCTATAAAATAAATTGTCAATGTTCGTTATGTGTAATTTATTGTAACCATTCCTTACAAAATTTTTTATTTCATGACCTTCTTTTATAATATAATTTAGAAGTTTGTCATTAAATAATCATGTATTAAGTAGGTACCTATAATTTCTTTGCATCTGGCAAGATATACTCATTATGCACCAATGAACTATATCAGTGGGTTTTCATTTTTAGTTCAACATGAGGTACATAGGTTTGCTAAGAGGATCAATGAATTAGAATAAGAACCTACTTGTAGGTGATAAAAGCACAATGGAAAAATATTTAAAACTTCATAGAAATCCTATTCTAAATAGATACCAACTTACGATGATCTTCTGTATAAGCCAAATAGTAAAACGTATTTTTCCAAGTTTGGTATCTGAAAGGAACTCCTCTATATATACCTGTGTATAAACAGAATGCTATAACTCAGAATTTGGAAAATTAAAAACGAAAGAAGCTCATTAAAAATATAGGTTCTGTCTCAGGAATTGAATATTTTTTTTCAATCATGGAAAAAATTTATGAAGTAAACTCAACTGTGGGGACTCTCCTATATGAGGAATAGGGGCTCGGACCCCTTGACTACAGTCACCGCCCCAAAAGGCAGACAAATTATTCGTCTACATGACGTAAAACACAAGAAGTACGTTCGATCGTAATTACCTACAAATACATGCAGGTAATGTACGAGTACCAAATCGTGACACAATGGATGATGTCACAATCCGTACACAAACTGGCCAACCATCTCTTATCTTGGTAGGGGATGATGCAACCTGGCAACTCTCACAGACGTATGGATTATCTTATGTACGTGTCTTTGTGTGCGTGTAAATAAGCCGTATATAAACTGCCTGAACCCACTCTAAAATTGCCAGTAATCGCCATGGTTTTGGCTAACCATACTAATGTATGAAGTGGCTGAACACGCCTAAATTCTGTAAAATTTCCTTCTGGTGAGAATATCTCTCACGACAAGGTATTTCACAGTGGTAACCTCGACATGATTTTTGGCTATGTTGTGAGGTGTCTGGAGGCGCGGTGCGCTGGCAAGAAACTCACTTGCTCGGCAAATACAAAAATATTTTTGCAGACTAAAACAACTTCGGTCATTGAAGTAGAGTCTGTTAAAGTGGGAATTTATACCCTTCTCTTTAAAATATATAAACAAAGAGAAACCAGACAGTAGACCTGGAGGAAGAAAGTTGGACTCATCCCCCCACCCCTCAACTTTGACTCGACACTCAGAGAATTTATCAGACAAGGAAAAAGGCCCTCAACACCCAGAATTAGCACGACTGGGTACTGCAGTAAACAAAAAGAATTAGCAGTCAAAACGTTGAGAAGTGGTCGAACTTTAAGCCAAAGTTCTGACCCAAAAACACCTGTCCTACAAACATGGGAGTCAGTGTTTTCGACCAGCAGGGAAGAAATTAGTTCTGTGGAATATGCTTGTCATCAGAAAGACACAGCAATGGTCCCACCACCAACAGGAAACAATAACCCACATCCATTGCAGGAAGGTAGTAGTCAGCCACAGCTGGCACAAATTATGCAGCTTCTGCAATTACAGCCAGTGCAAAGCCCCAGCTTGTATAGACAAAGGATAGAGATCCTGGAATTTCTGTCCAATGAGATAGATTTATGGTTGATACTCTTGGAAGGCAGGTTCAAGACAAAAAACATCTCACTGAACCAGCGGTATCTCCACATCTGCGGAGGCATGCCCCTGCAGATAATCCACCACATTCCAGATATTATGGAATGCCCTTTGACAGAAGAGGACACATATGCCTGGTTTGTCATGAAGATCAAGAACGTATTTGGAAAGACAAAGAACCAAATCATTGATGATATGATGGGAGGTAAATTGGGAGATGACAAACCCTCAATCTTCATGGTGAAATTACGACAGAAGTCGAACAATATAGTACCCCTTTTAATCATAGGCAACCAATTTTGCAAACAACTACCCCAAAGTGTTGTGCAATGCCTAGCAGCCGTAGGTTTGACTGTAATAAATAAAACCGCAGACTTGGACTTCCTTGCGAAAGAAGCAGACAACGTGCTAGAATATACCAGGTCAATGCCTGTGGTAAGTGCAGTGTCTGCAGAGACTGGAGAGATCGCTCAACTTCGAGCCCAAATAGCTCAGTTGACTGATGAAGTAAAATGGAACAAAAGCAAAAGCTCTACAAAATCCAATAGTAGCTGGTGACAACGATCTAAATCAATAAACAACAACAACAATAGCAGTAGTAATAGCAATTGACGACAGTCCCGGTCCAGAGAATGAAGATCTAGTTCCAAAAATAGGGATCAGAGTTCAACTCCCCCACAAACATCATCTCCTAAAAACCAGTCCAGTTGGGATCATAAGAGTTGTTTCTTTCACAATCAGTTTGGCACAGAGTCCACCAAATGCAATAACAGATGCAAATGGTGGGGTATATCTTATCCAAAGGAGGAGTCAAACTATAACGAGGGACCATCTATGCGGCCAAAGACCCCTCGTAAACACACTCATGCCGCCTGTTCATTAAGGACAGGACTAACAGGAGATGGTACCTAATGGACTCAGGTGCTGACTTGAGTATATTGCCAGTAAGTAAAAATCAAAAGGTTCTTCCGCCAAAATACTATCTCCGTACTGTGAATGGTCAAAACCTCCAGCTTACGGACTTGAGACCAGAAAAGTCGACATCGGACTTGGGAAAAACATGACGTGGTCCTTCAAGGTTGCAGATGTTCCAAACCCGATCCTGGGTGCAGATTTTCTTGCACATTTTGGCCTGATCATTGACCTCAAAAATGGCAAACTGATCGATAGTGAATCTAATTTTGTGGATGACAAAACGAATACTTAGACTGGACACAAATATATCCAGCTGTACAAAAGTCGACGGACAACTCTTACGGATCCTGCCTGACTATCCTGGAGTCACTCAACCATCAATTTGCAGGCACCCTACCTATAAACATGACACCTTCATTTTATAGAGACCAAAGGACCGCCTTACCATGCTAGAGCACGAAGGTTACTGCCTGACAAACTCAAAGCAGCTTGGGAGTACTTCCATCGCATCATCGAGGAGGTTATATGTCGCCCCTCGAAAATCTCATGGAGCTCCCCTATCCTCATGACAAAAACAAGTGGAGAAAGGCAAATCTTTGGAGACTATAGGGCCTTAAATGGCAAAACAGTTCCAGATCGCTATCCAGTCCCCAATATAATGGACTTCAACGCGAATATGAAGGTTAAAACGATGTTCACAAAAATTTACATCAATTGAGCATTTCACCAAATTCCTATGTTTGACCAGGATGTGCCAAAGACAGCGGTTATAAGCCCCTTTGCCTATTCGAATAACTTTGAATGCTGTTTGGACTTTGCAACATGGCACAAACTTTCTAGAGATTCATCAATGGACTGTTTAGGGAATTGCCATTTGCACATGCATACTTGGATGACATTTGCATATGCTCTGATGGCGGTGAGCAACAGCACAAGGAGAATGTAAGAGCCATCATAGAACGTGTACACACTGCCGGGCTTACTATCAACGTAGGTAAAAGCTTATATGCACTGACCAAAATTGACTTTCTCTTCTACAAAGTCTCAACCAAAGGCATTTTCCCCCTTAAGACCAAGGTAGAGCCAATACTGAATTTCCCAAAACCTTCAAATGTCGCCGAACTTAGGCATTTCTTGGGGATGGTGAATTTCTAATGACGTTGCATGAGGAATGCAGCAGCTGAACAAAGAAAGCTGTTTGCACTAATTAAGACAAGTAAAAAGAAAGATAAGACTCCATTTGATTGGAATGAAGAAGCCGAACAGGCCTTTGAGAAAATGAAAGATACACTGGAAAAATGCAATGTTATTGGCTCATCCAGATGAAAGTCTGCCATTATGCGTGAATACTGATGCTTCAGGTTTTGCTATTGGTGCAACTCTGTACCAACTTGATTAAGACAACAAAAAGTTACCGCTAGCTTTCTTCTCGAGGAAGCTCTCAAAAACAGAAAAGAATTATAGCACATATGATAGCGAATGGCTCGGAATTTTTGCTGCGTTGAAGAATTTCAGGCACTAATTAGAGGGTAGATGTTTTTCTTCCTACCATCCTCTTAGGCATTTGATCTGCCCTACAAACGGATACAGGTCATTCTGCAGCGCAACTAGTGTTCCGCAAAGAGCTACGCCTCCCAGGAAACTTCTTCACTGAATTGAAGGAAGTTTGCACCTAAATAATAGTACAAAATATAAGAAATTATGCCAATAATTTCCTCAAAGAGGCAACTCGTCATGGCCAGCCAAAGATTTACACCTCAAAACCCTTGGCCAATACTTCACACGTATTTGTTTGAGACGAGAAAATAAGATCTGCGATGGAGAAACCATACGCCAGTCCTTACTAAGTAGTATCACGATATGAAAAGAAGTTTGTGATACTCATCAGGGATGCCAACCTTCATTTTTTAAAATCTGTAGAATTCCCTTGAAAAAACGACAGAAAAATGTAAAAAGACATAGATCTTGCTTTTTACCTATTTTCAGTAGGTGATAAGGATACCTTCAACCAATAGGGGGTGTCTGGGTTGTTCCCCTGGAAAAATTATCTTAAGGAACCCCTCCAGATGTTTTTAACTCATTTTTATGAAGATAACTGCAATTTAATACCTATTGGTACTTGGTAGGATGAGGATTTTGATATTATAAAATATTTTTTTTCGTCATTGCTATCAAAGATTTAATAAAATATCTTTCCAATTTAGGAAGATTACATTAAAATGAGTCCATTTTATTGGACCACATTCACCATATTTTGCCCTTCAGACCATATTTTATAGGTTTTAAGGTAATTTTCAAAAATGTTTCTGTTTTCTTTTTCTTTCTGTTTTTTTTTCCACAAGCTAATCTTGTTCCAAACATCTTTCATGTTGGATTATAATTTATTGGTAATATTTTCTAATTCTAATATCAAAACTTGAAATATCATTTAACTATCAAGTGTGATGCCAATATATTTTCCATTTATAGATGACAAAAATTATGAACCTATTTTAATAAAAATTAAAATGATGATTGGAATTTATGTTTATTTTTCATTAGATATAAATATTAAGGCTGAGATTATTATGTTGTATGAATCGTAAGGTACAAAATAGTACAACTGATAAAAACTTTTAAAAATTCGGGATTAAAAAAACAATTTTTAGTCAGTAAATGCAATTTTTTTCTTAAAAAGATTATTTTTTCCTAAAAAGACGTAGAAAGACGTAGATTAAAAAAAAGACATAAAAAAAGGCGTAGCTTTTTAAGCTTTGTTCAAAAAGACGTAGATCTATGTCTATTGACACAGGGTTGGCATCCCTGATACTCATTGCCGGCTAACCTCGAACAATTTCAATCGACAGATTCAAGCCTGCGTATATGGTAAGTGACAATAAAAGAATGGAAAGGTTACAAAGGAATAACGTAGAAAATATCAAGACATATTCACAAATAAATACGGAAGAATCTGTCAAAAAATGTGAAATAAACAACTCACAACAAATGTAAACTCCAAAAATAAAAAAGTCTGTGAAATTTTCAGACAATATTACCATTAAAACATTCGATCTGGAGGCCCCCATATGCCCACGTAAAAGAGGCAGGCCCTTAGGCAGTAAAAAATGTAAAAATTCCCATCCTTATCACAAGTCTGAGTGGTTAATGCGAAGCAAAACTAATTTACTCCCAAAAAAGTAATATCCGGTACGTAGAAATACACCCGCTCAAAAATAAGTGACAAAAATTGGAAGTTGGTGAGACAAAAGAAACTCCAGAAATGAGCAAACCTGGAATGCCAACAAAAAGAAAAAGACAGGAATAAACAAATCCACGTGTGATATGGAAATAAACATCTCAATGTGCGTTTATTGTCATAACAAAGATAATCTCAATGTTGTGACGTCACAAGCAGAGATTCTTTGTAATAAAATTTGAAAAAATTTATTCTGAGTTTATTTAAGGCATTACTTTGCTTAAACGAATCAGAACTTAACTGGAAAACTTGCATACCGCTGAGAATTTTAAGTGCTATCCCCTCTATGACTTGATAAGAAGATACGATAAAGCTAAAACAAAACTGTAATGGTAAATCGAAAACTGCAGTAAATTCCCCTGTTTTAGAACTGTCTTATAAAACAGACGTGTTTTTCTAAACAATATTTTTGGTTCTTTTCCCTGCAAAACCTATTCCAATGTCGCTGCCAACTACCTTCCATAAATCTGCCACCTCACAGACTGTTTGTAAAACTGCTGAGCATTCAAAAACTCAGCAAATTCCCGAACAAGAAAAGGAGCTGGAATGGATCAAAGAGAAGTTGCTCATGGACACAGCTCCTCCCGTAGACAATGTCCTAGCAGAGATGACATCTCCACTGCCTCCAATTATTTCTCCTCCCGCATCGCCAAAGGAATCAACTCTTACCCTGGATCCCCCAGAGCCAGAGCCAAAACCAGCGGAGACCAAGAAGCCGATGAAATTTTTGTTCATGGCTGAGAGGGCAGCGAATAAGAAGGCAAAGATGGCAACCTGGGAATCGGAGAATTCAAACTCTCCGATGCTAAGGAAGTCACAGTTTAAATGTCCACTGCCCCCTCACTACCGCAATCATCCTTACACTTACTCAAAAGACAGACCACCGAGCCGTAGGAGAGAGGGCAGATGGGCAAATTACCAGGCCTGAGTGGACGCTTACAAGCAGTCCTGCGAGTGTGTCGGGGCTGTGGTAGGTAGTGTCCTGGTGAAATGAGAGCCGATCAGAGGCGGAAATAAAAACCCGCACGTCCCCCTAGGCCTTGCGCATTTTGATCATTTTTGCAGCGCAAAAACTGGGGGAAGTAGCTGTGGGGATTCTCCTGGTTGAGGAATAGAAACCGCGAGCACGAGCTTCACGCCGGGCGCGGCCACCTGCCTTATGATTCATACGGGGACACTTCGCCGGTTTGCCATTAGCCGGGGGACTTTTATCACAAGAGGTGGATGGCTGAGACTCGGGGACTTCTTCCGGCGAAGGTGTTGCCGTTAGGTCGATAATGGGGTGGTTGTCGATGGCAACATTTCTTGTCGGTTTGACCTCTTTGCATATTGGTGATAGTACGCGTTGAGGGACCGACGTAAGGGTTGGTGGGAGATGGATGGTTGGGGCCGGAGTTGGGTCGACATCCATCGTTGTCTCTTCCAAAGTAGTCGGTGCGACCGAAGGGCGAAGTAGAGGCGACTTGCCTTTTGGGACCGACAGTACCTTTTTGGTGGCTACTAGTGCCTCCGCAACTTTGGAAGTCTACGGTTGGGGGGACCACTTTGTTGCTGCAGACGGACGTTTAAAACCGCTGGTACGCAACGTAGCAGTCGCTTGCGCTTGGCGCTTCCAAAGAGGAAGCGGTTCAATCTGTTTAACCGTCTTGAGCGGCGGGAATTCCCCAGAGGGGAGGTCCGCTGAGGAAGACAGTTGAGGACCAGGCAAGGGTCCCTTAGATTGAATGTGCTGTACAACTTCAGCGAATGTGCGGGTGTCAATCCGCACATTGCTTAGTTGTACAGCAGCCCAAGCGTGAGGTGGTGTCTCCAACGAGTACGCGGTCTTCCTGGGGAGCGGAACAAAGACCCGAGAACCAGAGCTACGGACAAGGCCGTGCTGTACAAGCTCAGAGCCCCGAGCCGCCACTCCAGGAGCAGGCCGGTACTGTTGAAGTGGCACACCTCGACCCCTGGCAGCTGATTCCACCCTCTGCCTCAGCATCGATCGCCATTGCAGTACTCGAGAAGGAGTACGGCGTGTACCCTCTTGTGTAGGTCCCACAGAGGTAAGCGTCACGGATGACGCCAATACTTGATCGGACGTAGAGGACACGGATGTCTGCTTCACTGGTGGAAAGGTTGCAGTAGCCGTGGAGGAAGGTGACAGGGCAACATCAGCTGGTGACGTCGGCGGTGAAAAGGTGGGAGGGGGAGCGATGGTCGTATACACGAGGAGGCGACGGTGCATTGCCATTACCGCCCTCTGTTGGTGGAGGAGTAGCCCTTAAAAGGGCTGTTTCTTCATCTTCCGATAACTCGGGAATGCTGGGAGATAGACGCTCTTGGGACATTTCATCAGTCTATTACGCTCCGTGAAATATGATTAAAAGCGCCTAATGTGTAGCATTTGATGAAGAGTATATAACAGCCAAGCGCGTCAAGGGAAGAGTGAGTTTCTAAAACACGAATTTCACTCGTTTTCTTGACCGTAACCGCCGTTTATTTTCGTCTTGTAAACACGAACGAAGGTGTGGTTGCGGCAGCTTTTGTTGCACATTAATATTACGAGTTTGTTTTGTAGGCGGGGCCAGTTCGTCTTCCAAGGAGGAAGATGCGTTGTATTAATGCGACTGGATGGCACCACGAAACAATTTTTGTAATACGTTGTTGTCTACAACGCTTGACTTTTTGTCAGTTGCGTGAGCCAACTCGGATGAGTGCGGGAGAGGAAGGGGAATTGCAATCGGTTTGTCTTCGAGCATAGCATCAGCTGTTCAACTAGGAGACTGACCAATGGGGTGCGATTGTGTATTTTCCTTCGATAACGCTTCGGGAGGCGATTCTTTATTTTGATCATGTGTAATTACGATCGGGGAAGAATCGAGCGTGTCGTCTGTGTTTGTAGACGACGTTGAAGATTGGGGTGAGGCATTTGAGGGTGAGTCGTCGTTTTTAGGTAAGACGACCTCAGATAACAAGTCAACTGTCGGTCCCAAAGGATCATCGACGGATGTTGATTCATCTGGGTCAGCTTCTATGTCTGTGTAGACTTTGGCCGACTTTAGGCGATCAATTGATACGCGTGTGTGTCGTCCTTGTATGTCGATATCGAACCATTTATCCGTACGGTTGAAGACTTTGTACAGTCCGGAGTACGGTGAGTCGAGTTCCTTACGAGGTGTATCAATGCGTAGCCATACATTTTGGGCTGATTTCAGATCAGCGGGGACGTATGAGGGTGTATCGCCATGGTTGCGGGAGATTTGGGTGAACGCATTCGCACTTTCGCGAATGCGTTGTGGAAGGTTAGTGTCGTCGATGTAAGTGACGACTCTTGGTTGGCTGTCTTCAAAGAAATCAGCTGGGAGACTAAGCTCTTCACCATAAAGGAGTTGGGCTGGGGATACGCCGAGGTCGGAGATAACCGTCGAACGTATGCCGAGAAGAAAGAGAGGCAAATCGGCTGCTCATTCTCCACGCAAGTCTTTGGAGTTCTCACGGGCCATGATGGTGGCTTTGAGAGCTCGATGCCTGCGCTCTATTTTGCCATTCGATTGGGGTGTTACCCTGTAGTTGAGATTTTTTGTATTCCCAACTGGCGTGCAACCAAGTTGAATAAAGCGCTTTCGAACTGGTGTCCCTGGTCCGTCGTTATGGTTTCTGGGACGCCGAAGGAGGACACCCAGTGTTGGACGAAGAGTGTTGCCACTCGATCCGTGGAAATATCCGTTGTCATGATGGCGTGAGGCCATCGTGTGGCGCGGTCAATCATTGTCAGACAATGAGGAGGACCGCTAACCGTCGGCAACGGACCCATGATATCGATGTGCACATGCTTTAGGCGATTGGTAGGGCGGAAAGCTTGGAGAGGGGCTTTGGTGTGTCTACTGATTTTGGCTTGTTGGCATGCTGTGCATACTTTCGACCAACGTAGGCAGTCAGATCGTAGGCCAGGCCAAATGAAACAATTAGCAATCAGACGGGCAGTTGTCTGGCCCCTTGGGTGCGAGAGCCCATGAATCAAATCGAAGATGGTTCTCCGATATTTGGCGGGTACGAAGGGTCGTTTTTTACCCGTGGACGTGTCGCACGTTAAGAGTAACGTGTGTCCAGGTACTCTGAACGATTTGAGGATGATGGCAGAGTTGGGTTCTGGAAGGTATTGGGCGAGTTGAGAGTCGTGTTGTTGGCAAAGGGCCATTTCATTGTAAGGCACAACACAGGGAGAGATAATGGCGGAGATTGATATACGCGACAAACAATCTGCGGCTATCTTGACTGTCTTGCTCTGTCATTTAAAAGCCGCATTGAGCCTTCTCTTTGCACATAGTGGATTTGATTTCATCTATGTTAGTAATTTCCTCACCTCACCTTCACTTTCAACTAAAAGCTCCAAGACCTAAAGTTTGTGGAGTCTATATTCTATATTTACATAGTGGAAAATAAATTTGTCATATTACAATCATGGTACGTTGAGTTCCATCATCAATGGTTAAAATTCAACTCCCTAAAAATTTCCCCATGTTCTCCTATGTTTAGCAATATTCAGTAGATAAAATTACAGAAAATAAAATGTAATAGACGGAACTCAACGATGAATATTGAACAAGAATAATGACGTGGAGGCAATCTGGTTTTATAAGATAAGAGATATGTGGTGTGACGAGAATTGACATATCATATTTCTCTCTCTCCGTTTTTAGAACACCAAGTGATCGGTACGTTTTTTCGTTCACGTAACCGAGATAGTAGTGAAGTAATAAAAATAAATAAAGGTGTTTTTATAATTCAAAGAATCGTTTTTAATTTCTTCCCGTTCTTATTAATATTGCTTGCCACAATCGTGCTATAGAACTGGTAGTGTAAAACGGCAAGACATCTTTTGTTGGTAACTTCGATTCATCATGGGAACCAGAATAATTCAACAGACGGATCTTCAACATCAAAGATAAGAACTTTCAAACACTTGGTCATAATAACCGGTAACTATGGTGCTCAATCTAGTCAATAATCAAAATGTAAAAAAGATCGTTTTCTTTGAATTAGAGCCCTTTAATAATAAATTATGGGGAGTTGTGTGAGGTACCATGAGGCAAGACCTCATGGTTTTAAGTAGTATGTAGGCTAACTCGTTTCACGTCGTTTTCCCTTTCTGATCTAGGATATTAGTATTTCTTGCAATCTGCAATCTTGGGCTGTCTCTTCAAAATTTTAACCTTTTTATCATTTCTAATTTTAGACCAATTCTTTACAAACATGTGACTGTTGTTTTGGGACATCACATATTTAATATGGCGACCGTGACAGGACATAGAGCCTTGTCTTTATGTTCAGTGACATAGCCTGCAATCAATAGCTTTATCCACACGGCAAACAAAACCTTTTTTTTTATTAATACTAGAAATATGATACTGAAATATTAATAATAAAATACGAAGAACCTTTTTAGAAACCAGTAGTGGTAGAATTTAGAACCATGTGCAAAATCTCAATGGGCACTTTAACCATCAAATCTAATAGTATTTAAAATTAAAAACTTTTCAAAACATTAAAATTTTCTATTATCCTGAAATTTTCCAGACCCAGCTTTTGGATAGCCTGAGTAGTAGATTAGTAAGAAATACCTTTTTTTTTGATGAGCATATTACAACCCATCTGATTGGTTGGAGCTCTGTTCCTGGTTAGATCCAGAGTTCACTAAGCAAGGAAGGATCTAGCTAATCCTAATTCCTTTTTTTTTCCTTTAGAAACTTATTTTGGTTTTTAGTTCTTTTTATCCGCAACCAGAAAAATAAGAACCTGGCGACTGTTCTCAGGCAGTGTACTGCATTGCCGATCTGTTATTATTTGGGCTCGTGACCCTATTTAAAATGTGACAGGTCATTTCCCTCACATCCATCATATCCTAGATGTTTCGATTTTCCCTTTCCCCCAACCTAGTGAACGTAGTGAAACCTAACCTTACTATAAAACTGTGAACTTGCTAAATGTATCTCCGACCTCAATCTACAGTCTGCATAAGCCCTCAGAGCAATTATTTTCACCCGCCCATAGAGCAACAAAACAACAAAAAATACTTTCTTTCTTTATATATATTATGTCTTTTTGTGCATTTTCTTATTATGTATTTTTGTGCATTTATTGATTTCGGCCATATAATGTGTATGTATTTTAAAATCAGGATGGCTGATCACCACTCCTTTTTAGTAAAACTATAAAAAACCAAAAAAATAGAAGTTAGTATATTAACATTGCGAGTGAGAATTTAATAACAAGGAACAAAGCCCAAATTAAAGATCTTAAATTCCACTCACAATTAAATGAGAATGATAGAAGCATAGAATAAATAAAGTAATAATTAACTTTTACCTATCCTCTTGCAATAACGTAACACATACGATAAATTTAAAAGAAGTAAGACAATTAAAGTAGAATCCTAATGTCAAAATCAAACTCTGATCCCGGTTTGATCTTGCATATGGAAACGATTTATTGATTATTCAAAATTTATTCGAAGGAACGATCTTTTCAAATAATTGAGATGTACTAACAATTTCAGTGGCTACATATATCTAAACTTTTCGATTATAGAAATCCCACTGTTATCCTCAAAAAGAGAATTTTGAATCAAGTAGGACCAAACAAACAATATTTTCTCCGATACCCATAGGGGTGGTTAGTATAGAACAATTTAATAAGTTGAAAACTTCGAACAAAATGAGAATTAATAAAATTTATTTGAAATTATTTATAGGGATTATCCACCATAATTACAAGTAGCCATGGATAAGAATAAAGATAAACTCCCACAGAAAAGTGGTAAGATATCGTAAGGAACATTCTAAATAATTAAACTTAATAAAAATAAAATTAAACATCATGTATCTTATAGATCCTCCAAGTCAGGAAAAGAAAGCGAACAAAACTCTAGGTGAATTAGAAGAACAGTCAGAGAAAGAGAGACAGGAAATATTGTTAACGAGAAGAAAGAAGCAGGAAAGAGAACAAGATCAACTTCTTTTGAACCTGAAGGAAGAGTCGTCGGGAGAAGATGAAGAGAAAGAAACCCCTACTAAAAATAAAATAGAAACGTTAGTAAGTGAAGTTCCCGAAGGTATTAACCCCTTGATATTTTACAAAGGATTAGTGGATATAAGTCTCAAACGCCAATTTGAACTGGAACAGAGAATTATGAACCTGGAACTGCAAAAGAGTAAATTAATACAGGAAGTTAAAGTTAGAAATTCAGAATCTGAACAACCAAATTCCAATGCTTCCCATAGTAGTACAGGTCGACGGAAAAGATTCACGAAAGTACGACACACGATGGATCAAAATGAATCTGGTGGAATTTTTAGAGGTCCAAAAGAAAGAAGTGAATATTTAGGACCAGTTAGTTCCACAATTAGGCCGTCGATGACTCAGAATGTTCAATCATTCCCCTCTGATCACACTATACAACAGAATGAACCAACTGAGATCAATTTAACCAGTAGAATAACCGCACTGGAGAACTCTAGAAATGACAAAGACAAAATAATCCGTGAAGTAACCTCTCGTATAGAAGAAATAATGAGCAACCGTTATTTAGCTAATCCTCAAATTACTCGTGATCAAGCCTCAATAAGATCAGTACAAAGAAGAAGGTCGCTATCCGAGTCTCAAATAATTCTAGAAAAGTTAAATGATAAATTAAAACCCTCGTTTTTCGCGGATGAGAGAAATAGTCCCGATGTTTCGAACGTGGATATATCCAGACCTCCGTTGATTTTGAAAGAATCTCGAGTAGTGGTACAAGAGAAACCCGGAGACAGGATCTTTGATCCCACAAAACTTCCGAAGTATACCGGGAAAAGCGACTACAGATCCCCGATAGGATTCATAAGAGCCTTTGAAAGATGTACAGCTAACATTTACGATGACAACCAAAAAGGCAGTATTTTTGGAGAATGCTTCGATCTAGCCTCCTTTCCAAACTCCGAAATCTACTCTAGGGGGTGATCTTATTCAAAATGTAAAAATCACTTCCTTCAGCTATACTGGACTGATTCCAGGAAACAGGCAGAGATCCGGGCAATACAAAACAGCCGTTACAATCCTGCTAAATACGAGCACGTATCGACTTATATATTACAGGCATACAGTCGACTATTGGAATGTGACGAAACCACACAACACATCTTTCATACCCTGAGCAGAAAAATACCCGAGAAATATATGACTCAGCTAAAACAGAAACATTTTAAGAATTTCGAAACACTATTAGCGAAGCTCGAAGAAATTGAAAACCAGTTTGACTTCCCAATTACAACACCACTTCCTGATCCATTACGAAGAAGGGATCCGCCGATGAGCTACCCTCAACGACAACAGGCACCTCCAGTATTGAACATAACACCGATCCAGACACAAAATACATCCACTCCATCACCGCCAATAGAAAGCCGACTGTCGCAAGAAGATATGTCAGAATATACTCGTCAGATGAATGATCATTCGGGAAACGAGTGGTGACGGAGATGGTAGGCCACATTGACCATCAACCAGAAAATAAAAGGCCTGAAGAACAGATGGCACTATAAGCCACGAACTTCCAAACTCGATTCGCATTAAGAAGTGAATACATTATTCCCAAATGGAAAGATTACAAAGTATTCGGAGATTCGACAATTATGAGTTTGTTGAAAAAGACCCCACTGTCGAATGCCCATAATCTTCCACCAGAGAAATTAGCACCAATGGAAAAGTTAACGAACCTGAACCAACTGATGGAGATTGTTAAAAAGAATTCATTTGAAAATGATAAAATCATAATCGGTTTTGGCAAATCATTGGTGATAAATGGGAATTTTGAGATACAAACTTTCACGAAAACACTACAAGATCTTGCCGCATACCTATTGAATGGCCAACAAATACTAACAGCAGTATTCGCGACGATACCACCAGATCCAGCTAGAATGGCCAACACTCTCTATATGAACAGGTTAAGGGGAGTAAACAACAGAATCTGGGATCTTGTAAAATGTTTTACGGAAATTTTCGTACTAAATTTGGAGAAAATGTTCATAGAGAAACACCAGAAGAAAAGACTGATACCAACAAAAGATCAGCCCAACGGAATCCAATTCGATAGAAAAATAGTGGCATTAAATTATCATTACTCAAGAGAAGAGGCGATCGATATCAATCGAGTAATGTCTCACTTGGTAACGACAATTATCGAAGCCCCGGTAAAGAAAAAGTCAGTGTTCATTTTATGACTGCTGATCTACCTGATGACTATCTGGTGCTGGATTTTGATTTAGGGGGCGAGAAAAATGTAGAGAGAGAGTTCGAAATGAACCTAGGCACAGCATGTCTCTGTATTATAGACGATGTCGAATCAGGAGACAAAAACTCAGAAGTGAATGCCTATGTCGAGAAACACTCATTTATCCATGCCTATCTCATCCCCGCAATAATAGGTGAAAACAGAAACACATACGATATTTTTATAGATCAGGGATCACCATATTCTTTCGTGACTTTATCTTTTCTAAAAACGTTGATGAAAGATAACCCAGATCTAAAATTAAAAAGATTAAAAGTGCCATATCAGAATGTAAGCTTTGCTGCAGGTCATCTGAAGATTAAAATCTCAGGCAGCATAGAACTTCCCTTCACATTCGTAACAGAAGAGGGAAGAACAGCCACATATATGGGTATTTTCAGAATTTGTCAAGATTTAAATGCGACACTATTACTCAGGAGAGAGCTTCTTGAGTGATCAGATATGAACCCGCACAGCATTTCCAGGGAATTACATTGTAGAGATCCAGACAATCCTGAGGCCCGCTTTGTAGTGAAAGGTTGGAAACGTGGAACACTGCCGGATCTAGTACTTCCAAAAACGTCATCAGCTCCTGTTCTCTCGATCGTGGTTGAAAGCATACCTGATAAACTAAGAGGGGAAATATTAGAGAAATGTGCTGGTGTAGAAATCGCAGACGAATTTCGAAAAGAATTAGCTGATACCCTACTTGAGTTACACGAGGCATTTGCCAATAAAATAGGACGTTGCAATGCCTACAAACACGAGTTGATCATAAAACCAATGATCAAACCATTTTTCATACCTGAGAGAATTGTACCACAAGCTAGAAGAGCGAGGGTAAAAGAGATAATAGATTTCTGGTATACGAATGGTGTAATATCAAAAGAAGGTTGCGAATATTTATCACCTCTCACTGTAGCAGTAAAAGACAACGGTGATCTAAGAGTCTTTTTAGACTCAAGAGAAATCAACAAACATATGGGTACCAGAGGAGATTGCGTGCCCCCAATTGACAAGATCAAGATGCAGTTTTAGGGGGCAAGCTTATTTACAAAAATAGATCTAGCTAATGGATTTTTACAGGTACCTCTAACAAAGAATTCACAAAAATACATTGGATTTCTGTTTGAAGGTGAACCACATGTAATGAATCGTATCGCTTTTGGTCTTATAGATTCCATGCAAGCCTTCATCGCGATGCTCGGAATAGTATTAGCTGGACTCAAAAATTGTGTAGCAGTGTACGTCGATGATCTATTGATCTTCTCAAAAAATCCCAAAGAACACCTAAGACATGTGAAACTAGTAATTACATGTTTAACGAAAAATGGATTAATCATAAACCATCAAAAATGCTCGTTCTTTGCTGATCACGCTAGATTTCTCGGTTTCCTCATAGATTGTCTAGGAGTAAGGCCAGATCCAAAAAGAGCCGAATCAATATATAAAATTCGGAGGCCTGTTTCAAAAAAAGAAGTACAATCATTTTTAGGAATAATGAATTATTATTGATCCCACATTATCACATGTGCGGAGATAGCTGCTCCACTATACGAGTTATTGAGACAAAATGTCACGTTCAAGTGGGAAGAAGAGCAGCAAGCAAGCTTTGACAAAATTAAAATAGAAATGGCAAAGTGTATATTACAGAATCATCCTGATTGGGACTTGCCTTTCTCAGTCTTCACAGATGCTTCAGATGTTGCAATTGCTGGTTTAGTAGTACAATTCGATCCAGAGAACAGCATACATCGTGTAGTTTCTGTAGTCAGCCGCCTTCTTAAAAAGAGTGAAAAGAACTACTTCACCTTTGAAAAAGAGTTACTGGCGATCATATACACGATTAAGAAAAATGAATATATGTTGGTAGATCGTAAAATTTATATATAATGCAACCACGAAGCCTTAACGTACCTGCTAAGACTGGAAGATACCGTAAATCAGAGAGTAAGTCGATGGAGAACTTACTTATTTAACTTTGAGATTGATTCCATCAGTCATATACCGGGAAAAGGTAATATTGCCGCAGATGCATTGAGTAGACTTCGTACACTACCGGAGATTGTTGAATTGCCAGACACCGCATCGGCCGCCGTCCTCATGTTAGCTACACCTGAAATGAAGATATCAATTAATCAGATGTTAAACGAAATACCTGAACTGCAAAAAAGGGATCAAGAAATTTCATCATTAATCAAGAAATGATCACCTCGGGTAGAAATCTTCAAGGACACAGCTTACTACATCTCCGAACATGGTATACGTAGACTAAAATTCCATCTCCGCTTCGAATACCTATCATCGAACTCCTTCATGATCAATACGTTCATCCTGGAATTAAGAAAACATTATATATAATCCGTCGACATTACGATTGGCCTGGTTTAAAATCGGACGTAGAACAATATTGTGCGACCTGCGAAATTTGCAAACGAGCTAAACATTCGAATCAACAGTTAGCTGGCAAATTTAAATCAGTCTTCGCAGAAAAACCAATGGAAACATTATCGATAGATCTCTATGGTCCGCTACCGAACGCTCCACTCAGTTTAAATAAAATAATAGTAGTTATGGATTTGTTTAAGAAATATACTAAACTCTATCCGATAAGAAAAGCCTCCACAAACGTTTGCATTAATAGAGTTGAAAGATTTATGGAAGAGTTTGGAGAAGCTAAAACATTACTTACAGATAATGGACCGCAATTCACATCAGCAGACTGGATCAATAGATGGGAAGATGTAGGGATCGAGTGTAGATTTACCTCTCCCTACACTCCATCCTCAAATCCGGTTGAAACCAGAATGCGAATTATTGGTGATTGTCTTCGAGTTCTACGTCCAACTCAACATTCACATTGGTACCAATTTATAAAAGAAATAGAAAGACGTTTAAACGAAACAGATCATGCAACAACAAAATTCGCACCAATAACACTAATGTTGAAAATAGAGATCGACGAGAGGTTACAAAAGAAAGTAATATCAGACGAAAAATACGAAGAGATACTCAAACAAGCATTAGAAAACACAAAAAACGCGATAGAAATCCGAAAACGTAACAATGATAGTAAAACAATAACTAAGTTCGAACCTGGAGACACAGTTTACATAAAAAACCACACACTTTCGGACAAAGAACAAGGAAAATCAGGAAAACTTACTGTGAATTACATCGGACCCTGCGAGGTGATCGAAAAAAGAGGATCCAACAGCTATATACTGCGAACGCCGGATGGAAAAGTCTATCAGCGCAGTATTCGAGACCTCAAAAAGTAAAACCAATCAACACCGCCTAATAATTCAACACCTGTAACAAAAAATTCAGCAAATACTTATAAAATCTCCATCATTGCTAAACACTCAAATTCTGTTTACATTCACATTAAACATATTGAAAAAAACAACAACAAAAACAGACAGTATTCCATCATGACAAATAAATCCCGACCAATGGGAAAAGAGATAGAGGTCACGTGAAGATAAAAGACGAACTCATACGCTAAGACACCAAAATACGCAATCCTCAAACCACTCAACGACTAACGACGAACATTGTGAATATGTCGGAAGTGTTTGTGCAAAAATTAATAATAATAAAGTAAATAATTGTTCAATTGGTGAATGCAACGATCAAATAACAGCAAACAAGTAAGTAAAAACATCTTTCAATAATTAAATGATAGTATAACGAGTGTAATAAGCTTCTATTCCCCTATTCAGAACGAGATCGTGAAAAGAATCACGTGTACCAGATTATTTCTCTTTCAAAAAAAAGTTCTCCCATTTCTCTAAAAGTAAGTAACGGTTCAAACTATTTTGAGGGAGCAGGATATTAGTGATATCAGTGAATAATAATAATAACTAATCATTCATCTAATTATCTATATGTAGGATCAAGAAGTACGAAGCCTAACGTGTATCCGCACTTATAAAACTTCAGAACATTTATCTAAAATTAAAAAGGTAAAAGATCAAGTAATCTAAATTAAATAATAAAATTTTCAAATAAATAATAAATCCCCTTTGAAAGATGGCAGATCAAAGAACTCTGGACCAACTGCAGAAACTGGGTGAAGACGCTTGTTTGGAATTCGAGAAAGCCATGCACGTCTCCGATTCCAAATTAGAAAAAATTACAACAAACGTCATGGCCGCGTGTGCGTGCGTGCGTGTATGTACGTACGTACATACGTACGTATGTATGTACGTATGTATGTACGTACGTATGTACGTATGTATGTATGTATGTATGTATGTATGTAGTACGTAGTATGTATGTATGTATGTATGTATGTATGTATGTATGTATGTATGTATGTATGTATGTATGTATGTATGTATGTATGTATGTATGTATGTATGTATGTATGTATGTATGTATGTATGTATGTATGTATGTATGTATGTTGTATGTATGTATGTATGTATGTATGTATGTAGTATGTATGTATGTATGTATGTATGTATGTATGTATGTATGTATGTATGTATGTATGTATGTAGTATGTATGTATGTATGTATGTATGTATGTATGTATGTATGTATGTATGTATGTATGTATGTATGTATGTATGTATGTATGTATGTATGTAGTATGTATGTATGTATGTATGTATGTATGTATGTATGTATGTATGTATGTATGTATGTATGTATGTATGTAGTATGTATGTATGTATGTATGTATGTATGTATGTATGTATGTATGTATGTATGTATGTATGTCTGTATGTATGTATGTATGTATGTATGTATGTATGTATGTATGTATGTATGTATGTATGTATGTATGTATGTATGTATGTATGTATGTATGTATGTATGTATGTATGTATGTATGTATGTATGTATGTAATGTATGTATGTATTCTGTATGTATGTATGTATGTATGTATGTATGTATGTATGTATGTATGTATGTATGTATGTATGTATGTATGTATGTATGTATGTATGTATGTATGTATGTATGTATGTATGTATGTATGTATGTATGTATGTATGTATGTATGTATGTATGTATGTATGTATGTATGTATGTATGTATGTCTGTATGTAGTCTGTATGTATGTTTGTATGTATGTATGTATGTATGTATGTATGTATGTATGTATGTATGTATGTATGTATGTATGTATGTATGTATGTATGTATGTATGTATGTATGTATGTCTGTATGTATGTATGTATGTATGTATGTATGTCTATGTATGTATGTATGTATGTAGTCTGTATGTATGTATGTATGTATGTATGTATGTATGTATGTATGTATGTATGTATGTATGTATGTATGATGTATGTATGTATGTCTGTATGTATGTATGTATGTATGTATGTATGTATGTATGTATGTATGTATGTATGTATGTATGTATGTATGTATGTATGATGTATGTATGTATGTCTGTATGTATGTATGTATGTATGTATGTATGTATGTATGTATGTATGTATGTATGTATGTATGTATGTATGTATGTATGTATGTATGTATGTATGTATGTATGTATGTATGTATGTATGTATGTATGTATGTATGTATGTATGTATGTTGTATGTATGTATGTATGTATGTATGTATGTATGTATGTATGTATGTATGTATGTATGTATGTAGTATGTATGTATGTATGTATGTATGTATGTATGTATGTAGTATGTTTGTATGTATGTATGTATGTATGTATGTAACTTGAAAGATATTTGTACTGGCGACTGCGTTAGTTGTAAATCCATTTTATAAGAAATTACTCCTACAAAATCTAGAAAACTTGTTTTCAACATTTTAGTTCTATTATGTTTTATGTTGCTAAACACAGTGTTTCATTTTTTTTTCAAAATTTAATTATGCTAATTTATGTCCAATTTTAAAGTCATGTATCGCATATTTGGTACGTTTATTCTAGATGTGGTCCCCCATAATGAAATTCGTCACCGTTTAAAACACTCACTCACGAAGTCTGAAAATCCAACATAGAACTAAATTAAGCTACTTCCACACTATCACACTTCAAGAATAATCACTCTTCAAAGCTACTTCCGAAATTTGTATTTCTCATACTGTAGAACATATATTTTAATATTGTTTGTGGGGCCTAAGGAGGATGTAACACCAAACGCCTGGTAGATATGATGTAGGTACAAACAGCCAGAATTTCAGTTACTGGTTATTTACAAGTATAACAATATGCATTAGAACATTGTTAACAAATAACTCGAATAGTGAGAAACCACGTACGTTATTTGCACGGAGCTACACCTGCCGCAAATAAATCCTCGAATCATGAGAGAGCTGGCAATATGCTTAGAGAAAAAATTTTCAATGCCGCGAAAATGGTATCTGTTTTATTAAGATGAGTTAAATTGATTTACATGAAAGTTTTTTGACACGAAATATAATATATACTTGTATGAACACCTATAATCATAGAATGAATTAGCATACGTGCGTACATGAATGATTTGAAATATTGTGAAGATTTAAATTTCGTATATATAATTACAGGTAATGGAGAATAGGTACCAAATATTATTTTTGCCTGTAAAACATTAATATGAAACATAGCATATTCCATGCATATTCATTAAACTCGTTTTAATAATGGATCAATTCTGTTTAGGAGGGTGTGAATCACAGAGGGTATTCTAGAATTATGATACTCCTAGGAATGGTAATTTATTACTGAAGTAACTCCACATTCCCTTGCTGATACACTCGCACACGTGAATACCATCTCACACCTTATAATTTTCCAAGACAATATTTCTCCAGAATGAGGCAAGATTCCTGCACATTTAAGTTGTTTCTTTCGGCTGAACATTTCAATTTCTTGAAATAATAATTGAAAATTACTTCTTCATATCCAAATTTACCCTCCATTAAGCCACTAATAACTCAAAATCTCATTCTACACCTCAACCCATGTGAAGAAAAAAATTTTTAAAACATAACATAACTAAGCAAGCTCATGTAAATGATTCAGGTGCGGTTTATTAATAATAATTACTACAAATTAAAATATATCTTTAAATACTAGAATCATTAGGTTGAAGTATCCATATAATTTTATTATAGGTATTGCTACCGTCGACTTTGATGAATTGAATTTGAGGTAGTAAGCTGTTATTTGTAAAAATTGCTCCATAACACATTTAACTATGGATAGTAACTGAATACTGTGTGGACCATCTGACTACTGATGAAACAGATTTAACAATTGACTGGCAACCAGGAAATATTGTTATACTTTTTTCTGATTTCAGCCAAGAATTTTAGTGATTCAAATTTTAGTTATGTTTCGACATTACGGTTTCAACATTATACTATGAACCAAACAAAACTGCAAGGACTGAGCAAAAAATATCATGGCAGGTTAATTTTATTTTCTACGACACATACTTTTTATCTTAAGAAAAACAATAATTTTCTTTCTTGTTCAAAAAAGCACTTATAAAAAAATTTTAACTATTTTTTTTTCTCTTTTGTTTCAGGTTTCAAAACTAGAAAAGACTTTCAAAATAAGGCATCGAAAAATGAATGTCAATAGATAAGTTCTCGTTAAGTATCAATTTATTTAACTTTAGAAAAATTATTTTTGTGATAAATTAACATTTCACTTTGATTTAGAACCAAACAATGGATATTAGTTTATCCATAAAGTTTTCACATGACTTTACAGTTCAGTGGCTTTTTCCACAAGGAAAATCCCACAAATCAAAAACATAGAAAAGTTTTCACCGAATGTACATTTTCGTAATAAAACAGCACAAATTCCTCGAACTGAAATTTGAACAATTACTTAAAAAATTTATAATCACACGGGAAAACTCAACAAATTTACAAATTACAATAATATTCACCACAGAATGAATGAGAATGAGCAGAAAAATAAAGGTTAACACAATGACTGAAAGATTCAACTCTAAAACAATGGTTTATATGGACAAGAAGTAGAGAATTAAGTGAGTAAAAAAGTTATTTACAAAAAATATGAAATTACCTTGAATTTCTATAAATTTGTAAGAGGAGTTGATATTGTAGCTTATTTAGGAAAAGAGTGATAGAGAAATAGAGATAGAGAAAGATAGAAATATTTTTTTTGAGTAAGAGAATTATTAAGTTCAGATATGTGCGGAAATTAATGAAGAGCAAGGAAAATAAAATTGAAAGAGAAGAATAAATGAGTAATTGCAAGAGATCAACAAACTCTGTGAAACAATGTAGAGGAGTATAAGATCCTTGACTAAATCACCTGCCAAATACATAAAAAGAAATATGGTCCAGTGTAGAGAAATAGGATACAATATTCCAATCAAGTTTTCTACAACCAAGTTGAGTTGAAAAACAGAATTTAAAAATAATATGGTTTATGCCATGATATACAGGGTGTGGGGACCCACTAGTAATAGGTATAGGGGCTTGCACTCCTCGATAACAGTCGCCGCCCCAATGGGCTGGCAAATAATCATCTCAATGATATTAAACAAAACTACATTCGTGTGTTTGTATGTTTGTACTTGTACATACGTACAAGTATGATACATTGCACGGGCCATGATCAATTACCATATAACGATCTTGGTGATGTCACGGCCCAATACCAAACACGTTGCTTCATTTCTTATCGCTTTACAGAAGCAGGAAACAACAAAACTTATGACACAGACACACATACGTACATACGTACATGTACATATATGTGTATGTGTGCATGTTTAAAATCCTGTATATAAACTCTCAGAACTGGCTCTAACATCTCCAGTGTTTGCCGAGGATTTGGCTCTCTCATACCTACAATATGAAGTGGCAGAACACGCAATTAATTCTATAAAATTTACCTTCTGGTGAGAATACTTCCTCACAACAAGGTATTTCACAGTGGTGACCCCAACGTGTTTTTTGGCTACATCGTGCGGTGTCTAGAGGCGCGTTGTACTTTACAAAAATTCAGTGTGGGGTGCTGGCAAGAAACTTGCTTGCTCAGCAAATATAAATTTTTTTTTGAAAACTAGACACCTCTGGTCATTGGAGTAGAGTTTTCTGAAGTGGGAATTTACACACTCCGTCTTAAAATATAAAAACAAGAAGGAACCAGAAATCAGACATGGAGGAAGAAGATTGGACTCATCACCCAACCCCTCTGAATATGACTCAAAATTTGGTAAACCCATCAGAATTTCTAACAGGCCCTCAACAACCAGAATTAATACAACTGGGAATTGCAGTTTGTAGGGACAAACTTGCTGTTAAAACATTGAGAAGTGTGAACCTTAAGTCAAGGTTCTGACCCAAAAACACCCACCCTACCAATACAGGAGCCAGTGTTTTCAATCAGCAAGGAAGGATATAGTTCTGTGGAATACACTTTTCATCATCAAGGCACAGCAATGGTCCCACCACCTACAGAAACCAAAAACCCACATCCATTACCAGAAGGTAGTGCTCAGCCCCAGCTGACACCCGAAGTCTTGGCACAAATAATGCAATTACTGCAAGTACAGCCAGGGCAAAACCCCAACTTCTATAGACAAAGAATAGAGATTCCAGAATTTCTGCCTAATGAGGTAGACTTCTGGTTGACTATATTGGACAGAAGGTTCAAGACGGAAAACATATAGTCAAACCAGCGGTATATCTACACCCCCCAAATAATCTGCCACATTTGGGACATCATGGAATTTCCTTCAACAGGCCTGGTTTGTGAAGAATATTAAAAATGTATTTGGAAAAACAAAAAATCAAATCATTGATGAAGTGATGGGTGGTAGGAAGATGGGGGATGACAAATCCTCAATCTTCATGGTAAAATTACGGCAAAAGGCTGATAATAAAGTAATCTCTTCTGAAATTAGCAATCAATTTTGCAAACAACTTCCACAAAGTGTTGTGCAATGCCTAGCTGCCATGGGGTCAACAATCATAAACAGTTTTGAAGACTTGGAATTTCTTGTAAAACCAGTAGACAATGCGCTGAAATATACCAGGTCAAAGCCTTTGATAAGTGCAGTGTCTGCAGAGACTGCAGAGGTCTCACAATTCGAACTCAAATAGCTCAGTTGATTACTGAAATACAAAAGAAGAATAAAAGCTATAGTGTTAGCTGGTGCCAGAGATCTAAATCAATAAGCAATAGTAATAATAATAACAATGGTCCAAAGACCGAAGATCTAATAGTAGAAAAAGGGATCAGAGTTCTACTCCCCCTTGAACATCATTCCCAGCACCCAGTCACAAACCTGGGATGACAAATGTGCTTTTTCCATAACTGGTTTGGCACAGAGGCCACCAAATGCAACAACCACTGCAAATGGTGGTGTAAATCATACACAAACGAGGCATCAAACAAGAATGAGGGTCCATCCATGCAGCTAAAGACCTCTTGGAAAAATACTCATGCTGCCTGTTTTTAAAGGACAGGATAGACAGGAGATGGTATTTAATAGAGTTGGGTGCAGATTTAAGTATACTGCCAGATAGTAAAAATCAGAAAGTACTCCCTCCGAAATACTAAATCTGTATTGTGAATGGACAAAACCATTCAGCTTACGGACTTGATACCAGAAAAGTCAACATCGGACTTAGAAAAGACATGAAGTGTTTCTACACGGTTGCTGATGTTCCAAACCCAATCCTGGGTGCAGATTTTCTCACACATTTTGGCCTGATCATTGACCTCAAAAATGGCAAATTGATCACTAGTGAAACTAAACTTTGTGTTGATGGCAAAAAGCCAGCTTACAGACTGGACACAAATATATCCAGCTGTACCAAAGTCAACGAACAACTCTTACAGATTCTGTCTGAATATCCTGGAGTCACTCAACCATCAAATGGCAGGAATCCTATCTATAATAATGATACAGTTCATTATATAGAAACTAAGAGTACCATCTTGCCATGCTAGAATACGAAGGTTACTGCCTGACTAACTCAAAGTTGCATGGGAATACTATGACCACATCATTGGGGAAGGCATATGTCGTCCCTTGAAAAGCTCATGGAGTTCCTCTATCCACATGACCAAAAAAGCAAGTGGAGAGTGGCAAATTGTTGGTGACTATAGGGCCTTAAATGCCTAAACAGTTCCTGATCGCCATCCAGTCCCCAATATTATGGACTTCAACGCGAATATGATGGGTAAAATGATATTCACAAAAATTGACATCAACTGCGCATTCCACCAAATTCCTATGGCTTTTAAGGACATGCCAAATACTGTGATTATAACCCCCTTTAGTCTATTCGAATACCTTCGAATGTTGTTTAGACTTCGCAACTCAGCACAAACTTTCCAGAAATTCATCAATGCACTGTTTATGGAATTTCCATTTGCTTATGCATACTTGGATTATATTTGCATTTGCTCAGAAGGTGGTGAGCAGGAGCATGAAAAGAATGTAAGACACATTATACAACGTAAACACACTGCTGGCCTTACTATCAACATAGTTAAAAGTCTATACAAACAAACTGAAATTGACTTTCTCAGCCACAAAGTCTCAATTGAAGGCATTTCCTCTGAAGTCCAAAGTCAAACCAATAATGAATTTCCCAAAACCCTCAAGTGTCGCTGAACTAAGGCGTTTCTTGGGAATGGTGAATTTATACAGATGTTGTATGGAGAATGCAGCAACCGAACAAAGTAAGCTGTTTGGACTAATAAAAACAAACAAAAAGAAAGATAAAACTCCACTCAATTGGAGTGAAGAAGCCGAACAGGCCTTTGATAAGATCAAAGAAACACTGGCAAATGCAACATTATTGGTTCATCCAGACGAAAGTCTGCCATTATACGTACCGATGCCTCAGATTTTGCTTTTGGTTCAATCCTGTACCAACTTGATCTTGACAACAAGAAATTATCGCCAGCTTTCTTCTCCAGGAAACTCTCAAAAACAGAAAAGAATTATAGCAAATATGATCGGGAACTGCTCCAAATTTTTGCAGTGCTGAAACATTTCAGGAATCAACTAGAGGGTAAATGTTTTACTGTGTACACATACCATAAACCCCTAATACATGCTTTCCCCCAAAAAGGACTGCATTGCTGAGAAGAGCACGACAATTAGACTATATTTGTCAATTGACTACAGACATCCAGTATATAAGTGAACTTAACACTCCAGCTGATGCTCTAAGTAGAATCAAAGCTGTCTTGGCTCCTGTCCAATAGTTTAAAGATGCAGAATTTCAACAGTTGTTATCGAACAATGATACTTCTCACAAACTGAGAAAGCAAAAAATTCCGGGTACTAATGTTTTAAAGAATAGGTCATTTCTACCAAACAAGTATCGCAAATTGGTACAACAGTGTACATGATCTGTCACATGGTGGACCAAAATGCTGTGATAATTTAATCTTGGGAATGTTTGTTTGGCCACAAATGAAGTCTGACTGCAACAAATGGTCTCGCAGTTGCCTGAACTGTCAAGAGTCGAAAGTAGAAAGACACACTCGCTTACCCCTCAAATCCTTCAGTCAAACAGATAAGTTTAAAACAGTACACATGGACTTGGTAGGCCCATTGCAACCATCTCAAGGACACAGATACCTACTAATGATAATAGACAGGGCAACACCATGGCCAGAAGCAATTCCTCTCAATGAGATGACAGCCACAACTGAAGCTGCTAGGTTATATGACACCTGGATTGCGAGGTATGGCGTAACTGAAACCATAGTTATGAACCAAGGTCACCAATTTGAGAGCTCGCTGTTTCACGAGTTATCCAATAAGCTTGGTGTTCAACGCAGTCATACCACCACTTACCATCCTCAAGCCAATGGCAAAATTGAGAGATGGCACAGAGCACTGAAAACCTCTATCATGGCACATGATACAAAGAGATGGGTAGAAGTACTTCCTACCATCCACTTAGGCCTCTGATCTGCGCTTCAAACCAACACAGGTCATTCTGCAGCGCAATTAGCATTTGCCAAAGAACTATGCCTCCTATGGGACTTCTTCACAGAACCAAAGGAAGTTAGCATTGAAATCATGGTGCAAAATATACCTAATGACTTTAACAATTTCCTCAAACAGGCAGCTCATCATGGCCAGCCAAAGATTTATGTCTCAAAACACTTGATCAATACATTCCATGTTTTCGTAAGAGATGAGAAAATAAGATCTGTGTTGGAAAATCATACGCCAGTCCATTCAAAGTAGTATCACTCAATGAGAAAAATTTTGTGAAACTTATCGCAGGCGAACCAAGAACAAATTTAATCGACAGATTGAAGCCCGCTTATAAGATGAGCAATTACAAAAGATTAACGAGAATGCAAAGAAAAAACACAGTAAATATACAGACAGATTCACAAATAAATACACAAGAATCAGTCGAAAAAAGTGAAACAACAAATTCACAAACTCTGAAAACACAAATAACAAAAATAAGAAAATCAGTAAAATTTTCGGACAACATTATGACCAAATTGTTTGATCCAAAGGCCTTTTTATGTCCACAAAAAAGAGGCAGGCCCTTAGGCAGTACAAAACGCAAAAATTACCACCCTAATAGCAAGTCTGATAGGTTAATGCGAAGAAAATAAAGATTTACTCCCGAAAAAGTAATATCTGGTACAAAAACAAACACCAGCTCAAAAATAAGCCAGAAAATGGGAATTCTGCGAGACAAAAGAAACTCTGGAGATTAGTGGAGAATGTTCTCACAGAGATATCATCTCTGCTTCCACCTTTCATCTCTCCTTGCCAGTCATCAACGGAATCAACCCCGACTACAGAACCAATTCGGACAGCAACCAGGATGCCAATGTAGTTTCTTTTCATGGCAGAACAGGCAGCAAACTAGAAAGCGCTGATGGTTGCCTCAGCCAGGGGAACCTCAAACTCCCTCAACATTCCAACACGACTCCAAAACTCATTTGACAAGTACCCAAAAATTAAAATAGAGAAACCAACACTAGACACAAACCCAAAGTCTAGTGCGCCTGGATAGCTAGTCCAGGGTACAGTTCACAGAATCCACTTGAATGTGGACAATTTGCCATAACAAGCTGAAGTGTTAAGAAAATAGCTAACAAGAAATGTAGGAAACCCACCAAATAAGAATATGTTACAAAAATGCAAACAAAACCTGCCCCGCCCTTTCACCCATGCGTGGAAAGAATTAATACATTATAATAAAAAAGGAGATATAGTGGACATACCTGGACCTTTATTGACACTAATAAAGATACAAACCATTGAAGGTGATGATTAACAAGTGTCCATTTTCTTAAATGGGGATGAATGAGAATGGGGTCGCATTTAATACAGTTGGCATAGGTTGAACAAGAAAACGTGTACATTTAATTGTGCCAGTACCGAAGCCAAACATAGAGTGATTGGCCAAATATATTACGAGAACGGACTAGCTGCAATTGTAATAGATAAGGCCGAATTCAGATAAAAGTTTCCCTACTTTCGAATATACAACTATTTTCGAAAGAGAGAAACAATTATCACGATGAAAAAAAACCGATTACCTATAAATAATCAACTGACGTTGATGGTTGGTGGTAAACAGGGCGTATTCTACCGAGAGATCTCAAGTTAGGTCTGTTGGCATTACCTCTATCTAGATCTTCACTGATCATTGGGTTAGTAAATGTTGATGAACTGACAAATTCTTATTGTTGATTTTGTTGTAACAGTTTAACAAATCTGCACCATGGTACCCTAACATCACATAACCAATAATATCATAAGATTATGACATAAAGTGGGTGTTCACAAATAATTAATGGAAATTAGTATAGATGCAAGATAGCAAAAATAGTGTAAACAAGAAATGAGTTCAGAGGTTTTGAGTAAACACAGTAACTGCTTAAGTAGGAAATAATGTCATCAAACAAGTCTTGACTTGTAGAAATGACGTGAGAGTTTATGAGGAATAAAAAGAGAATAAGTTAGGTTAAAAAAGAGTTTTTATAAAATACGCTTTTATAATTTAAAGAAAAAAATAACAGCAACAGAGAAAATAAAATTTCTCATTTTTTTCTGCTGAAGTTGGTCATCCAGTGTACTACAACAAATTGAGTGAATAGAATAAAAGCATATAAAAATAGATTGAATGTAATGATGACGATGGTAATTAGTAATACAAATTTGATAAGTTTTATGAACGATAGAAAAATGTCGTTACACACAGTATAAATCAAAAGTTAAATCACAGGAAACGATAGTTTTCATCACCCTTTTGTTATTTTTATTTATTTATTTTCACCAGCTTTAAGGATTGAATACTTTTTTGGTGCTAATGAGATATACTTCAACATTGGCTTACCTAACAATTCATCTTTAAATACTCCAGGTACTTTTTTATTTATGTTATTTTTGAATGGATGCTCATCTGGGTAATCAGATTAATTCACATAATTGGAATATTGTTGAAGGTATGGAGTAGTAGTATGATCCTGAAATGAAAACATAAATGAATACAAATTGATATAACATAAATTATATGGAACATTTTCAATCATTGCTTTCATTTTTTCATAATAAAACTCATAAATTAAAACTTTACTAACTTTGAGAATCGTTGCTCCTAAAAAATAGGAGAATTCAATTTAATTTTCATTCTATATTGATGTATTCCAATGAGGTCTTTGTTAAAACATACTGCTTATTTAAAATTGGCAGCTGATACTAACTTTTCATATTGCTGTATTGATGTGCATAAATTAAAATTTATGCATTTACTCGCATTTTTGATAGTTTTTCAAAAAAATGGGATTATTCATTAATTTATATAGGTTTTTTTCAAATGACAAATTGCTTTCTACTCATAATTTTGTTTTAGACTCTATAATTATATGAAGCTAAACTGGTCCTTGTTTGAAACTGATAATTTTATTAATTTTCCGAATTTGTAATCCAGGATTTAATCCTAACTTGAACATACAGTAATTGTATGATAATTTTTTTTATTTTCAAGAGTACATAATAAGCGTTTAACACTACCAGTATGCCTACATGCAGGTAAAAATGGAAAAATATTGTGTAAGTTGTGTAATTTGTTGGTAAACACGGAAAAATCTTCAATTTTTTCAAAATGATCAATAGGCAAGTATTGTAACATTGCCCAGGAATATAGTGCATTGGAATCGATGTAGTCTAACGAACAAGGTGGTAGGGAGGGAATATATGTTTCTGGACATTGGAGGTATTAGTTTGCATTTAACGTGTAATGTTATTTGTAATCCCACCACTGACTGCATTTTCAGAAAAAAAAAAAAAAAAAAAAAACAGAAAAAATTGGTTTCATCTTGTGAGAATAAATGTAATTTAATATTTGTCATTATTTTCATAAAATCATATACAAATACAGAATGTAAGATAATGGGCAGGATCTAATTTATATATTCGTATACATTTCCCATGAAATGTTGTAAATACATCAGCCGATGCATCTGTATCTTTTTTACAATAAATTTGCATGTTGTCATTGAACTTTTGGCATTGAAATACATTCCATACTTCCTCAGCATGTTTTTATTTGTCATCACTATTTTCAATACAATTCAATGCGTCAACGAAGGCATCATTTGGCAGTACTCTATTTTCCGACAACACATGAGGATCGTTTAAATAGTTATAATGAAAAATACCTTTTCTTTTTACTAATCTATTTATCTCACTAATTGGAAAAATTTCATACTAAAATTGTCCAGGGTGTAATAGGTTACTAAATTTTAGAACGATGCTATTAAAAATTTATAGGAATTTATTAATTTTAATGAAAAATAATTGTTTACTTCAACAGAGAAACTCGTATATGTTTCCTGCGTATGCAGGATCACATCTATTTCACAATTGACAAACGATGACTGCAATTTTAAATGAAAATCATATTTACTACTATTATGAAAAAAGAATGGTAAATACCCCCGACATTCATATTTTATCCAGTTGTATGACAATGATGAATACATCTCGGTTCATCATATTTTAATCCTTTCTTACAAATTACACACTCTCTATGTTCTCAAAAGTAATTTTTACATATTTCATCACTCATATTTTGTAATGTTGCAAATTTGTTTAATTTATTTTCTATTGTTCGTGCTAAGTCCATCTCATAATTTACAAAATGTGGTGATGCATCTTCTCCTGAATATACATGTGAGTCAAATATTCTTTCATCTTCCGCAGTATGCACACAGTCTTTATAATTGTTGTAATTGTAATCCCACCTCATCTCCTTCTTCATCATCATCATCATCATCATCATTACACAATATATATATATGTCATACGCTCATCTCTTTTCACAAATCGCTTCCCCTACTTTTGGTTATCGATAATGCTGTGCTTCGCCATTTCGTATGAAATTGTATTTTACTTTTGAAATGTATTTTTAGTCTGCGAATAAATTCTGTAGAGAATGAAAGTCTCAAGTTCATTTTGGTCCTCGATAAATATACCTCACATCATGGTAGCCATCGCTATGGTTGAATTTTGAAAAGAGAATTGTAAAATTTTGTAATGTGAAAGCAGACTTATTTTTTGAATCAATTTATTGTTGTTGGAAAATTGAAATTTTTTATTCGAAAATTGTAAAATGAAATAAATTGTTCCTGACTTAATAATGGCCGACCCTGGAAGTCATCAAACAAAGAATCCAGAAAGTACCACCAAAAAGATCCAGCAAACCACCGAAGGAAATCTGCTCCCAACATCGAAGATTTATTGGTAATCTACAACATTGAAGACCCCAACATTCAAACAACATGTTTCAAAATTGAGCAGATAGTACGACGGAGAACCAAACAATCTTCAAGCTGAAAATTTAGCACAACATAAATCGTAGAGAAAATTGGAAAAGGTAATATATATTGTAGTTGATTTATTTTTTGTGTATATCAATGTTATGTTTGAGGTTGTAAAAATTTATTTTTCATCCCCAAAAAATATGTATGTCCCATTTAATGAATATATTGGAAAGTAGAATTGGAGAGTATAAAATTGAAAGTGAGGAACTAAAAAACTTAGTGAAAAAGTTTGAAGGACAAAAAGTGATAGACTTGAAATTGAAAACATATAATCTATCCTTCTATAAATACTTTACGGGAGAATTTATATTGGAATCTTTCGTAATTGTGGTCTCAGGAAGAATAGAAGAGATTAGTAGCACCAAATATATTAAAATACTAGATTCATCCCCAAATTATTTTTCATCAAGAATTTATAGTTCATTTGAATTTGAGAAAAAATTTGTGGATAGATTTTTTAACAATAATTGTAACGTATATTTTCGTCTATTTTAAGAAATGACGAACATATTCGTTCACTCATTTTTGAATACCAAAAATGTAGATATTTATCAACAATTATCATCCTATAACTCTTTGTAAACAACCACCAAATTATTCGTATTTAATTTTACATATACAGATATACCTTCTGTATATTTATGACCTAGTTGTACCTGTCCCTCGAGTACTCGACGAGTCAGCACAACCCTATAATAACAACACCCTACCTCACTTTACCTATCCGACAATTACGTTTTCATACCCTGAACGAGTATATAATCCCTCGATTCAGTTGTATAGTTGTTCAGTTCAGTTCAGTTTAGTTCAGTTCTCCAACAGCTACTTCTAAGTACCTGGAACCTCTCTTGTAGAAGTCTCTGGTGAACAGATAGTCTTGCTTGTTGAAATGTGATCTAATATGTATTAATATTAACGTAGAAATATGTACTGTGTTGTACAGAATATAATTTTATTAAATGTGTAAACTCACTCATGTGTTTGAAATATTATTGAGTCTCATAGTAATGTTAAGGTCCACAATCGTACGTGGATGATAAATATGAAATTATTTTAGAAGTATTACTGCTTTTAAAGTACGTGATATTTCGTGTATGGTGTACTCCCGAAAGTGGCCGTAAATAGGTACAATACAACCTCTTTTGGCCGTTACATTATTGGCGCCCAACTGGTTCGCTATTGCGAATCGAACTCTCGCTCTAGTACCTGCTCAACGGAATTGCTGAATCCAAACTGCTGTTTCAATTCCTCTAGCTCGAAGTACTTTGCTCTAACCTTGAAAACTCTAGTCAAGTACTCAAAGAGAAACGCGTAAGGCGCGATCTTGAGGAAAGGAAGTAGAGGTTAGCTGCAAGTGGAAAAGAACTAGTTGAGAAAAGAAACTCGAACTTCAAAAACAAACAAAGAACATTTATTATACAAAAAGAAAAGGAATACAGAAAGGAATATATACAACGGTGAAGTTCGGCGAAGTGCGGCGACGGATTCTTCAAGCTCCTGTTCAAACAAAAGAAGAAAACAAAGTAATAATTAATATTAATAATTACTCGCGTCCCTCCCTTAAATATAAGAAGTGTTAAATAATTATAAGTCGCGAAAAATTTTTTTTTATGAGTGAAACTTGGGAAAACTTATCCGAACCCAATACTAATAAAACTAATTTAAATTGGCTAATCAATGCTAAAAATTTTGAATTGATTAATGTATGTCAAAATTTGAATATCGAAGTTGATAAAAAATATTACTCTCGTATAAAAACCCGAGAGGATATCCTATTAAAAATTAAATCCATTAAGGAAATACAAAAATTATTAACCCCTGAAAATATAAAAATAATTTTACAAACAACACGAAAAACTCGTGAACAAATTCCCGAATTAGAAAATCCTATAATAAGAAAATATTTTAATCCTCCTACTACTTCAACACCACTTTTGGAAAATTTGGATAATCCCACACCATTTCCAAGAGTTAAAACTGCTACTAATCTGGTAGATATTACTGAGTGCTTAGAAAAATCTGACGAAGATTTTCTCAGCCCAGAAATTGAAACTAGACCTTTAGAAAATTTAATTCCCCCTATAGAAAATAAAATGTCAGGAAAGGCTGCAGTAAATATCAGACCTTCCTTATATGGACACACCCCAACTGAAGATATCGTATCATTTTTAAACGGATTTGAAAATGAGGCGGAATCCTTCAATTGGGATGCAAACATGAAATTTAAAAAAATTAAAATCGCATTTTCAGTCCTTGCTAAACAAATATTTGAAGATAGAATTCAAACAAACCCCGAATGTAATAATTGGCAAAATACAAAACAAAAAATTTTGGAAGTCTTTACTAGGACTGAACCTCAACTACGCGAAATATTGTACGAAAGAAATTACAATGGTGAAGCTGATTTCTCTGCATATATTATGTTCGTGAAAAGAATATCAAAACAAATTGAGCCCGATATTTCCGAAGAAAAAATTATCGAAAAAATTATGCCTAATCTTCCAGAAACAGAGAGGGTATTCCTTATAAAAAAAGAACCTAAAACAATTCAGGAACTCGATAAAGCTTTTTCTAAATATCTCGAATTTAAAGATAAAGCATTTGGACATATAGATCCCCTGTTACGTAAAAAAATTGATCAATTAGAAAAAACTATAGAAGAATTAAAATCTGAAAAAATTGAAAAGAAAACCGAAAAAAATGTAAACGTAATATCATCCGATCCAATCTGGAAAGCTGAAATGGAGAAAATGAGCGCTGCAATAGCGAACATTTCAAAATTTCACGAATCCAGCAAAAATAAAAATTCCCAAAATAAAAATAATAATAATGAACAAAATAATAATAACCAAAATAATAATAATAATAATCAAAACCAAAATCAAAATCAAAA
>WOFM01000142.1:0-23594 GCA_011428145.1 Ericerus pela | reverse complement strand
TGTTTTTTTCTTGATAATAAAAAAAAATTTTATTTTTATGTTGCACCGATTTTTATATAAAAAAAATTTTTTCGCGTTTTACGATTCGTTTGTCCGTGGTTCGGGCGCCAATATTTTGTAACGGTATAATTGTTACAAAATGTATACGACACATATGATATTTTATTTATAGTGTATATTTCAGAAATATATACATGAAAATATTATAATGTACAAAAAAGATGCTGGTATATTAAAGGTAAGTTAATGAATGATTAGGCTTAGATCTAAGGGTATCGATTCGAATGAAATATACATTGGTGTCGTGGGGGATATACACTGTGATTGGTTGCTATAATCTACGTAATTTAGAGTGAGCCAATAAAATAACATATTTATGACATAAAATGGGTGTAGCTACAAATTTAAGAGGAATTAAGAATATTGCTGATTTGTCTTTTGTGTTCGGGGAATAGGTGACATTATTATGTTTATTAAGAGAATCTTATATTACCTGGAAAAGGTGATGTCATGATGCAAGTCTTGACAAGTCTCATAGACGTCATTTTAGACAGGATGTACGAATGAAATTATATACGAAATGGAGATAGGAGAATAATTGGTAATAAGATACGAAATATGTGGTAGAATAGGAAATGATATAAAATTATCATTACATTTGTGTATTCAACATCACAAGGACGATTCTTTGCCTGCCCTTTGGGGCCACAACTGTTGTTGAGTGGTCCGAGCCCCTATACCTCATATGGGGGAGTCCCCACAGCTACTCCCCCCAGTTTTTGTGCTGCAAAAATGATTGAAATGCGCAAGGCCTGGGGGGATGTGCGGGATTAATGCTGTTTTTGATCAGCTTCCCACTTCTCCAGGGCACTACATACTTCAGCCCCGACACACTTGTAAGATTCCTTATGAGCCTGTGCTCGGGCCAAGTAGTTAGCCCGGCTGTCCTCTCCCCTACGCATTGGTGGTTGGTCTTTGGTGAAGGCGTAGGGATGATGTTGTGAGTGAGGGGGCAGCGGACGTTTGAAGTGTGGCTGCCTAAGCATCGGGGAGTTTCAATTCCCCGCTGCCAAGGCGGCCATCTTCGCCTTTTTGTTGACTGCCCTCTCCGCCATAAATAGGAATCTCATCGGTTCCCTGATCTCCATTGGCCTTGGCTCTGGTAGCAGGGGTTCCATTGTTGGGGTCGGTTCTGGTGGAGTCCGGGGAGGAGAGATGACTGGTGGAAGCGGAGTCGTCATCTCCGTGAGAACACTCTCCACGGCTGGTGCTGTGTCCATCAGGAGTTCCTCCTCAATCCGATCAAGTTCCGACTTCTGTTTTCAAATTTGCCCAGAGTTCTTGGCAACTTTCGGAACTTCTAGGTTCTTGGTCATGTTGTGGATGATTCGGGTTGGTAGCAACATTGGAATACTTGTAAGGAAAATGGGGAGCCAAAAATATCGTTCAGAAAATACGTCTGAGAGCTAAGACAGTTCTGAAGTGGGTGAATTTACTGCTATTTTTGATTTACCATTACAGTTCCGTTTCATTATTTTCACATCTTCTTATCTGCATGTAGAGGGGATAGCGCTTAATATTCTCGGCCGTATGCAAGTTTTCCGGTTAAGTTCTGATTGGTTTAAGCAGAGTTATGCCTGAAATAAACTCATAGAATATTTTATTCGAATTTTATTACAAAGGAATCTCCGTTTGTGACGTCACGATGTTGAGATTATCTTTGTATTTAACGGTAAACGCACGTTGCGATGTTTATTTCCGTATCGCACGTGGATTTGTTTATTCCTGTCGTTTTCTTTTTGTTGGCATTCCTCGTTTGCTTATCTCCGGAGTTTCTTTTGTCTCACAGAATTCCATTTTTCATCGCATATTTTCTAGTGGGTTCATTCTTACATACCGGATATTACTTTTTCGGCAGTAAATTTTATTTTCTTCGCATTAACCTCTCAGACTTGCGATAAGGGTGAGAATTTTTGCATTTTTTACAGCCTAGGGGACTGTCTCTTTTTTGTGGGCATATGGGGGCCTCTGAATCAAATGTTTTAGCGGTAACATTGTCCGAAAATTTTACAGACTTTTTTGTTTTTGGTGTTTTCGTTGATTGTGAGTTTGTTGTTTCACATTTTTCGACGGATTCTTCTGTTTGTTTGGGAATCTGTCTGGATATTTTCTGGGTTATTCCTCTATAACCACTTTATTTTCTAATCGTTATTTACCATATGTGCAGGCTTCAATCTGTCAATTGAAATTGTTCGAGGTTCGCCTGCAATGAGTATCACAAAGTTCTTTTCATCTCGTGATACTACTTTGTATGCACCAGCGTTTGTTTTCTCCAGCCCAGATCTCATTTTTTTGTCTCTAACACATACATGTGAGGTATTGACCAAGTGTTTCGAGACGTAAATCTTGGGCTGGCCATGGGGAGCTGCCTGTTCAAGAAAATTGTTGGCATCATTTCTTATATTTTGTACCATAATTTTGGGGCTAAATTACTTCGATTTTGTGAAGAAGTCCCCTGGAAGGCGTAGCTCTTCGATGAATGCTAATTGGGATGCAGAATGACATGTATCCGTTTGTAGGGAAGATCAAAGGCCTAAGAGAATGGTACGAAGTACTTCAACCCATCTCTTGATATCATGGGACATGATAGTGGCTTTGAGGGCTCTATGCCATCTTTCAAATTTGCCATTGGCTTGAGGATGGTAAGCTGTGGTATGACTATGTTGAACACCAAGCTTATTGGACAGCTCTTTAAAGAGCGAGCTCTCGAATTAGCGACCTTGATCTATAATTATGACTTCTGGTACGCCATACCTCGCAATTCAGGTATCGTATAACCTTGCAGCTACTGTAGGAGCTGACATCTAGTGTAGAAAGATTTCTTCTGGCCATCGTATTGCCCAGTCTATTATCGTCAACAGGTATCTGTGTCCTTGGGATGGTGGCAATGGGCCTACCAAGTCCATATGTACTGTTTTAAACCGCTCTGTTTGTATGAAGGATTTAAGGGGCGAGCGAGTGTGTTTTCCTACTTTGGATTCTTGACAGTTCAGTCAACTGCGAGCCCATTTGTTGCAGTCAGACTTCATTCGTGCCCATAAAAACCTTGCCAAAATTAAATTAGCACTACATTTTGGCCCAGCATGTGACAGATTATGTACACTGTTGAAAGCCAACCTGCAATATTTTACCGGTAGAAATGGCCTGTTCTTACCTGTACTGATGTCACATGTTAATAAAACATCTTAAACGGGAATTTATCTCTGTCTCAATTTAAGAGTAGTATCATCGTTCGATAACAACTCTTGCAATTCTGCATCCTTAAGCTGTGCTTTAGCTATTTCAGCATAATGTAATTGGACAGGAGCCAAGATAGCTTCGATTCTACTCAATGCATCAACTGGAGTGTTAAGTTCTCCACTTATATACTGAATGTCGTTAGTCAATTGACCAATATAGTCTAATTGTTGTGCTCTTCTCGGCGATGCCAGTTCTGCTTTTTGTGTGAAGGCATATGTTAGGGGTTTAGGGTCAGTATACACAGAAAAACATCTACCCTTTAATTGGTGCCTGAAATGCTTCAACGCAGCAAAAATTCAGAGCAATTCCCTATCGTATGTGCTATAATTCTTTTCTGTTTTTGAGAGCTTCCTCGAGAAGAAAGCTAGCGGTAACTTCTTGTTGTCTTTATCCAGTTGGTACATTGTTGCACCAATAGCAAAACCAGATGCATCGGTACTCACGCATAACGACAGACTTGCGTCTGGATGAGCCAATGGAGTTGCATTTGCCAGTGTGTCTTTGATTTTCTCAAAGGTCTGTTTGGCTTCTTCATTCAATTCGAGTGGAGTTTTATCTTTCTTTTTCTTGTCTTAATTAGTGCAAACAGCTTACTTTGTTCGACTGGTACATTCTTCATGCAACGTCTATAGAAGTTCACCATCCGCAAGAAACGGCTAAGTTTAGCGACATTTGAGGGCTTTGGGAAATTCAATATTGGCTATACTTTGGTCTTCAATAGGGAAATGCCTTCGGTCGAGACTTTGTAGCCGTGGAAGTCAATTTTGGTCTGTGCGTATAAGCTTTTGCCTATGTTGATAGTGAGTCCGGCTGCGTGTATACTCTATACCATGGCTCTCACATTCTCATCGTGCTGTTGCTCACCGCCTTCAGAGCAAATGCAGATATCATTCAAGTATGCATATGCAAACGGCAATCCCCTAAACAGTCCATTAATAAATCTCTGGAAAGTTTGTGCTTAGTTGCGTCGAAGGTGTTCAAATAGTCCAAAGGGGGTTATAATCGCTGTTATTGGTACATCCTGGTCAGCCATAGGAATTTGGTGGAATGCCCAGTTGATATCTATTTTGGTGAACATCGTTTTACCCTTCATATTCTCGTTGAAGTCCATTATATTGGTGACTGGGTAGAGATCAAAAACTGTTTTGGCATTTTAGGCCCTGTAGTCTCCAACAATTCGCCACTCTCCACTTGCTTTTTTGGACATGTGGACAGGGGAGCTCCATGAGCTTTTTGAGGGGCGACATTCGCCCTCCTCGACAATGTGATTGAAGTACTCTCGTGCCTCTTTGAGTTTGTCAGGCAGTAACCTTCGTGCTATAGCATGACAAGGCAGTCCTCTTGTCTCTATGTAATGAACAGTGTCATGTTTATAGGTAGGATGCCTGCAAATTGATGGTTGAGTGACTCCAGGATAGTCAGACAGGATACTTAAGAGTTGTCCATCGACTTTGGTACAGCTGGATATATTTGTGTCCAGTCTGTAAGCTAGCGTTTTGCCATCCACATAATGTTTAGATTCACTATCGATCAATTTGCCGTTTTTGAGGTTAATGATCAGGCCAAATTGTGCAAGGAAATCTGCACCCAGGATCGGGTTTGGAACATCTGCAACCATGAAGGACCACGTCATGATTTTCTTGAGTCTGATGTCAACTTTGCTGGTTTCTAGTCCGTAAGCTGGAAGGTTTTGACCATTCACAGTACGGAGATATTATTTCGGAGGTAGTACTTTTTGGGTTTTGTTGACTGGCAATATGTACAGGTCTGCTCCCGAGTCAATTAAGTACCTTCTCCTGTTCATCCTGTCCTTAATGAACAGGCGGCATGTGTATTTTTCCCAGGGGTCTTTGGCTGCATAGATGGCCCCTTGTTCTAGTTTGACGCCTCCTTGGTATAGGATTTGCCCCGTCATCTGCTTCTGTTGTTACATTTGGTGGTTCTGCTCCAAACCAGTTATGGAAAAAGAAACTTTTATCATCCCAATTTCAAGACTGGTTTTTGGGAGATGATGTTCTCGGGGGATTTGAACTCTGACCCCTGTTACTGGAACTAGATCTGTGGTCTCTGGATCGGGACTCTTGTCCTTTGCTATTGCCACTGTTGTTGTTGTTGCTTTTACTTTTAGATCTTTGTCACCAGCTACTATTGGATTTTGTGGAGCTTTGGCATCTGTTCCTTTTTACATCATCAGTCAACTGAGCTATTTGAGCTCGAAGTTGAGCGATCTCTCCAGTATCTGCAGACACTGCACTGACCACAGGCTTTGACCTGGTGTATTCAAGCGCATTATCTGCTGATTTCGCATGGAAGTCCAAGTCTGCGGATGTGTTTATCACGGTTGAACCTACGGCGGCTAGGCATTGCACAACACTTTGGGGAAGTTGTTTGCAAAACTGATTGCCTATGACAAAAGGGGCTACAATGTTGTCCGCCTTCTGCTTCAATTTTGCCATGAAGATTGAGGGTTTGTCATCCCCCATCTTCATACCACCCATCACATTGTCAATGATTTGGTTTTTAGTTTTACCAAAATCATTTCTTATCTTCTTGACAAACCAGGCATATTTGTCCTCTTTTGTTGAAGCACAATCCATGATGTCCGGAATGTGGTGGATTATCAGTGGGGGCATGCCTCCACAGATGTGTAGATACCGTTGGTTCAGGGTTATATTCTCCATCTTGAACCTGCTTTCTAATAGGGTCAACCATAAATCTACCTGATTGGGCAGGAATTCTGGGATCTCTATCCTTCGTCTGTAGAAGTTGGGGTTCTGTCCTAGCTTCAATTGCAAAAGTTGCATAATCTGCACCAAGACTTCGGGCGTCAGCTGTGACTGAGCACTTCGTCCTTGCGATGGTTGTGGGTTTTCATTTCCATTGGGTGCTGGGACCATTGCTATGTCTTTCTAATGACAAGCGTATTCCACAGAACTATTTCCTTCCTTGCTGGTCAAAAACACAGGCTACTGTGTTTGTAGGACACATGTTTTCGGGTCTGAACTTTGGGTTAAAGTTCGAACACTTCTCAACGTTTTTACTGCAAGTTGATCTTTATTTATTGCAGCTCCCAGTCGTGCTAATTCTGGGTGTTGAGGGCCTTCTTCAGTATTTGGTAAATTCTTAGAATGTCGAGTCGTAGTTGGGGGAGTTGGGGGATGAGTCCAACATTCTTCCTCCAGGTCTACTGTCTGGTTTCTCCTTGTTTATATATTTTAAGGATAGGGTATAAATTCCCACTTCAGCAGACTCTACTTCAACAAACTAAAAAGGTGTTTCAGTCTGCAAAAAAAAATTTTATATTTGCCGAGCAAGCAAGTTTCTTGCCAGTGCACCGTGCCAAATTTTTGTAAAAGCGCAACGTGCCTAAGAACACCTCACGACGTAGCAAAACATCACGTCGTGGTCACCACTGTGGAATACCTTGTCGTAAGAGATATTCTCACCAGAAGGAAATTCAACAGAATTTAGGCATGTTCAACCACTTCGTATATAAGTACGGGTAAGCAAAAACCAATTCGAACACTGGCGATTTTAGAGCTGGTTCGGGTGGTTTATATACGGCTTATTTGCACGCACACAAACACACGTATGTAAGATAATACGTATGTTGGTGAGGGCAGCCAGGTCGCATCATCCCCTATCGAGATAAGAGATGGCTGGCCAGTTCGTGTACAAATCATGACATCATCTTATTGTGTCACGATTTGGTACTCGTACATTACCTGCAAGTACGTAAAGGTAATTACGATCGAACGTATTTTGTGTATTTAACGTCACAAGGACGATTGTTTGCCTGCCCTTTGGGGCGGCAACTGTCGTCAAGGGGTCCGAGCCCTTATACCTCATACGGGAGAGTCCCCACATATAGTATTATTGTTAAATTTTTTATTTATTTTTTTAATTTGGGCAATCATATTTATTATTCCATTTTCTTTTATGGCTGTTATTATTAATTCACCATTTTCTATGAAATAAATATTGGCAATATTTTTTTGCTGATCAATGTTTATTATCCCCGTATTAGTTATTTTAAGTACAGAAATAATATCCACGTTTAGATCAGGCACATAATGGACATCATTCAATTCTATCAATGAATGAATTTTATTTGAATTTTCAATTTTGATTACTATTCTATCAGTATGGGTTGCATAAAGGAAAGCGTTTTTTCCCACATATTGAAGTTTGATGGGGGTAACAAATTTTTTAACATCTACCAATTTATTTAAATCAGATGTTAGATGCACTTCAGCTGCCCCATCCAAAATTGCTTTATTTTCTAATTCAATTTATGCATCTTTTTTTTTTTTGAGTTAATTCATTTAATAACCATTTGTTATTATTTTCATGAAATTTTCTGACCATGCACAACTTCTTTACTTGTTATTCTGGACTTTCGTCCTTATTCGTGTTAGGTTAATTTGTATTTGTTTTGGGCGGATAATTTCCCTGATTTTTATTCATATTATCATTATTATTTTGTTGCATATTACTATTTTCATAATTCTGCGCAATATGACCACTCTGGCCAAATTTATAGCATTTATTATTATTTGGGTTATAATTTCTATTATTCCCACTGTAATTATTACCTCTATAATTATTATTAAGACGATAATTATTGCCTCTATAGTTACTATTTCCATTGTTTGTACCATTATTATCATTATTATTATGGTTTGTATTTGATTAATTATTATTATTATTATTAATATTATTTGAGCCGTTATCACGGTTGCCATTTCTATAATTATTATAGTTATTACCCTTATAATTGTTTCTTCCTCTAAAATTTCCATTTCTACCCCTATAATTTTTATTATTATTGTTTACATTATTCCTGAAATTATTATTCTTTGAATTATAATTATTATTATTACTTTGTTTTTTCAAGCTCTGATCACAAAATTTCTGATCAGAATCTTCCCTTAAAATTCTTTTAAAATTATCTATATTTTTCTCATTATTTGGTAGATTCCCAAATTGCATTTTGGCCAAAGCCTGCTTATGACATAGTGCCAATTGTAAATTCTCTAGTTCTTCCTTTTCACTTACCTCTTTTCCACTATCATGTACATCTGCGACTAATTCGTCCCATTTTTAAGGAAACCCCTCATATTGCCTACTGGCTGGAATCTGAATTCCATCCATTTAGCTTTAGCCATATTTGCTGTGACAGTGGTCTTTCATCCATATATATTATCTAATTTTTTCAACATCATTACTGCTGTATGACAGTCCCTTATTTGCCTGGTTATATCATTGATACCCTTTCTAATACAAATGCCTTAGCATTATCTTGCATTTTGCAATAATTAAGAATTTCACTTTCAGGGTAAAATTTAGAACATCTATGTGTGTAATGCAGGGTTCTAAGTATTCATGTTCCCCAAAAATATCATAGTATCCTTCTTCCCTTATTGCAGAGATAATCATTCTCCTCCAATCCAAGTAATATTTTCCATTGAAAACTTTACCCAAGGGTGCTTGGATGGGTTTAATTTCACCTGGGGATGTCATTATTTTTTCTTCTATTTTTCGAAAACCTAACACACTATTTTCTTTATTCGTAATAGCTATGTCTTTTTTATTTTCTATTAATCCTTTTTTTCAATTTTGTTAATTAATTCCTGTTCTTTTTTATTTTTTCTTTCAAATTCTTTTTTGTAATTGCTATTTTTAATTTTTTCTACATTATCCAGTTTATTATATTTCGTTTAATTAATTATTGTAACGGCCAAAAGAGGTTGTATTGTACCTATTTACGACCACTTTCGGGAGTACACCATACACGAAATATCACGTACTTTAAAAGCAGTAATACTTCTAAAATAATTTCATATTTATCATCCACGTACGATTGTGGACCTTAACATTACTATGAGACTCAATAATATTTCAAACACATGAGTGAGTTTACACATTTAATAAAATTATATTCTGTACAACACAGTACATATTTCTACGTTAATATTAATACATATTAGATCACATTTCAACAAGCAAGACTATCTGTTCACCAGAGACTTCTACAAGAGAGGTTCCAGGTACTTAGAAATAGCTGTTGGAGAACTGAACTAAACTGAACTGAACTGAACAACTATACAACTGAATCGAGGGATTATATACTCGTTCAGGGTATGAAAACGTACGTGTCGGATAGGTAAAGTGAGGTAGGGTGTTGTTATTATAGGGTTGTGCTGACTTGTCGAGTACTCGAGGGACAGGTACAACTAGGTCATAAATATACAGAAGGCATATCTGTATATGTAAAATTAAATACGAATAATTTGGTGGTTGTTTACAAAGAGTTATAGGATGATAATTGTTGATAAATATCTACATTTTTGGTATTTGAAAATGAGTGAACGAATATGTTCGTCATTTCTTAAAATAGACGAAAATAAACGTTACACAATTCTCCGGGGGGAACAAAAAAAATTAGGAAAAAAAAAATTTTCCAAAGTCTATCCAACACATACATATGTCCAGATAATTCTGCATGATTAAAATTATGTCATATAATGCGAGTATGAATATATATACTTAAAATAAAATATTTACGAATATTAATTATGAGTAACAAATTTTTTCTTACGTATATATAGGCAGTTAATATATCACATTATTTTGCGTAATTTTTACAATGCAGTACTTTTCGTTAAATTAGTACTATTTTGATGGGAGATTAATCTTAAATATATTATAATACACATTAACATAAATGATATTGTAATTAACCATAGTGTAACGTATATTTTCGTCTATTTTTAGAGATGACGAACATATTCGTTCACTCATTTTCGAATACCAAAAACGTAGATATTTGTCAACAATTATCATCCTATAACTCTTTATAAACATCCACTAAATTACCCGTATTTAATTTTATGTATATAGATATACTGTCTGTATATTTATGACCTAGTTGTACCTGTCCCTCGAGTACTCGACGAGTCAGCACAACCCTATAATAACAACACCCTACTTCACTTTACCTATCCGACACGTACGTTTTCATACCCTGAACGAGTATATAATCCCTCGATTCAGTGGAATAAGACACAGTTCCTCGACAGCTACTTCTAAGTACCTGGAACCTCTCTTGTAGAAGTCTCTAGTGAACAGATAGTCTTGCTTGTTGAATTGTGATTGTATATGTATAAATATTAACGTATATTATTGTACCTGTATGTACAAATTATTATATTATTAAATTTGTAAACTCACTCATGTGTTTGGAATATTATTGAGTCTCATAGTAATGTTAAGGTCCACAATAGTACGTGGATGATAAACTTGAAATTATTTTAGAAGTATTATTACTTTTAAAGTAGGTGATATTTCGTGTATGGTGTACTCCCGAAAGTGGTCGTAAATTGGTACTTTACAACCTATTTGGCCGCTACATTATTGGCGCCCAACTGGTTTGCTATTGCGAATCAAACTCTCGCTCTAGTACCTGCTCAACGGAATTGCTGAATCCAAGCTGCTGTTTCAATTCCTCTGGCTCGAAGTACTTTGCTCTAACCTTGAAAACTCAAGTCAAGTACTCAAAGAGAAACGCGTAAGGTGCGCTCTTGAGGAGAGGAAGTAGAGGTTAGCTTCGAGTGGAAAAGAACTAGTTGTGAAAAGAAACTCGAACTTCAAAGTCAACAAAAGGATATTTATTGTGCAAAAAAAGCAAACATATATGCATGGAAATTGGTGGACGAAGTTTGGTAAGCTGCAACGACGGATTCTTCAAGCTCCTGTGCAAACAAAAGAAGAAAACAAAGTAACAATTAATATTAATTATAATTCGCGTCCCACCTTTAAATATAAGAAGTGTTAAATAAATTATAAGTCCCGAAAAAATTTATTTTTATGAGTGAAACTTGGGAAAACTTATCCGAACCCAATACTACTAAAGCTAATTTAAATTGGCTAATCGATGCTAAAAATTTTGAATTAATTAATGTATGTCAAAATTTGAATATCGAAGTTGATAAAAAATATTTTTCTCGCATAAAAACCCAAGAGGATATCCTATTAAAAATTAAATCCAGTAAGGAAATACAAAAATTATTAACCCCTGAAAATATAAAAATAATTTTACAAACTACACGAAAAACTCGTGAGCAGATTCCCGAATTGGAAAATCCTATAATAAGAAAATACTTTAATCCTCCTTCCACTTCGGCTCCACTTTTGGAAAATTTGGATAATCCCACACCATTTCCAAGAGTTGGAGCTGCTATTAATCTGGTGGATATTACTGGGTGCTTAGAAAAATCTGACGAAGATTTTCTCAGCCCAGAAATTGAAACTAGACTTTTAGAAAATCTAATTCCCCCTTTAGAAAATAAAATGTCAGGAAAGGCTGCAGTAAATATCAGACCTTCCTTATATGGACACACTCCAACCGAAGACATCGTATCATTTTTAAACAGATTTGAAAATGAGGCGGAATCTTTCAATTGGGATGCAAACATGAAATTTAAAAAAATTAAAATCGCATTTTCAGGCCTTGCTAAACAAATATTTGAAGATAGAATAAAAACAAACCCCGAATGTAATAATTGGCAAAATACAAAACAAAAAATTTTGGAAGTCTTTACGAGGACTAAACCCCAATTACGTGAAATATTATACGAAAGAAATTATAATGGAGAAGCTGATTTCTCTGCGTATATTATGTTCGTAAAAAGAATTTCAAAACAAATTGAACCCGATATTTCGGAAGAAAAAATCATTGAATAAATTATGCCCAATCTCCCTGAAAAAGAAAGAGTATTCTTAATAAAAAAAGAACCTAAAACAATTCAGGAACTCGATAAAGCTTTCTCTAAATATCTCGAATTTAAAGATAAAGCATTCGGACATATAGATCCCCTGTTACGTAAAAAAATTGATCAATTAGAAAAAACTATAGAAGAATTAAAATCTGGAAAAACAGAAAAGAAAACCGAAAAAAATGTAAATGTAATATCATCTGACCCAATCTGGAAAGCTGAAATGGAGAAAATGAGCGCTGCAATAGCGAACATTTCAAAACTTCAGGAATCCAGAAAAAATAAAAATTCACAAAATAAAAATAATAATAATGAACAAAATAATAATAACCAAAATAGTAATAATAATAATAATAATAATCAAAATCAAAACCAAAACCAAAACCAAAATCAAAATAGAAATAATAATAATAATTATAATAACAATAATAATAATAATAGTAATGGTAATTGGAACCAGAATCAAAACTGGAACCAAAATAACCAAAACAGAAATTGGAATAATAATCAAAATTTCAATCCTAATTATAAAGGTAGAAATTTTAATCCAAATTTTCGGAAAAATAATTTCCAGAGAAATAATAATGGATATTATCCCAATAGGATTCCAAATTGGAACCAAATGGCTCTTGCGAATTGGAACAATACTCCAGCATGGTCTGGAATTTCATTTAATACTCCCCAAAATCTCCCCTATGTGGCTGCTAATACTCAAATGATTGCCCCCCCTCGGCACCATTAATGGCAGCTCCACAACAAAATTATCTCCCAACATCAAACCCCCAGGCTTGCCAGAATAGTTGCTCAAAAAACTAAGTGTCCCCCTTACAGGTGATCTGTCAGCTGTAAGGGATGTCGCGAACAAAGAATCGAAACTAGTTAACAATGTGAGTAAGGAGAAGTTTCAAAGCAAAGGGTACTGCAGAACCCAATGTAAATTTCACCTTCCATTTGCCATTTATGGTAAACAAATACTTACCTTAGTTGATCCAGGTTCGGAACAGACACTTATTGATGAAAAAGTTTTAAAGAAAGTCAATTTTACGGAACCAATTCTACCAACAAAAGTAAGATTTCGTGGTGCGGATAGTCAACCTCTTGAGGTCATAGGAGTAACCAATGTGATTTTTTCCATTGATCATTGTATTTACCCACATCCCACTTACGTTGTTCGAAATTTAGTAGAACCGGTCATACTGGGTTACGACTTTTTATCAACCCATAAAGCCAAAATGGACTTTTCGAAAAACAAATTCACTCTGCCATGTGGTGATGAAGAGCGATGTTTTGACATGCCTGAATGTCACAATTTCCCTATTGAAAAGGAAAATGAGTTAGGTTATATTAAGCCCTTTAAATATTATGCTCCCCAAACTTTTAAAATAGAGGCAAATTCGGTGCTAATTTTAGTAACGCTGCCTGAACACCTGGAGTTTCTGTGTAAAACATCCATGAAAGAAAAAAATAATTTCTTTGTAATCGTATCAGAAGACACGATAGCGGCTGATAATCATAATAACAGACCCCACATGATCTATAAAGGCGAATACTTAGGAAAATTTGAATTAAGTAGTGCAGTAGAAATTGATTCCTGCCAAATAGAAAGAATAAAAGAAAATACTATTTTTAAGGATAATCGAGGAAATCCCATCCCGATTAATCCAAAATTGTCGCTTGAACAAAAAATAAAAATGTAGGAAATAATTAATGAATATAATAATATTTTTACTGGAAAAACAGGTGAAGTTTCCATCTGTAAGGTACCCGAACAAGTTGTCCGAGTTGACGACAAAACCCCACTGCGGTGTAGAAATTTTAAATTTTCACACGCAGAACACGAGGCCCTACACAAAACTAGTCGATGATTTAGTCAAAGTAGGTGTCCTAAAAAAGCAAAAATCGAAATTTGAATCCCCAATATTTGTAAAAAAGAAACCAGACGGAGTCTATCGTGTATTAGTAGACTACCGAAGAATGAACCAAAGAATTATTATGGACAATAACCGTGTCCCAACAATTGATGTTATTTGGCCATATTTAAGAAATAAAAAATTGTTTACGACAATTGATCTAAACAGTGGATATTTACAGATTCCTCTCACAGAAGAATCTAAACAATACACTGGAATAAATGTGGATGGAATTGGATATGTATTCAATTCCACTCCAATAGGTTTAAGTATATCCCCGTCCATTTTCCAAACTATCATGGATGACATTTTCCATGATATATTCTGGAAAAATATGGTATGTTACCTGGACGATATTTGTATTTTCGGAGAAACTTACGAAGAGTGTCTTGAAAATACAAGGGAAGTATTAAAAAGATTAAATAAAGTAAATTTAAAAATAAAAACAAAAAAATGCCAATTTGCAATGAACGAAATTGAAATATTAGGACATACGGTTCGATATAACGAATTACGTCCATTAAATAAAAATATAGAGGCAATAAAAAATTTAAATCCCCCTAATACGTTAAAACAATTACAATCATTCTTACGATAAATAAATTATCATAGGAAATTAATTCCTAATTTAGCTAAAATTACTGATCCTCTTACTGATTTACTAAAAGGTACAGATAGCAAATCAAATGCAAAAATAAAATTAAATCAAGAACATCTTGAAATATTTGAAAAATTAAAAGAAATTATGATTTCCAAACCTGTATTGGCAATATACGATCCGAAATTGGAAACCTGTGTGGAAGTTGATGCTTCGAAAATCGCATTAGGTGCAGTGCTGCTGCAAACTAATCCCGTTACGAAGCATAAACATCCAGTTGGATACTTCTCTGAGAGAGTCCAACTTGCCCAGTCAAAATTGTGTTCATTTGACTTGGAAATGTTAGCTATTACGAATGCATTAGCTCATTTTCGTGGATACTTACTTGCATTACGCTTCGTAGTATACAAGGACCATAAACCTCTGATTTATCATCAGAAATTTAATACTCCAAGCCCAAGATTAATTCGATTAATATCTAAATTAAACGAATATAGTTTCCAAATTAAACATATCGCCGGAAAAAATAATTGTATGGCTGATATGTTATCTCGTCCGCATGATGAACTGGACGAAATCACATTTGAAAAAGGTGAACTTCTCGTAGATAAAAAATATGCTCTCCAGGATGAAGAGAAAAATGTGAATACTGTGTGTAGAATTCACAATGACAATTCTGTCCCATTAAACCCTGTATTCTTTCAGAATCAAAATACGTGGTACTACCCAAGTACAACGTCCCAAACATATTATTTTCCCCCTTCCCTTGCATCAACCTTCCCATATTATCCCGTGGTACAATCCACAACCCCTCAGAATGAATTTAGGCATTCTGAAAATTGTCCCAACAAAACTGCAAACGTAGTTACAAGATCTGCTCTTAAAGAGGCAAACCTCGATAACCAGATCATCCCAACCCCTCCTGTGACCCTGGTTGTCACACAAATGTCAAATCCCGACATCACATCACCTCCCTAATCAGAAGGTCAAACTTCTGAACCCCTCCAAAAAATTGAATTACCCGAAAATTTAAAAACAATGCAGGAAAATGACCCGCATTGGAAAAATGTAATTTCATTACTAAATTATAACGAAATAAAAAAAGATAAAAATAAAATACGAAAGTTGAATCGTACTATACAATTATATTTTCTTGACGAAAATAATGTATTGAAGAAATTACCTAACCCAACCTCATCGTACGATGAAGCGGTTACAGTAATTCCTGAAAAATTAATTCCAGTAGTTCTAAAAAAACTGCATGACGATCCGTTGTATGGAGGTCATTTCAGAATTAAAAAAACAAAAAATAAAATAAAAAACCAGTTTTTCTTTAAAAACATGGTACAAAAAATTACAGAATACGTATTATCGTGTCATGAGTGTCAAATGGCACAAAATTCCCCGAAAGAGGCTGGTTACCTCAAACATATTGAAATCAAAAACCCTAAACCGTTTTCGCATTTAGAGATCGATTTCATTGAAAAATTTAATACCGAGTATGAACACTCGTACGTGCTTGTCGTTGTAGACAAAAGCACAAATTTCTGCACCTTACGTCCAACAAAAAACCCAAATGCTCAATGCGTAATTGAGTATTTGAAATTTATTTGTTACACGTATAGCACCCCAGGAAAAATTTCTTGCGATAACGGAGGTCATTTTGCAAATGAAAACGTCCATAAATTCTGCGAAGAGAATAATATTAAAATTATTTACTCCTCGTTTTATTCCCCACAATCGCAAGGACTCGTTGAAAAAATCAACGGTGTAATAAAAAAATCATTGTCAAAATACGACTGTGGAATACCTTGTCGTGAGAGATATTCTCACCAGAAGGAAATTCTACAGAATTTAAGCGTGTTCAGCCACTTCATACGAAAGTATGGGCAAGCCAAAACCAAACCGAACACTGGCGATTTTAGAGCCGGTTCTGTGAGTTTTTATACCCGTTTTGGCTGGTGCACACAAACACACGTACGTAATAAAATACGTACGTTGTTTAAGTACGGCCAGGTCGCATCATCCCCTACTATTGTAGGTGGCGGCTGGCCGGTTCGTGTACGAATCGTGACAGTGATTGATGGATGACGTCACGATTCGTACTCGTATATTATCTTGTACGTATACGTCGATAATTACGATCGAACGTAATATTGTGTGTTGGTTTAACGTCGCAAGGACGATAAGTTGCCTGCCCTATGGGGCGGCGACTGTCGTCGGGGGTCCGAGCCCCTACACCTCATACCGATGAGTCCCCACAGCTACTCCCCCCCAGTTTTTGCGCCAAAAAAACGACCTAAAATGCGCAAGGCCTGGGGGACGTGCGGGTCTACTTCCGTTTTTGGTCGGCCTCCCATTTGGCCAGAGCACTTCCCACCGCGGCTCCAACGCACTCGTATGACTCTCTACGGGCGTTTGCTCGGGCCAGGTAGTTGCTCCGGCTAGTCTCACCCCTGTGCCTCGACTTCGCGTGTTTAGCGTGGGCGTAAGGGTGATGACGGGAGTGAGGGGGCAGCGGACGCTTGAACTCTGGCTTTCTGTGCATCGGGGAGTTTGTATTCCCCGATGTCCATGCAGCCATCCTTGCCCGCTCGTTCGCGGCCCTCTCGGCCGTGAACAGGAAGCCCATCGCTTCCTTTTTCTCTTCGGGTTTCGGCTCCGGCTTCGGGGGTTCCGGAGTCGGAGTCGTCTCCTCCGGAGATCGAGGAGGAGAGATGACTGGCGGCAACGGAGTGGTCATCTCCGCCAGTACATCGGCAACCGGAGGAGCTGTGTCCATCAACAGCTCCTCCTCTATCCTATCCAGCTCCGTTTTCGTTTTCGTCATCTGCTGAGTTTTTGACTTCTCAGCGGATGTCTTAGCGAAGTGGAAGCTGGCGGACATCGGGATAGGTATACGTGACATTAGAACAGAATGGGTTGTAGTTAGGAAAAGGCACCAAAAATAAAGCTCAAGAGACGACCAAGTAAATCAGAAGTTCGAGAACTGCTGTTTTTACCTCATTCTTCGATTTACCTTTACAGTTATTTTTCTTTATTTTCGGATCTTCTTATCTACACGTAGAGGGGATAGCGCTTAAAATTCTCGGCCGTATATAAGTTTTCCGGTTAAGATCTGATCGGTTTAAGCAGAGTTATGCCTGAAATAAACTCAGTGAATATTATTTTTCGAATTCTAAGTACAAAGGAATCTCCGTTTGTGACATCACGTCGTAGAGATTATCTTTGCGGTTAACGGTACTCGCACGTTGCAATGTTTTGTTTCCGTATTGCACGTGGATTTGTTTATTCCTGTCTTCTTCTTTTTGTTGGCATTCCTCGTTTGCTTATCTCCGGAGTTTCTTTGTCTCGCGGAGTTCCGATATTTCCCGTGTGTTTTTAGCGGGTTTCGACTTTTACTACGGATATTACTTTTCGGGAGTAAATTTTTATTTTGTCGCATTAACCTCTCGGACGTGCGGGAAGGATGTGAATTTTTGCGTTTTTTCGTACCTGGAGGTCTACCTCTTTTACGTGGTTGTAAGGGGGCCTCAGGATCAAATGTTTTGGTGATCACATCGTCCGAAAATCTCACTGTTTTCTTGAGTTTTTCTTTATGTGAGGTGTTTTTCTCACTTTTTTCGACGAATTCTTCCGTTTTTGTTTCGGAATTCGTCTGTGTATTTTCGGGGTTCTCCTTTTGTACCCTTCTAATTCTTTTATCGTCACTTACCAGGTACGCAGGCTTCAATCTGTCGATTGAAATTGTTCTTGGTTCGCCTGCGATGAGTATCACGAAGTTTTTCTCATCTCGTGATACTACTTTATAAGGACCGGTGTATGGTTTCTCCAGCGCAGATCTCATTTTTTCGTCTCTAACAAATACGTGTGATGTATTGGCCAAGTGTTTCGAGACGTAAATCTTGGGCTGGCCATGACGAGCTGCCTGGTTTAGGAAATTATTGGCATCATTTCTTATATTTTGTACCATTATTTCGGGGCTAACTTCTTTCGATTTTGTGAAGAAGTCCCCTGGAAGGCGTAGCTCTTCGCCGAACGCTAATTGCGCTGCAGAGTGACCTGTATCAGTTTGTAGGGCGGATCGAAGGCCTAAGAGGATGGTAGGGAGTACTTCTACCCATCTCTTTGTATCATGTGACATGATGGAGGCTTTGAGAGCTCTATGCCATCTCTCTATTTTGCCGTTGGCTTGAGGATGGTAAGCTGTGGTATGACTGTGTTGAACACCAAGCTTATTTGCCAGCTCTTTAAAGAGCGAGCTCTCGAATTGGCGACCTTGGTCTGTGACTATGACTTCTGGTACGCCATACCTCGCAATCCAGGTATCGTATAACCTTGCAGCTACTGTTGGAGCTGACATCTCGTGAAGAGGGATTGCTTCCGGCCATCGTGTTGCCCTGTCTATTATCGTCAACAGGTATCTGTGTCCTTGGGATGGTGGCAATGGGCCTACCAGATCGATATGAACCGTTTTAAACCGCTGTGTTTGCTTGAATGATTTGAGGGGCGAGCGAGTGTGTCTTCCTACTTTGGATTCTTGACAGTTCAGGCAACTGCGAGCCCATTTGTTGCAGTCAGACTTCATTCGTGGCCATACAAATCTTTCTGAAATTAGTTTAGCACTACATTTTGGCCCAGCATGTGACAGGTTATGTACACTGTTGAAAGCCAACCTGCGATATTTTACCGGTAGAAATGGCCTATTCTTACCTGTACTGATGTCACATGTTAATAAAACATCAGTACCGGGAATTTTTCGCTGTCTCAATTTGAGGGTAGTATCATCGTTCGATAACAGCCCCTGCAGTTCTGCATCCTTAAGCTGTGCTTTAGCTATTTCAGCATAAGGTAATTGGACAGGAACCGAGATAGCTTCGATTCTACTCAAGGCATCAGCTGGAGTGTTAAGTTCTCCACTTATATACTGAATGTCTGTAGTCAGTTGGCCAATATAGTCCAACTGTCGTGCTCTTCTCGGAGATGCCGGTTCTGCTTTTTGTGTGAAGGCATATGTTAGGGGTTTATGGTCAGTATACACAGAAAAACATCTACCCTCTAACTGGTGCCTGAAATGCTTCAACGCAGCAAAAATTCCGAGCAATTCCCTATCGTATGTGCTGTAATTCTTTTCTGTTTTTGAGAGCTTCCTCGAGAAGAAAGCTAGCGGTAATTTGATGTTGTTAGTGTCCAGTTGGTACAATGTTGCACCAATAGCAAAGTCTGATGCATCGGTACTTACGCATAACGGCAGACTTTCGTCTGGATGAGCCAACAGAGTTGCATTTGCCAGTGTTTCTTTGATATTTTCAAAGGCCTGTTCGGCTTCTTCGTTCCATTCGAGTGGAGTTTTATCTTTCTTTTTACTTGTCTTTATTAGTGCAAACAGCTTACTTTGTTCGGCTGCTGCATTCTTCATGCAACGTCTGTAGAAGTTCACCATCCCCAAGAAACGCCTAAGTTCTGCGACATTTGAGGGCTTCGGGAAGTTCAATATTGGCTCTACCTTGGTCTTCAAGGGGGAAATGCCTTCGGTCGAGACTTTGTAGCCGAGGAAGTCAATTTCGGTCTGTGCATATAAGCTTTTGCCTACGTTGATAGTGAGTCCGGCTGCGTGTATACGCTGTACCACGGCTCTCACATTCTCCTCGTGCTGATGCTCACCGCCTTCTGAGCAAATGCAGATATCATCCAGGTATGCATATGCAAACGGCAATTCCCTAAACAGTCCATTGATAAATCGTTGGAAAGTTTGTGCTGAGTTGCGTAGTCCAAACGGCATTCGAAGGTATTCGAATAATCCAAAGGGGGTTATAACCGCTGTCTTTGGAACGTCCTGGTCGGCCATAGGAATTTGGTGGAATGCCCAGTTGATGTCTATTTTTGTGAACATCGTTTTACCCTTCATATTCGCATTGAAGTCCATTATATTGGGGACTGGGTAGCGATCAGGAACTGTTATGGCGTTTAAGGCCCTGTAGTCGCCGACAATTCGCCACTCTCCACTTGCTTTTTTGGTCATGTGGATAGGAGAGCTCCAAGAGCTTTTTGAGGGGCGACATACGCCCTCCTCAACGATGCGATTGAAGTATTCTCGTGCCGCTTTGAGTTTGTCGGGTAATAATCGACGTGCTCTAGCATGGCAAGGCTGTCCTTTGGTTTCTATGTAATGAACCGTGTCGTGTTTGTACGTAGGATGCCTGCGAATTGAGGGTTGTGTGACTCCAGGATAGTCTGACAGGATCCGTAAGAGTTGTCCGTCGACTTTAGTACAGCTGGATATGTTTGTGTCCAGTCTGTATGCTAGCGTTTTGCCTTCCACACTTTCATTTTCACTATTGATCAGTTTACCGTGTTTGAGGTCGATGATCAGGCCATAGTGTGCAAGAAAATCTGCACCCAGGATCGGGTTTGGAACGTCTGCAACCGTGAAGGACCACGTCATATTTTTGCTGAGTCCGATGTCTACTTTGCTTGTCTCAAGTCCGTATGCTGGAAGGTTTTGACCATTCACAGTACGGAGATAGTATTTCGGAGGAAGTACTTTTTGGGTTTTATTTACTGGCAATATGCTCAGGTCTGCTCCCGAGTCAATTAAGTAACGTCTCCTGTTTGTCCTGTCCTTGATGAACAGGCGGCGTGAGTATTTTTCCGAGGGGTCTTCGGCCGCACAGATGGCCCCTCGTTCTAGTTTGACGCTTCCTTGTTAAAGGTTTTACCCCACCATCTGCACCTGTTGTTACATTTGGTGGCCTCAGCGCCAAACCTATTATGGAAAAAGCAACTCTTATCATCCCAATTTCGAGACTGGGTTTTGGGAGATGATGTTCTAGGGGGAGTTGAACTCTGACCCCTGCTTCCGGAACTAGATCTGCGGTCTCTTGACCGGGACTGACGTCCTCTGCTGCTATTATTATTGTTGTTGCCTCTACTTTTCGATCTTTGTCGCCAGCTACTATTGGGCTTCGTCGAGCTTTGGCTTTTGTTCCTCTTTACTTCCTCGGTCAACTGAGCTATTTGTGCTCGAAGTTGAGCGAGTTCCCCAGTCTCTGCAGATACTGCGCTGACCACCGGCTTTGACCTTGTGTATTCGAGCGCATTGTCTGCGGATTTCGCAAGGAAGTCCAGATCCGCGGATGTATTGATTACCGTGGAACCAACGGCGGCTAGGCACTGCACAACACTTTGTGGTAGTTGCTTGCAGAACTGATTGCCTATGACAGAAGGGGCTACGATATTGTCCGCCTTCTGTCGTAACTTCGCCATGAAGATTGAGGGTTTGTCGTCCCCCATCTTCATACCACCCATCACATCGTCTATTATTTCATTTTTCGTTTTCCCAAATACTTTTTTAATTTTCTTGACGAACCAGGCATACTTGTCCTCTTCTGTCGAAGGGCATTCCATAACGTCCGGAATGTGGCGGATTATCTGTGGGGGCATGCCTCCACAGATATGTGTATACCGCTGGTTCAGAGTTATGTTCTCTGTTCTGAACCTGCCTTCTAATAGAGTCAACCATAATTCTACCTCATTCGGTAGAAATTCCGGGATGTCTATCCTTCGTCTATAGAGATTAGGGTTCTGTCCTGGTTGCATTTGTAAAAGTTGCAAGATTTGGGCCAGGACTTCGGGTGTCAGCTGCGGCTGACTACTGCCTCCCTGTGATGGTTGCGGGTTTTCAGTTGGTGGTGGAACCATTGCTGTGTCTTTTTGTTGACAAGCGTATTCCACAGTACTTCTGTCTTCCTTACTGGTCGAAAACACTGGCTCCTGTGTTTGTAGGACAGGTGTTTTCGGGTCGGAACTTTGGCTTAAAGTCCGACCACTTCTCAACGTTTTAACTGCAAGATCTTCTTTATTTATTGCAGTTCCCAGTCGTGCTAATTCTGGGTGTTGAGGGCCTTCTTCTATATTTGCCAAATTCAATGAGTGTCGAGTCGAAGTCGGGGGAGTTGGGGGATGAGTCCAACCTTCTTCCTCCAGGTCTACTGTCTGGTTTCTCCTTGTTTGTATATTTTAAGGAGAGGGGTATAAATTCCCACTTCAGTAGACTCTTACTTCGACGACCTAAAGGTGTCTTAGTCTGGGTAAAAAAATATTTTTTAATTTGCCGAGCAAGCGAGAATCTCGCCAGCGCTACTGCGCCAAGTTGAAATAGCGCCGAAGCGCCTAAGACTCCTCACGACGTGGCCGAAATCACGTCGAGGTCACCACTGTGGAATACCTTGTCGTGAGAGATATTCTCACCAGAAGGAAATTCTACAGAATTTAAGCGTGTTCAGCCACTTCATACGAAAGTATGGGCAAGCCAAAACCAAACCGAACACTGGCGATTTTAGAGCCGGTTCTGTGAGTTTTTATACCCGTTTTGGCTGGTGCACACAAACACACGTACGTAATAAAATACGTACGTTGTTTAAGTACGGCCAGGTCGCATCATCCCCTACTATTGTAGGTGGCGGCTGGCCGGTTCGTGTACGAATCGTGACAGTGATTGATGGATGACGTCACGATTCGTACTCGTATATTATCTTGTACGTATACGTCGATAATTACGATCGAACGTAATATTGTGTGTTGGTTTAACGTCGCAAGGACGATAAGTTGCCTGCCCTATGGGGCGGCGACTGTCGTCGGGGGTCCGAGCCCCTACACCTCATACCGATGAGTCCCCACAACGACCATTCAAATGAAAAAGAATGGATCGAAACAATCAACAAAATAATTTTTGCATATAATATAAGCCCAACCGAACACTTAAATAATAAATCACCATTTTTTTTACTCCATGGATTTAATCCAGAAGTACATATACCAGAAATACCAGAAAATAATAATAATAAAACAACTCGTGAAGAAGAAATTGAAAATCTCCTTCAGACGAGAGAAAAAACGCCGAGCTTAGCAAAGAAAGCATCGGAAAAAAACGCGAAACATTATAACGCACACCGCAAGATCATTGAGTTCAAACCTAATGACCTTGTTTTGCTGCGTCAATCAAAAAAC
>WOFM01000141.1:48022-109837 GCA_011428145.1 Ericerus pela | reverse complement strand
ATTAGGCTAATATTGCCAATTAAATCCGAAAAAAATGAACTAACACATCATGTGCGAAAACAATAGGAACCGGTCCTTGAACAAACTTGTCTTAAGTACGTACATCGATCATAGGAACTAGGAACACGAAAATAAAGGAAACTTAAAACAAATGACTAGATAGAATTATATATATCACAGTGAAAGCGTGCTGCTGGGCCCATAACCTATTGAATTTGGCTCACTATTCGAACAAAATTTGTATTAAAAAACGAAGTTTTATTTTCACAACTTTATTAAGTACTGCCATATTAGGTGTTCAGTTGAGGACAAATTTCAAATTCACAAGTGTATATTCAACTAAATAATGAGCTGCACATCGTATGATAATAATCGAACTTAAGTAAATCTAGAGGTAAAGGTGGTGACAATGGTTAGGTACAACTAGTAAGATGGGTATAATCGAGGGACATTAATTCTTCATAAAATTAACAGTTGGTAATACTGAAATGAGCGCGCAGGTTTGCCACATGGAAGTGTATATCAACACGCAGTGAAGAGGTGACTGAACAACATCCCGTACAGTTCTTTACATAGAGAATACATTTATTTCTAAATTATGACGTTGTTTAAATTAACAAAAGAAATAAAAGTTTGATACAGCCTAAAAATTTTAAAATTGACTAGACATTTAAATACAAAAATAATTACGTTACAAATATATCACAGTTATGTTACCAGAAAATGAAATTATGTCTATAGTTTCAGTTAGACAACAAAACGAACTAATATTAAAACATTTTATCACAGTTGTGTTACCATTAGTCACAAAAATTTTCAATTAACGAGCAATATAAAATTTAAAAATAGATACATGTTACAAAAATAGCAACTTTAATTAATTAAAAAATAAAAAATAAGGCAAAACCAATTCAACAAACGTTTGAATCGTTGAAGTAACACATATATTACAGGCAGTCGGAGATCTACTAGAATATATTAAATATCGATCTCAAATGACAATCAGAGAACTCTCACCATTGACATTTCCAAACTCCGAGTACGTTGATTCCCCTGCAGCGAGGGGTACACAAATCATCCCTAACCTGTTAAGGGGCCAAATGGGCGTAGACAAAGCTGCCATCAGTGGCAAACAGTATCTTTTTAATTTAAACGACAACACTAGGGAGAGTCAAATATATCGGTAATGAGGAGCAGTTTCAAGGCGGCTTCAAGATGCTTCCTTCTGTCTAACACTTTTGTTAGAATGTCCGCCTGCTGTTCAGATGTAGCAACCCGTTTAATCAGAATTTCTTTATTTTGTACAGCATCCAGAATGTCATAACACTTGACCATGAGTGCTTTCATTCTTTTATTTTCCCCTCCTTTTGCGACGTGCTCTGCAGAAATATTATCCTCAAATATATCAATTGGACCTTCTTCACCGAGCAATAACGAGTGAGCAAGGCGAATTAGCCTCAGGTCATCGAGTGAGTCATGCAAAGCTATTAGTTCTGCAGCGGTAGAGGATGCTGCCATAAGTCATTGTTTAATAACGGCCCAATTAACTAAATTGCCATTAGCAAAAATTACATAACCAGTTACTGACTTGCCTACTTCAATGTCCACAATGTCACCATCAGTGTTACTCACATCAGGGGCATATGAAGCATCTACATAAGCTTCCAGATTTTCCTTTTTTGACTGGTATAATAGACAGTATGATTTAGTATGTGAAATGTATTTTATTATACGTCTGACATTCCCCTTATCCGAAGGTGTGGAATTGCCTTGGCAACGACTCAAATAATTCATTGCAAAAGCAATGTCGGGTCTCATACCTCGAGCCAAGTACAGTAGTGTACCGATCATAGATCGAAATTCTCGGTCATCTACTCCTTTTTCTTTTTTGTTTATTTTAAGACCGACTTCCATCGGCGTATTTTGCCCATTGGCATTCTCAAGTCCAAATTTTTTTACTATTTTTTCAATATATGCAAATTGAGATAACTTTATCGTTTTATTGGTTCCATCTCTATTGATCTCAAACCTAACAAAACACTTTGGATTATACTCAATTTTTAAATCAAAGTTTTTTACAAGACAATCGACAATATCAGTTTTCCAACTACCTTCACTTGTTATAAGAAAAATGTTATCGACATAAACAGCCAGAAAAGCTATTTTTTCATTAAATTTTCCTTTATAATAAAGACAACGATCTATTTTACTTTGGGTGAAGCCCAGTTCTTTTATTTTTTTGTCCAAAAGATTGAACCACGACTTTGATGAGGTCTTTAAACCGTATATTGATTTATTTAATTTTAATATATTATTTTATTATTTTCCAACATTACGGCAAGCTGACCTTTATGAGTAGCATAAAATACAGCATCTTTTTTGGCTGACACAAGTTTCAACAGTGGATCAAGTTTTTAAACATCATACATATTCTCAAGGGGATTTACAAGGAACTGCTGAGTACCGGAATTGAGCAAGAATTTCTCAGTTAATTGAATATAAGTCCTTTCCTCCTCAAACAAACTATTCAAAGAGGAATTACCAGACGAACCAGCGGAATCAGAATCGCTGTCCACAGTTTGTACCATCGCTGCATAATTGATGTTTTCTTTTTCCACCTTTTTTGTGGATTTTTGGTCATTTTTATTTATTTTTGGTTTAGCAGACGGACATTGACTAACATAATGGCCAATACCGCCACAATTAAAACATTTTATTTCTTTTTTGCTTTGTTTAGGTTCCATTTTGCTTTCATTTTCTTTTTTTCTTTCAAAATTTTGTTTAAATCCCGAATCACTAGACCCATGTCTTTTTTTCTTATCTTGGTTATTACCCCGATTATAATTATCAAAACGTTTATTAAATATATTAAAATTATTTCCATTTTGGAAATTATTGGAATTCACATTCCTTTTTTCTTTTTGCTCACTATAGAGCTTATTGTTTCGATCAATCAATAATTGGTGCTAAACCTCGATATTTCTTTTTTCCAATGGAAAACTACAAAATTCTAATAACAAAATTTCATAATCCGAAGGCATGGTCATACACAAGTGTTCAGTCTCATCAGCCTCAGAAAGAATACTTCCAGAATCGCGTAACTCACGAACTGTCTTTGAAAATAAGTCAGGAAATGACCGCATATTCCCCCCTGAGCAAAATCTCATCTCATAGATTGTCTTTTTGCTTTGATATTGTCAATGGGTGTAGTGCCACGATATCTAGAGTCTAATTTTGCAAAAATATCGCCAATGGAAACGGCATCCCTTATTTTCTCAATAATATCGAAGCTCATATGATCAAAAACAATAGCTTACGCTTTTTCTTGTTTTTTAATGTATTCCTTCTCCTCCGATGTTCTTTTTTTTTTATTCCACCTTGTATACCGCTAATTCAGTCTTTTTCTCATCTAAAATTTCAGCAAAACCTTCACCTTGCAAAAAACACATCACCGTCAGTCTCCAGGCCTCATAATTTTGCCCTTTAAACTTGTTTTTTGGTGTTTCGTTCGACATTTTCAATTTTTAATTTCAGAAAAGCGAAATAAAATTCAGCAATCAGAAAACCAATCCTCAGAAACTTTCCTCTGATGCCAATGGATCGAGTACCTCTAAATGTATCTCAACGATCTCCCGAATTCAAAATGCAAAAATCAAATTTCAAATTCTCCTCTGACAATTGCCATGTTCAGAGCAACGAATCCAAAAATGATCAAAACGAGCAGGGATCACAAAATTATTATCTAAAAAGCTCATAAGATGGCAGAAATAATTTTCAATATGATCAATAATCATCAAATAAACGATCAGTACCGTTTTCAAATCAAAATTTCAACTTTAAATTCAAAATCCCAAAATGCAAAATTCTATCAGAGCCCAATGACCCAATCTAACTGAATTACAACCCACAATCCAAAATATTCATTCACAAAACAAAATATATGCAAACAAATACATGAACTATTAGTGGAAATGCATAATGTACGTGAATATTATTGATTCAAATTAAAATTGTTACAAAATTACTTGTTTTCAAGTTCAATCTAGATACCAGATTTAGCAGCTTTTCTTGTCTTTACTTGCTGGTAACAGTTTCAGATTTGAATTTTTCAGCAACAAACTGATGATTTCCAACAGCGAAATTTTAAAGGTTTTTACCTCGGAGGTTTTCGATACCCTTTCTGCGATCCAAATTCACCTGCCAATGAAACCTGATGATCAAATTTGGACTCCTGCAGCTTCACAATCTTTCGTTTTTCAGCTTCGATGATCAGAATTAGCGGACACAAGGACGGCCAAATCCAACCAAATGACAAAAAATGGATGGGAAATGACTAATTATATGAAGTAATGAACATAATAAAACACGATACTTTGCTGTTTGATGAATTTTCTACATTTCAGCTACCGCCATATTGATTCTTCCAGCAATGATTCGGTGAAAAATTGAATGAACTGGATGGGTAAACAATCACTTTCAGCGGATATATCGGCCAAAATTCACATTTATTTCCCCAATTTGGCGAATGAATTACATCCCACAAACAACAAAATGAAACGAATCATACAGAAAAACGAAATTATTAATTACTTACAACATTAAAATTTTTTGATTCCAATTACTTGAACTAAATACTACGAACAAAAAAACAAATTAATCACTGAAAAAAATTTCTCAAATGCTCTGCTATCATGTTGAGATTGTTAAAAATGGCTATTAATAATAATGAGGATCTTTCATTTGAGAGATTAATTTTCTAGTTCAATAAAAAACAAACGTTGTTCTCGTCACGAAGGTTTAATGCCCAGTAAAACACATAACACGGCCATGATGCCAAAATAGATAGACAAAGCCTGGGTAGAATACCACAGGTGAAACAAACAATCACAGATACGAAAGTGTTGATTTGATCAAACTTGCCCATCTCTAGGTCCAGAACCTGTTTATTTGTATTCAGTTCTTGGTTCTCGGAACCTTGTTATTTACAGCTCTTTTTATGTGATAATCATTGATGATAGTTTGTTCTGTACTCCGAATTTCGTGTCCATCATGGATGGACCTGTGGGAATAATAGCAAATTATTTTATACGTTGACTTATTATTCTCACACATCACATGTTGTGGCAACACTGTTTTTGTTGTTATTATTAATCTGTGATATTTGTGTTTATAACTCAACTGTGATTATATGTTTTGTATGCCTTCTCGTCGCTCATCAACCTTTGTACCATCAACATGTCCGCTAACATTATGTGGAATAAAATTCGTGAAATAGTGAATATTTAGTCTTTTTATTTATGTGTTCGTAATGTGTGTTTCTAGTCGTCGTTCAATCTTTTCATCAGTGTAGGTTTTGTCGTTGCTTTTCGTGTAGTTCGATCCGTTGGCAGTTCGTATTTTCTCACAGGTTATGGGCCCAGTTACCTGGATGTCAACGTGGTCGCCATTGTTCTGAGTCTTCAAAGTTGTGCTGTCGAATTCTGCTCGCCACTCCCAAGTAGTACCATGCTTCTTAATTCTTTTTCCATTGTTTAATATGTTCGATTCTCGATGTTCCTGTGATCTCGTTCGTGTTGAATCGTTGGTAGGCGTATCTGATAGTTGCTGAAATTGCTGTTTTGCGGTGCAACTGATCGTCGTAACCTGTAAACGAGATGGACGCGAGAAAGAAGAATTCGATTGAGCCGTTCAATGGGCAGAATGGTCGAACATGGAAGTTTAGAATGGAGCTGCTGCTGGCAAAGGAGTCATTAAGTAACATAATTGTTGATTCTTTGCCTACTGTTCGTAATAGGGGAGATGCCTGGTCCAAGGAGAACGCGAAGGCGATGTTCCTGATAGCCAACAACGTGACAGATGAATATTTGGAGATGCTTCAGACGTACACTACGGCGAAGGAGATGTTCAACGTGCTCACAAACCTGATTGACAACGGAAACGACCAAACACTCATGGATTTACGAGGTGAATTGTACACAAAACGGTATGTTTCTGGTTCTGATTTGCAGAAGTATCTGCTTGATTATCGTGCCCGTTGTAGACGATTAACCGAATTGGGAGACCTGACAACCACTAGACAATTTGTATTGGTATTGCTGCGATCGCTGCCTGCGGAGTTTTGTCCGATCAAAGTGGTGATAGAGGATGCAGAAGTCGTCACCTGGGATGCTGTGTTTATGAAGCTAAACAACTTCCAGCGTGAGCTATCATCTGATAGTAAGTCGACAGTGAGAGGTAACTCTCTGAATTCTGCATCCCAAAAACCTTCATCAGTGGCTGTCACTGGTGAGGAGAATGTGTTTTTCGGTAATCATTACAGTATCGGACGAAATTCAGGTAATAATAATAATAATAGTAATCGTTTTAATCGTGGTAGGTCCCAAAATCGAAATAATAATCGTGGTTTCAATCGAGGCAGAAATAATAATCATAATAATAATAATTTTTATAACTCATCTTCTAATAATGAAGGTCGAAACAGTAATAATAATCACAATTTTAACTCACAAAGCAACAATAATAATAGTTTTAATGGAAATGGTCGTAGTTCTGGTGTTGACAATGGACATTCAAATATTAAATGTCATTTTTGTAATAAGATTGGACATATAGCACGAAATTGCTATGCTAAAAATCGAAATAATAATAATAATGACGCTTGTAACAGTATTAATAATAACGGAAATCGTTCTAATGACCATGTTTCCAATAATAATAATAATAATAGAAGTTCTGTACAGATGTGCAATGAAAATTTTAATGGTAATGACGATTGCTCAAATGTGGGTTATAGTTTCACATTAAATAATAGTAATAATAATAAAATTGATGAGTTCTGTAATGCAAAGGGAGATGTAAATTTGATGCCTCGAACCACATTCGTAGTAGACAGTGGATGCACAATTCACATAATTAACGATATAGACTTATTCAGTGACTACATTGATTTAATTAAACCACATAGTATCTGTGTTGCGAAGAAAGGAGTTTCTTTGTCCGTTACATCTGTTGGTACAGTAAAATTAAAATTATCAAATGGAATAGTAATTGAATTAAAAAATGTTAGATATGCTCGGGAGCTGCCGCAGAATCTGCTATCGGTGAAACGAATGAGCAGGTCGGGTTTTGATACCCTGTTCAAAGAGGAATCTGTCGATATCATCCAACGCTGCAGTGGAAAAATAGTGACCACTGGTGTTAGCGTAAATTCAGATCTTTACACCATTGATTTTTTTAAAATGACTAGTCAATCGTGTAATCTGACATTGGAGGATGAGTCGAGCCCACTGACTGTGTGGCATAGGCGACTTGCTCATCTGAACGTGAACGATGTTAAGTTGTTGTCAAACAGAGGTTTAATACCGAACGTTGACTCCAACCGCAGATTGCTGTGTGAGCCTTGCGTGATGGGGAAACAGAGTCGAAAACCATTCTTGAGGCATGAACGAAAAACTAGTAAGCCTCTGGAATTGGTACATACTGATCTCTGTGGTCCTATAAATCCTCCTGCATATAAAGGAGCGAAATATTTTATGACGTTTATAGATGACTATTCAAATTTTTGTTGTGTGTACCTGCTGACAAGTAAGACGGAAGCCTTTTCAAAATTTAAAGAATATCACGAGATGGTCTCGAATAAATTTGGTTATAACGTAAAGAGACTTCGTTGTGATCGCGGCACAGAATACTTGAACACTACCTTCCAGTCATATTGTACTGAGAAAGGAATTGTGGTTGAACCTACGGTTGGTGGCTGTCCACAGCAAAATGGAAAAGCTGAAAGGATGAACAGGACGCTATGTGAAAGGGCAAGGACGCTGTTATTCGAGAGTGGTCTTGATAAGATATTTTGGTCGGAAGCCATATTGTGCTCCGCCTATATCGTGAACAGATGCCCCACAAACAAGGATTTTGTTCCCTATGAAAGGTGGTGTAATGAACAATTTGATTATAGGAAATTAAAAACGTTTGGATGCAACGCATATATGTTGTCATTCAAACATGACTCTAATAAGTTTAAAAATAAAAGTGAAAAGTTGATAATGGTGGGATATTCTCCATGTGGTTATAGATTGTTGGATATAGATGCTAGGGAGATACGTCTGTCGCGAGATGTTGAGTTCTTCGAAAGTAAAATAGATAATAATAATATAAATAAATATACTAAAGATGATGATATTTTTACAGAAGTCACGGAGTCAAACTTAGAAAATATTGAAGTTGATGGTGACTTGAATTTAGACTGCCTTCCACAGGAAACGACTGAACGTGATGAAGTAGCGAGCAATATATATCTTGCTGAGGATGGCGTCCCTTTGACGTTTGAGGAGGCGAATGCTGCACCGGACAGTCTGATGTGGAAGGATGCTATTTCTTCGGAAATAAGTGCCCTGAATTCCAATCAGACTTGGCGGGTGACCAAACGTCCAAAGGAAGCCCCCACCATCACGTGTCGGTGGATTTTTAATAAAAAATATGATATTAATAATGATGTGTTATATAAGGCTAGATTAGTTGCCAGAGGATGCCAACAGAAGAAGGGCTTCAATTTTAATGAAGTGTATGCGCCAGTGGCGAAACTTTCGACTGTCAGGACCCTCTTGGCTGTTAGCAATAAATTAAAATTTCACATAGAACAGATTGATATATGTAGTGCCTTCCTGAATGGAATTCTTTCGGAAGATGTGTATCTTGAGATACCTGAAGGGATAGAAACTAAAATTGATAGGCATAATAATGTTTTGAAATTGAATAGGTCTATCTATGGTCTAAAGCAGTCGCCCAAGGTATGGAACAAATTGTTTAACGAGTTCCTTGTTGCTCTTGGCTTTGTGCAGAGTACGGCGGATGACTGCTTATATATATATAAAAATAAAAGTGATGGGACTGTAGTTTTTTTACTCACATATGTTGACGATGTCCTGATTAGCTCAAATAACAAAACACAAATCACATTTTTTAAAAATGAAATAAATAAAAGGTTTAAGTGTAAGGATCTGGGAAAGGTCAAGAAATATTTAGGTTTGAATATCAATCATAGTCGTGAAGATGGCGTACTGGAAATTGAGCAGAGGGGTCTCATTGAGTCTGTTGCTAGGCGTTTTGGCGTTGATAACTGCGCACCGACCTACACACCCATTGACCCCAAACTCCAATTGGACAGGGATCTCAATGCGTGTGATAGCGTACTCAACAACAACTATCAACAGCTCGTGGGATGCCTGATGTATCTGATGCTAGGATCACGGCCCGATATCTGCTTTGCAATATCGTATTTTAGCCAATTCTCCAGTTACGCCACTGACGAACATTATAAATACTTATTGAGAGTACTTAAATATTTAGTTACCACAAAAGATAAAAAATTAATATTTTCTAATGAACATGATAATAACGGCAATATTTTAGAAACTTTTTCTGATGCCGATTGGGGTAACTGTATCACCACAAGACGGTCTGTCTCCGGTTACTGTGTCTTTGTTTATGGGTCACTGGTGTCCTGGTCTAGCAAAAAGCAACCAACTGTAGCACTATCTAGCACTGAGAGTGAGTTGATTGCAATATGCGATGCTACCACTGAGTCGATCTGGTTGAAGTATCTGTTAAGTGACTTTTGCATTCAGATTAATAACAGAGCTGTGATTTATGAAGATAACCAGAGTTGTCTGGCTCTTCTGCACTCTGGAAAGTGGAATACTCGCAGATCCAAACATATAGACGTAAAGTACCGTTTTGTGTGCAATCACGTAGATATGGATTTTAAGTATTCGTACGTACCGACTTCGCGACAGTTGGGGGACGTTTTCACGAAGGGCTGCCTGAAGCCCAAATTTGATATGTTTTGTAAACTGTTAAAATTAATGTAACTTTTTGTATATGTTTACCATTTGTGTTGATATTTTTGTCTGTTGTAAATTTGTTGTGTTATTGTTGACCTTTGTCATTTTTGTTTTAATGACTTTATAAATTTAGAAAATTTGTTTGATAGTATTTTTTGACTTTATCGTATAAATATAATTTGAGGAGGCGTGTGGGAATAATAGCAAATTATTTTATACGTTGACTTATTATTCTCACACATCACATGTTGTGGCAACACTGTTTTTGTTGTTATTATTAATCTGTGATATTTGTGTTTATAACTCAACTGTGATTATATGTTTTGTATGCCTTCTCGTCGCTCATCAACCTTTGTACCATCAACATGTCCGCTAACATTATGTGGAATAAAATTCGTGAAATAGTGAATATTTAGTCTTTTTATTTATGTGTTCGTAATGTGTGTTTCTAGTCGTCGTTCAATCTTTTCATCAGTGTAGGTTTTGTCGTTGCTTTTCGTGTAGTTCGATCCGTTGGCAGTTCGTATTTTCTCACAGGACCTAATAAAGTTTGGTTTGAGTAAACTTCTCATATTTCTTATGATTTACCAGTTTTTCCATTGCTTTTTAACTCAACATAACCAACAGGTTATGGGCCCAGTGCTATGTCCCGGTAAAATGTATTTGTTTTAATATTTATTCTTTTTTTTTTACTAAGTTATGTTCTCCTCTTGGCAAATGCTTCAAAGAGAACTTTTCATGTTTGTACAAAGTCAGTGATCTTTTGTTTGAGCACGCCTTCGATGTTCATGTCTGTTTTATGATTTGGTGTTCCGTTGTGAAGCTCTTTTAAATTATGGAAGAGTCCCAGCCTTTCTTTCAGAAGCTGGATGTGCTAGAACGTAGCAGTGGTGTTGGCAGATTTAGTGGACACAATTATGATGGTTGTCGTTTTTGTTTGTTCATGACAATTCGTGGCGAAGTCTTTGCTCAGTTGCTGAATTGTGAAACAGCTCATGAAATCGTAAAGGATTACCGGAGAAAAGCAGATAAGTGTAGTGCAATGATAGTTTGTTTTTTAGCAGATTCACATTTATCATATGCACAGGATGCTGTTGAACCGTTTGAAATTATTGAAAAACTTGATCGTGTGTATTTGAAGTCAGGAACGGCAAGCAGAATCATGCTCAAAAGACAATGGATGGAATTGCGTTTGAAAGAGAATGGAAATATGGAGGAGCATCTTTGCCATTTTGAGGAATTGGTTGTTAAGTTGAAGGCTGCTGATGTATCATTAACGCAACAAGACATCGTAGAACAACTTCTGATGTCATTGCCTCAGACCTATAATGTTGTTGTATCGATCCTTGAGAACGAATTCGACATGGATTTAGAACAAGTAAAATTAAAATTATTAAATGAGTTTGCGAAACAAAAAGGTATTTTGTCTACCGTCGTTAAGTTAGAGTCCGAATCCGCTTTGGTCACCGGTTGATTCGATCACGGAAACATCGATAATAGGAATTCGTCTAAAATAATTAAATACTTTGGATTCGGAAAAATCGGCCATATTTGTAAAAATTGTCATGCTAAAAATGTTAGTAGCTTCGTTACGTCTAGTAATATGTCGAATAATACGCAAAATAATACGTATAATAATAAGCAAAATAAAATAAAATGTTTTAATTGTGTTGTCTCCACTATATATATATCCTCCAAGGGGGTTTCCATTAAAGTGACTGACATGCAGTGGATTTTTGTCAAACATATGAAGAGTTAATGGTGTTAGATACCAGTACGTGGTAACACTGGCATCACTTTACCACAGTCAAGTTCTCGTCTTTATCTGTGATATATTATCATAATTTTTTCTGGTCATGAGGTGACGCTCACTTACTTTACTGTAATCAATATGACATTACTGTTTTATTATGTTTCGTCTTTATAATAAAATAGTTTTTCAATTATTATAGTATTCAAGTTTTATTTATGAATTAAATCAAGTCAATTTCCATTTAGAATTGAGTTAGTTGTTCGTTTCTCTTCTAAATATAAAGTGATAGAAGAGATCAAGTGTATTTGCGTGTTTGCGTCTCTTTCGTTGTTCAAGTATCATTATCAAATTTTTGATAATTCGCTAAAATCAAGTTTGTGATCAAGTACAGTTCAATTTTCAAGTTTATAACAAGATTTTTGCGAGTGTTGAATGCCAAAATTTGCTTCGATGGCTCCTAAAACACATTGTGGTGACTACTCTCAAGCTCAAATTCTTCCCATTGTCAAGAGAAAACAATCCACAAAAATTAAGAAGGTTTTGTTTGAACCTGTTGTAAGTACAGTGAATACTGATACTGTGAACAAAATTGTCCAAATTCAAGATTTACCACTCGGTAGTGAACTATCAGAAATGGCCGGTGAGATCAAGAGTAAAACAGACACCTGTGCTGAGCTGAATCTAACAGTTATATTCTCCAATTCCGGAAAAATTGGTAAAAAGGTTCAGTCAGGTCAACCAGTAACACCGACAATTACTCTGGTGAGGAAGACTAATCAAGAAACAACCACCACCACGTTATTAAGTTTTTCAAACATCACATCAAGTCAAGTAACACCAAATTCAAGTACTTCATCGTCTGCCTCTTCAAATAAAGTAAATAATAGCTCTGTTTGATAAGACTACACCAACTTACACCAACCTACACCAGGAGCGCGATTCCACAAATGTAGAAATGTTATGTGACTTTGCGCCAAGTTTTACTTGAATATTTGTGGAATATCCCTACCGGTGTAGGTTGGTGTAAGTGTAATACTATCAAACAGAGCTAATAATTTAATTCATTCAAGTGTTTCATACAAAAATTTTTCGTCATATGTGAATCCGTCGTATATCAAAAATAAGATTGTTGATTCCATGTCAAATGCACTTGCTGCGCTCGATTTTTTGAAAATTCTGTCAAGTAGTCATCATCAAGAAATTAAAAATATCGCTCCCCCCACCAGGTTTCGCTACCATCGGTCAAGATTCAAGCTCTGATCATGTACCAGATTATCAAGAGTGATGAGTAGGCTTTATGCCTGCAACTCATTTATCAAGTTACCCTACGGTTTATCGTGATTCAAATTCGTTCGTATGTGATGGAAGTCAAGTTGGTTCAAGTTTTCCAGGTAACAATAGCTCTGTTTGATAGGACTACACCAACTTACACCAACCTACACCAGGAGAGCGATTCCACAAATTTCAGAATGTTATATGACTTTATGCCAAGTTTTACTTGAATATTTGTGGAATATCCTTACTGGTGTAGGCTGATGTAAGTTAGTGTAATCCTATCAAACACAGCTATTTATACTTCAAAGAACACTTCATTCCAGTATTAATGTTACCCGACAATGGGCCAATTTCAGATGGTCCCACTTATTCCATTACGTGTGTGTGAAGAAATACAAATTATCAACGGACCAAATTACGTGAAATTACTGACAAAAGACTTTAACTGATCGTAGACATCGAACAAAGACTAGACACAAACTTTACAAACACATAAATAAGACAACCAAATATTCACTTTCACAAAAATTTATTTCCATATAAGATGGAGGAGATGTTAATTCATCAACGTTTGATGAGCGACACACAAAAAATATAATATCACAGTTGTGTTTCAAATATAAAATCACAGATTACAAAAATTATCGAATCAGTGTTACCACAACAAATAATATGTGAGAATAATAAGCTGACGTATAATATAATTTGCTATCATTCTCACACGCCTCCTCAAATTATAATTATACGATATGTCAATTTTAAAATTAATAAACGAACGACATAAAATAATAAATTGGTCATTAGACAAAAAATTACATTAGTCAACAATAACAAAAATTAAAAAACAAAAATTTTAACATTTATGGTAAACGAATACAAAAAGTTACAACAAATTTAACATCTCACAAAACTTATTAAATTGAGGCCTCGGACAGCCCTTCGTGAAAACATCACACAACTGTCGCGAAGTTGGTACATATGAATATTTGAATTCCTCATTTACATGATCACATACAAACCAGTATTTTACGTCTATGTGCTTGGACCTGCAAGTATTCCATTTTCCAGAATGCAGGAGTGCCAAACAACTCTGATTATCTTCATATATTGCGACTCTGTCATTTATTTCTATGTAAAAATCATTTAACAAATATTTAAACCAGATTGACTCTGTAGTGGGATCGCATATAGCAATCAGCTCACTCTCAGTGCTGGATAATGCTACCGTTGGCTGCTTTTTGCTGGACCAGGACACTAGTGAGCCATAGACAAAGACACAATATCCCAAAATTGACTTTCTGGTGGTCACACAATTGCCCCAATTGGCATCAGAGTATGTTTCTAAAATGTTTTTATTATTATGTTCATTTTTATATGTTAATTTTCTGTCTTGTGGTTACTAAATATTTGAGAACCCTAAGTAGATACCTATAATGTTCATCAGTGGCGTAGCTGGAGAATTGACTAAAATAAGATATTGCAAAGCAAATATCTGGCTGTGATCCTAGCATTAAGTACATGAGACATCCCACAAGCTGTTGGTAGTCATTATTCAATACCTTATCACACACACTGATATCCCTGTCCAATTGGAGTTTTGGATCAATAGGTGTGTAGGTAGGTGCACAATTTTCAACACCAAAGCGTTTTGCAACAGTCTCAATGAGAGTCCGCTGTTCAATCTCCAATATGCTTTCATCACGATTGTGATTAATGTTTAGTCCTAGGTATTTATCAATTTTTCCTAAATCTTTACATTTAAATCTTTTATTTATCTGTTGTTTAAAAAATGTTATTAATGTTTCATTGTTAGAGCTAATTATAACGTCATCAACGTACATGAGTAAATATACTACAGAATTTTTATTTTTATTTTTGAATATGTCTAAACAGTCATCAGCCCTACTCTGCACAAAGCCAAGAGATACAAGGAATTCATTGAACAATTTGTTCCATACCTTGGGCGACTGTTTCAATTCATAGATTGACCTATTTAATTTTAGTACATTATTATATCTATCGACTCGTGTTTCTATACCTTCTGGTATCTCAAGATATACATCTTCCGACAAGATACCATTCAAAAAGGCACTACATATGTCTACCTGTTCAATATAAAATTTTAATTTGTTGCTAATTGCTAACAGAGTTCTGACAGTTGAAAGTTTTGCCACCAGCGCATAAACTTCATTAAAATTGAAGCCTTTCTTCTGTTGACATCCTCTGGCAACTAGTCTAGCCTTATATAGGTCTTTATTATTAACATCGTATTTTTTATTAAATAACCAGCGACAAGTGATGGTAGGGGCGCCCTTTGGACATTTGGTCACCTCCCAAGTATGATTGGAATTTAGAGCACTTATTTCATCAGAAATAGCCACCTTCCACATCACACTGTCAGGTGCAGCAATTGCCTCCTCAAACGTCAAAGGGATCCCATTCTCTGCAACATATATATAATTTGCAGTACCATCACCATCAGTTTCCTCCTCTGGCAGACAATCAAAATTTAAGTCACCATCTACTTCTATATTTTCCAAGTTAGATTCTATTACTTCTTTAAAAATATCATCTTCTTTTGTGCATTTATTATTATTACTTATTTTATTTTCAAAAAACTCGACATGCCATGACAGACGTACTTCCTTTGCATTAATATCTAACAACTTATATCCACAAGGAGAGTATCCCATCATAACCAATTTTTCACTTTTAGTTTTAAAGTTATTAGAATCGTGTTTGAATGACAACATAAATGCGTCGCATTCAAAAGTCTTTAATTTCGTGTAATCATATTTTTCATTGTACCACCTCTCAAAAGGCACAAAGTCCTTATTAGTTGGACACCTATTTACTATATAGGCAGAGTACAATATAGCTTCTGTCCAATAGATTTTATCAAGACAACTCTCGAATAACATTGTCCTTGCTCTTTCACAAAGTGTCCTGTTCATCCTCTCAACCTTCCCATTTTGTTGGGGATGGCCACCAACTGTAGGTTCAAAAATTATTCCCTTCTCAGTACAATATGACTGAAAGGCAGTATTTGTGTATTCTGTTCCACAATCACATCTAAGTCTTTTTACATTATATCCAAATTTATTTGTGACCATTTCATGATATTCCCTAAATTTCATAAACGCTTCTGTTTTACTTGTCAAAAGGTGCACACAACAAAAATTGGAGTAATCGTCAATAAAGGTCATAAAATATTTAGTTCCCTTATATGAGGGAGGAAAAGTATCGAGTCAGTGTTACCACAACAAATAATATGTGAGAATAATAAGCTTACGTATAATATAATTTGCTATCATTCTCACAGTATGTATGGAAATAACAAGAAACTCAAGGGCAAACAAAATTTCAAGATGTGGGAACGCGATATCAACAACAATCTAGCTGCTGCTAATGCGATTGAATGGATTGAGCATCCACAAGCTGAACACCTCGAATTACCCAAAAATATTGGTCGAGGTGTTGATGCTCAAGTTCAAAATTTAATTCTCATGAACCTACCTCAGCCAATCAAGACACTGATATTTCACCTCGAGTCTTCGTGTGAAATATTTTGTGAACTCAAGAGGCAGTACAGAAGTAAGACGATTCATGACATGATAGCTGTTATGAATTGTCTGGATGATCTCAAATACGTGGAAAACACAGAATTAATTCTGTTTTTATCAAAGTTTGATACCATTTGAAGGAGCCTTGTGGAATTTGGTCAAGTCTTTTTCCCCTCCTTCTGGCTCATTAAACTGATTCAAAAATTGAATCCCTCATTTGAGGCAATTATTGATACTTTGTGTACGAGAGCTGGTGAGGACTTGTTGGAGGAGACACTTCGTACTTCCTTATTGAACTATGTTGAAAGGAAGAAGTTGACATCTGCTAAACCTGTAGAAACTACTCTGAAAGATCAAGTGTATTCAAGAAAAGCAGCATCAACTCCTTCCACTCCTTTGTCAAGCAAATCATCAGCTCAAGTATAAAGTTCCACATCAAGCACTTTAAGTCATAAATCAAGTGATGAATCAAGCTCTAAATCAAAAATCAAATCAACTTCGTCTACATCTACAAAGGAGAATCAAGATGTCAAGAAGGAGCCTCAAGATAAAAAGGTTCGTTGTAAGGACTGTGGATGGAATGTTCACACAGCTGACAAATGCTTCAACCACAACATTAAAGTTTGCCACCATTGTCAGAAGCTGGGTCACAAAGCACGCAATTGTCCTGCTCCACAACCAGATCCTAATAGCATTTCAAGTGAGTTATCTCTAATTATTTTAAATGTTATTAGCAATCATGATTCTCAAAATCAAGATCTTTCAAGTCAAGACACTGATATTTTTGTGATTGATAGTGGGGCCACAAATAATGCTGTAGCTGACCATCATCAAGTTTTAAACTATCGGCTTTCTTGAAAGAGAAAATTTAGGGACAGGCTGGTAGGTATAGTATCTTAAAAGCTAGAGGTGAAGGTATGGTATTATTTACCCTAAATTACAAATTGTCTTCAAGAATATTTACCTTTGTATTAAAAGGAGTTTTAGTAGTTCCTGGTTTAGCAAATGGTCTTATCAGTGTTAAGCATTTTGCTAATGATAATAATATCAAGTTACTCTTCGAGTCTAATCAAGTAACATTTCACAGGCAAGAAGTGGTTGGGTTAAGCAATCTGTTAATCAAGATCATGTCAAGTGAAGATAAATATCAATTTGTCCTGTCAAGTTTGGATAAAAATATCAAGAATTACAAGAAGGCTTTATCAAGAATATTCAAAGGTAAATCAATTTTATTATCTGAGTATTCTAATGATTCGAGTTTGTCAGAAATTGAAGATCAAAGTGGTCTAGGTAATAAAAGTCAAGCCAAGTCCCCCAAATCATGTAATTCATCAAGCAATAGTAGGTCTGAAAATAATGGTTCTAATGTTGCTACTAATGGCTCTGATGTTGATGACTTATGGGTCAATGAGTTTGACAAAATTGAGTTAAGCAAAAATCAACATAATTAATCAAGCAATATCGACTCTGCAAATTTTAATAAAATTGTGCAGGATTCGAAGGGGGTATCAAGTCAAGAAAACTCAAGTAATAATAACAATAATTTGAATTCTTTACCAGTTTATCGTACAAAAACTGGTAAAAGAAAGACTCGAATAGTTAAGAAAATGATTGGTGACAAACGAAGATCAAAATTGGCGAATGAAGAGAATATTTGGCATGGTAGGATGGGAAATATTTCTTTCCCAAATTTGTGTCATCTTCATTTGGTTGCGTATGGTGTTCCAGACATAATTTGTCCAGACACATTTCAAGAATGTCAAGTTTGTAACCAAACAAAAATGACTTGTAAACTTTTTGATAAAGATCATGAACGAGTTCCAAGACCAGGTGAATTAACTCACGCTGATGTGATTGGCCCAAACTCTCCCCCAACCTTTTTCAAAAAAACATTTATCTATTAGTTTTATTAGACGATTATACTCGATATATTAGTATTTTTGTATTCAAGAAAATGTATGAAGTGACCAGGTTTTTCAAGATGTATGTCAAGAGAATTAAGGCTCAATTTCCTCAAGAAAGTCAATGTAAAACATTAGCTCTGTTTGATAGGATTACACTAACTTACATCAACCTACACCAGTAGGGATATTCCACAAATATTCAAATAAAACTTTGCGCAAAGTCTTATGACATTCCTACGTTTTGTGGAATCGCCCTCTTGGTGTAGGTCGGAGTAAGTTGGTGTAGTCCTATCAAACAGAGCTAATACGTTGTGATAATGGTTCTGAATTCTAATTGAAGATTTAGGAATTGAGAGAGAAACCTCTGGTCCTTATACTAGTGAGCATAATGTACTATGGAGAGAGCTAATCAAATTATTAGCTCTGTTTGATAGGACTACACCAACTTACACTGACCTACACCAGGAGGGCAATTCCACATATGTAGGAATGTTATGGGACTTTGCGCCACATTTTATTTGAATATTTGTGGAATATCCCTACTGGTGTAGGTTGGTGTAAGTTAGTGTAATCCTATCAAACAGAGCTATTGAAGTCAAGATTGGTGATTTTTATTTGCTCAATTTTGTACTCTTTTGTTATTTTGACCAAAGTTTAAAGATTTAAGTTTATTTTACTTTTTTTTTAGAGCGTTTTACTCATTTGATTTTTTTAACCTTAAATATACTCAAGTTCCTCAAGCTGCTATGATTTCTCAAGTTCCTGTGATATTCAAGAAAATTGTCCATCTAGATATTTATCAAAAATGGCTCAACACTAGGCGGTAACACTGATATCACCATACCACAGTCAAGTTCTCATCGTTTTGGTATTTGCCTTATCTATTGTAATGTTTTCTGGTCATGAGGTGACGCTCATTCATTCTGCTGTAATCAATATGGCATTACTTAATTAATTATGTTTCGTCTTTATAATAAATTAGTTTTTCAATTGTTATAGTGTTCAAGTTTTATTAATGAATTAAATCAGACTATTTTTCATTTAGAACTGATTCAGTTGTTCGTAATTGATATCCCTTCTAAATATAAAGGAAATGTTACCCTGATAAATGTTACCCTATGTTTTGTATATCCGTGATAAAGTGTGCTCGCAAAAAGAATCAGGCAAATTTACCCTGAATATCATTTACCTGTGATATTGTTTACCCTCAAGAATGTGTTCTCCCATATAAATATCTATTTGGCCCCATTCTTGGACCATATATATATGATGGAGACGACACATGGGTAGTTTTGGTGTCTTGCCTCAAGAAAGCTTCTATAAACATGGGTACTTCCAACTAAATATCTGATTGGAGGAAGATCTCGCAACGTGCATTTGTTTATAAACACTGGCGTACAAAGTACCTCATTTTTACACCAATTTTCAATTCTCATTGGTTGGACTGTTCAGTCTGGGGTACTTCGTACGCCAGCACGCGGCATCTATAGTCTGGACACTGAACCCCATGTTAAAACTGTTCGTGTCGTCTTCATCTTATATATATCCTTGCAGGCCGTACCAATCAGTTTGGAGTCAATGTTGCCTATGCTTAACGTGTTAAAATGCTCTTCCCAAACATAAAAAAAGTCTTTCATTTTTTATCCCCACCATTAGAAACGCAAAAATTCACTCTGCCATAAACAAAGTTTTTCATGTTGAAGTGTTCAACTCACTGAATTTCCAGCAGATACTGTAAACATACCATTGCAAATTTGTTGTGAGGACGGAAGGTGTCACTGAAATATCGTTTAGTGAGGGATTGTGTTTGAGAAGTGTTTTTGTTACCTTTGTGTTGCCCTTTATTCCGATTTTAAATGATTTTCTAAATATTGTTGCAAGTGAAAATGCATTATAGTGTTATAATTTTGTTGACTACTTTAGCGTTTGTAGGGTTTACGGTCGAAGCTCGACTTAAAAGAAAATTCGACAACGATTTTACGTTTGCTGAAGACGTAAGTAATATCTTTAGTTTTTAAAATTCGCCTACAATTACGAGTATTCAATCCCTAGCAGTACTCCAGTTGACATTATAATTACATTGTGATCGTTGTGCTACGTTTGAGTTTGGGTTGTTACCCTTGACCGTATCTTGGAATTTTTGGGATACTTACATCTTTGGATTCTCTGTCGCGATCTAGGATGCAGTCTTTACACTTTGAGTGCGAAAATGCAGGTTGCTAGAATGAAATGGCACTACCTTTTTGTGCAGTTTGTACGTTGCCACTTTTTTCACTTTTATCTGTTTGCCCTTACATTTTTTCATTCATCTCATGTTATACAGTACGCATATTATTACTTCGATTTTCGTCAAGCATAAGCTGTTGTGAAGTGCGACTAGTGTGTTAGCGTGATTGGATTTCTTCCTTGTTTAGGCCATTCAATATTGAATAGCTATTGACGTAGCAATGCTGAATTTCGAACTGTCACTCGTTAGGGTAGCAGTAAATTAATCTATTTGTTTTCGTATGTCTGTAATCAAGTAATTTTTTTCTTCCTGTGCAACTAATGGAAACGTATTTGTTTTATAAGTCAAGCTTCCAGAAGAATGATGGGGTGATGATGTTTTTACAAAATAGTTTTTAGAAGCTATTCTAGTGAATAGTGATGTACGACATTAATGATCATTTTACACTCGTAAGGATGTTGTAGTGACATGTTTAAAAGTTTAAGAATATAAATTACGAGCTCCTATCGTTTGTTGAATTATTTATACCTCAGTTTTTCTGTAATTCTCTGTTTTCATTTTATGAAAACACATTTTATATTATTCCAGAGTGGATTAAACTTGGGGCATATAGCCTATCACTTAGTTCTAGTACCGTACTATGAGTTCCATTAAAATAGTTAATCAAGTTTATTGACTAGTAATATATGTAGTACTTTTTCATCAAACCGTAGCCTCAGTATGAATTCATAGCTTTTCAACATGCATCTTCGATTTCCGAGTCTAGTGCATTTGGTTTGGTTACGCTTGCGGCTTCTGTTCAAAACAGGCACTTTTATGCAGTTACAGTCTCGATTGTTTTTCTGTTGTATTTGCGCCAAATACTTACTCTTTGTATTTGATATGTTTCGTTCCCAGGGATTCAGGCTCATGTGACTCGAATAATGGGAAATGTATAATTCATTTGAAATAATTGCCAATGGATATGCCCCTATCAACCTACTTTCTAAAATATACTCAAAAGTATTTTTCACTATTATAAGGTATTTTTGTCTGCATTACAAGATAATTTTGCATTTATTTTTCTGGAATTCAACCAGAATTGATAGAAATGTAACAGTGAAAGGTATGGTTGACTCTCCTTTTCGAGAAGTATTAATGACTATAACAAATGCGAAAAAGAAAAAATTTTGGTATTCTGGGGAGGAATACAATATTATGTCTGATGGAAATAGTTATAATTATTATAATTTCAAAAGTTCGTTCGCCATTTCAATTTGAGACATACTTGAAATAATTTTCACTAAGAAGAAAACTTTGGTCCATTTCAAAACTTTTACATTTCTAATTAAAGTTGTACCTCCATCTCTGCAAATGCTGCTGGTATGAACTGAACTTGAAACTTTCTCAGTTCTATTTTTAGTTTAAATTTCATTGGAGTAAGCTATTCACATTGCTCGTATAATTCATGGGAATGTTTGAAGTCACAAAAACCAAAATCGCTTGTATTTTTCCGTGGGGCAGTTGAAAAGTGAACACCCTGTATATAGGTTGTATAGTATGTACTCTTGTACAGTGGCGAATTTCGCTGTGTACGGCAATGTAAGTTAATATGGCTCTATAGTTTTAAAGACTTGCAAATAAGTATAAGCATTTTGAATATGTGAATCAATATTTAAACATTCCATTCGTAGGCAGGTTTGACGATAGGGGAGGGAAAAGGGTTATTTCTCTGGGCCCGGCTTTCTAAAAAGCTGGTATTTTCCACAAAAAAAGGAAAATAAATATGTAATTTTCAGTTTTTTGGAGAACTCATAAATTTTCTTACCGGTCCCAAATTTTCTCTCTATACAGCCCTTCTCTTCAATATTTGCGTTCAAACTCTGCACAAAATATGAATGAAAAAATGTTGGAGATCTGTACCCATTTTTTGAAAATGGAGCGATTTTTACCCTATTAAAAAAAAAAAAAAAATATCGGGATGATTGATATCCCATCAATCCACCTATTTGCGCCTCCGTTTGCGTACATTATGTTAGTATCACAGTTTCTCAAACTGGGAAATAAATGACTAGGATAGATGAGGCCCATTTTTGGCTTGTTCTCAAATTTTATTGTTATTAATTTTTTAAAATATGTAGTGTAACATAACCCATGATATACATATATTTGAGATTGAAAGACCTCAGTTTGATGTCACCAACGAGCATGTATGGCTGTATGGCTATACTGGGATAGCGATGATTTTAAAATTTAAAATGAAGTTTGATAGGGGAAAATGCTTGATGCTGAAACTTCAACCCATTCGCTATTATGAAGAAAGTTTTGAGATTACACTAAGAATATAATATTCTATTTTGCCTCTTCATTTTAGTTAGAAGTCATGTCAATTAGCTCATGTATGATTAATAGTATGTTTGTTGAATTCAGGATGATATAGTTCAGACTGTGTCTGTGAATGACAAAGTACCTGATTCACTTCGGATGTGGAAAATGGAAAAAATTTTGTAAATTTAAATTATGCTGGGGAATTTTAGCAATATATTTATAATATATCTCGGGAATTAAGATAGCACATTAAACTTATTAGTCATTACTTCATTATAGTCATAAATCAAAATAATCATACGCAGCCTAGATCTAACAAAATTCACCAATGAAATCTTTCCTATCTGTTACTTTTAGAGTTAATCACAAAATTTTATCATTAGTTGTTATCACTTTGGCTGATGGATTGATTGAGATGTTCATATCTCTGTTCAGCGAATTTTTTCAAACTTGTGATCTGTATGGATCGTTTTCTCATAATTAGAAACCCCTATCCTATAATTTTCAATTACTATGTTAGTTTAGTTCTTCAGAATGTGATTACCCACTTATGTAGGTACGTACATACATACATACATACATACATACGTACGTACGTACGTACATACATACATACATACATACATACATACGTACGTACGTACGTACATACATACATACATACATACGTACAATTATTACTCATATTATAGTATAAGATGCGAACAACAAGAAAAGACGCTGAGACATGACCGGGAGATAATTTCTAGGGGAAGAGCTAGTGAAAGATCAAAAAAATTTTTCTGGACTATTTCTTCGGAAAATTTTGACATGATAATTTGAATAATTTATAGAGGATGGGCAAATTAAGGCCACTCAACGTTTTAAAAGGCATGGTTAATGGCTCCTTATTTACTTACACTCCTGCTCATATAATGGGTAAAATGGATTTGTTTTCAGAGTACAAGAAATGAAAAAACATCATCAAATTACATTACGTATCCTATTTATATAGTCAATAATAATTTGCTGTCTGCTCAAACTTGGTAAAATAATATCTCTAAAAAATTTATATTAAAGGCGGTTTCATATGAAAAATTTGAGATTGTCTTTTTTGACTGATGATAATGTATTTCTTTTTTGAAAAATACCCATTATAGGTTTAGAAAATGTTGATTACCTATTAATTGTGTTCTATTGACCAAATCTTGGCAGGTGTAACACCAAACACCAAGGTTACTACCAGGTTAATATCAGGTTACTTCTAATAACATGACATTGAGAAAATGTTGGTTCAAAAATAATAGAAGCTTTCATGGGCTACACATTCGTGTTAAAATTATTGAAAAATTCATCCGTTAGTTTTGGAAGAGAGGTTTTCAAAATGTTGCAAATCCACCTTGTTGTCCTCACGGTAACTCCCGTAAATTTGAAGATTTTAGCCTGAAATTCGGATGGCAGTGGAAGAATATTAGGGACTAATTTGGTATTGAATTTGAGCGAAGTCGGTTTACTGGTTTTTGAATGGCAGCCATTACAAAATTTGACACTTTTAGAAAATTCACTTATCGCGGTTGATGCCCGGCAGAGATATTTTAGACTTTTTTTTTTTTGGTCCATTTTCGTACATTTATTGAACCTGACATTATCATCTTATCGTACTTAACTTTCGTGCATTTAAACTTCCTTGCTTAGTTAGACATTTATCATGGCACGTGGGAGGTAAGGAAATAGTGTTGTTGCAATTCCTTTATTAAATTTTTTTATTGTTTTGATAGTTCACTTCTTCATTTCTAAGTCGTACACGAATTTGTACTATTTTTTACGATTACGATTTCATTTTCGAAGTATTTATTTTCGATTTCACATCCCTGCATGACGGGTTCAAACCCGGAGTACAGAGGAAGTTAAATTTTGATTTTTACATGACTTTTAGTCGATGGAAAAGTTTGATTTTTTGGATATGTTGTGTATTTTGGTTTTCTGAAATACTTGGCGTGTATTTATGCAACAAAAATATTTATTAATTTTCAGAGTGGTATTTATCTAACTATTGTATAGAATGTATTTTTCGATCAGTTATTTTTCAGTTTTGCTTCTATTGGTCCAGTAAATTATTTCTTAAAAAACTTTTACCTAACATTAGCTTGAGCTAACCTTTTTGATCTACGAGTAAAAACTTGGTTACATTTTTTCTATAGCTTCCTGTAGGCCTACCTTGTTTATTAGGTTTTATAGGTTCTTTAGGGTCGTAAAAGTATTTCCTGACCTTATCGTCCATTTTGACTATTTTTTTGATATTTGTATTTTTGTTCTCAACTTGATTATTTCCCAAATTTGTTTTAAGTTCCTATATCACTGTATGTTTTCTGTATTTTGATATTATCATCTAATTCTTGTAATTTCAAAAATTTGTTCATTCATTTCTCGTTTTAATTTTCTACTGTCAGTTTTATTTTCTGATATCATAAATGCAGGTTTAACACCATCAATTGAGACTTTTTTCTCTTTATTGGCTATTATTAGTGTGAATGTTTTATTGGTTCGATCAGCTGCATTGTAGAGACCTGTATAAGGTTTTTGAAGGGCTGGTTTCATGTCCTCTTTTCTCAAAAACTCATGAGTTGTTGCTAAATGTCTTGAGACATAAGTTTTTGGTTTCCCATGTCTGTTAGCTTGTTTTAAAAATTGGTTTGTAACGTCTTTAATGTTTTGGACTAAAGTTTTAGGGTTTACCTCTTTTTATTTTGATAAGAAATCCTCTAGCAAATGCAGTTCTTTATCAAGTACTAACTGAGCTACTGATTGGCTAGTGTCTGTTTGTAGGGCTGATCTTAAGCCTAGAAAGATGGTTGGCAATACTCTGTGCCATTATACTGTAGAAGCTTTCAGTACTCTACGTCACCTTTCTACTTTCCATTTGATTGAAGATGATATGTGGTGGTAGCCTAGTGCTTTGCACCCAAGATTTTCAAAAGTTCATTAAAAAGTTGACTTTCAAATTGGCAGCCTTGGTCGGTAGTTATGCTTTAGGGCACTCCAAATCTAGAAACTCAATTTGTGTAAAGTTCTTTCATCATTGTAGGGTGTGACATTTCCATTAATGAGATTGTTTCTGGCCATCGAGTTGCTCAATCTATCATGGTTTACAGGTATTTATATCCAGGAGGGTGGTAATGGATAAACTAAGTCTATATGGATGTGTTAAAATTGGTCAGTTTGTCTAAACTTTTTCAGTTTTGATTTCTTGTGTCTGCTTATTTTTAGGATTTTGGCAGCTTAGACAACCACAAGCCCGGTTGTTACCATTAGATTTTATTTTGGGCCACACAAATTACAAGGTCATGAGTTTTGAGTACTCCTAAATCCAGTGTGTGATAGATTATGTACACTGTCGAATGCAATTTTCCAATATTTTAATAGAAGATATGGACTTTCTAAACTTTGGGATCTGTCACATATCAGTGATATATCAGTGCCAGAGAGTTTCCTCCTTTTCATTATGAGGTTTGTTGTTTCAGACATAAGTAATTCCAACAAATCCTCTTCCTTACATTGATTCTTTGAAATCTCAACATAAGGTAATTGAGAAGAGTCAGAGGCAGCTTCAGTTCTGCTAAGTGCATCAGCTAGTGTATTTAGCTCTCCTTTGATGAGCCTAATGTCAGTTATAAACTGATGGATGAATTCTAAGTGTCTCATCTGTCTTGGCGAGGCATGTTCACTCCTGTGTTGGAAGGCGTGTGTGATAGGTAGTTGGTTGTGTACACACTTCAGCATTATATCTAAAGTGCCTTATTACAGCATTAATTGTCAGTAACTCTCTTTCATAAGTACTGTAGTTTTTTTCAGCCTTTGATAATTTCCTCTAGAAAAATGCTAAAGGCTGGTTATTTTCATTTTCAATTTGGTACAAGGTTGCACCAATTACTAAGTCTGATGTGTCTGTTGAAATGCATAATGACAGACTATTGTCAGGGTGAGCCAGTAAAGTTGTATTGGCCAACATATTTTTTTACTTTTTAAAATACTTGTTCGACCTTGTCAATCAACTCAACAAGTGTTTTATCTCTTTTTGTATTTATTTTTATCAAAGAAAATAAATTATTCTGTTTGGCAGCTGCATTTTTTATGCATCTTTTATAAAAATTTGTCATTCCAAAAAATCCTCCGAGTTCAGATACATTTTGTAGTTTGGAAAATTTAAAATTTGCTCAACCTGGACTTTTTGAGGAGCTATTCCATCGGAAGTAATATTGTACCTGAGAAAATAAATGCTTGGTTTTGCATACTCACATTTACCTGGATTGGTGGTAATACCAGCACCGTGTATATGCTGTAATACATTCCTCACATTTGTTTCTTGCTCTTCTATTCCCCCACTAGATCAAATTCAAATATAGTTGATGTATGCATATGCATAGGGTAAGTCCCACAAAACACCATTTATAAATCTCTGAAATGTTCTATTAGAATTTCTAATTTTAAAAGGCATACAAAAGTATTCAAATAAACCAAATGAAGTTATTAATGCCGTTTTTGCTATATCAGTTTTAGCTTTGGTATCTGGTGAAGAGCCCAGTTTATATCAGTTTTTATAAACAGATCTTTACCTTTCATGTTGATATTAAAGTCCATAATATTTGAGACTGGGTATCGATCTGGTTCAGTAAGGGCATTAAGGTGTCTATAATCTTCAACAACTCACCATTTTCCTCCTGGCCTTGGAATTATATGATTGAGTGAACTCTATGAGCTATTCGAAGGTTTGAAAACACCTTTTACCATTCAATCAGATTGTTGTTTGTCATATTTAACTTATCTGGAACATTCAGTGAGCAGTTCTTTTTTCTTCTGCTCATCTTGGACCATTCTTTTGGCATTGAATCTGCACCTTTTGTTGCATTGCCAAACTTTTTCTCCATGTTTATTATGATAAAGGCAGAAGTCATCATGCCAATTTGGATTTTTATTTTTCGGGCTTCTGGATTTGAATCTATCCTGGGGCACATGGCCAGAATTTGCTTAATTTATATTATTTTTATAGCTTTTTGAACGTGACTTTCTATCTTTCCCATTTCTTCTTTTGAATCTTTTACTGGTTTCATTTTCACTGTATGAGTTGGTATTATAATTTCTATTTTTATTTTCCAATTTCAGTGCTGCTATCTTAGCTCTAAGTTCTTCTAATTCATTTTAATTGCCTACTTTGTTAAAGTCATTGGAGCTTCATCACTGGTTCCATCTGTTAAATTCAATGTTCCAAGAGATTGAACTACTGATATTGATAGTTGGTTGCAGAATCTATCAGCTATTACTATGGGTGATACATGGTTATCACCTTTTTGCATTAGTTTATTCATGAAGACCGTAGGTTTATTATCATCCGTGGACATTCCTCTCATCAGATCTTTAATATCCTGTCTAGTTGTTGTTCCAAAAATTCTTCTAATTTTGTTTTTAAACCATTTGTACGAATTTTTTTTATTTTCAGGACAGTTGGTTATATTTGGATGTGATTTTATTATCAAAGCTGGCATAATTATTTCCACAGATTTTTTTGTATTGTTTTTCTTTAGATATTTCGTCTAATTCAAAACAACCAGCTGACTGAATGAACCAATTTTCTATGTCTTTTGGTAATACAATTCATTTTTTTTCTTTTTGGACATCTCTTGATCATGTTCTTTTCATGGCATCAGCAATTATTGTTTTCATGTAATTTCCAAATGTTTCTTTTTCAATTCTGGCTTCCTCTTAAGTTTCTAGACTAGGTTTCTTTTCCTCGGCAGTTTCATCAACCATATTAAGTTCTTGAGTAGAGCTAAAGAAAACCCGAATTATTCTTCGACGTCTTAATGTTATGTGATCTAGTTTAACAGAATTTTATTCGCAGAAATAAATCGATATTATTTTCTTTTTCGAATTTTAAAATCATAAGGATTTTTGTCAGGATTATTTCGTAAGACCGTTACCCTTCCGAATTTAGATAACGTATATTTATTGCAAGGGGGATGAATTTCCCACTGTGAGTTGAACTTAACAGAATTTTCCAACTCCACCGATTATTACTAGCCAATGTCTTGTGCGATTTAATCAGCACTTCCCAAAGCGATTATCGCTTGTAGAGCGCTGATGCGCCGGAATCCAAAATTCAACTCAAAGAAATCACGTCGAGGTCACCTCTGTGGTTTGTTTGGTTGTGGGTATAACTCTTACCCTGTTCGACAGACCTGATTTCAACGTACCTGTGTGGTTAGCTAACCCGTTTGAACTTCGATTTACGTTCAGCAATCAGAAACTGAACTGTGATCTGCAGCGGCTATATTAATGCCGCCACACGCATAATATTGGTGAGTGCCTAAGTACATAGGTACTCGTTTTCAGTATTTCACTGTTACATCTGTGTGTGAAACAGTTGATCGTCTATGAGTACATACAGACGATGGTTAATGTTTTTAATATGCTGTGCACTATTTTTGGGGGTTGTAGATTTTGGTCCATAACCCAGTCTGTCGACGTAGGGCCGAGCCTTAAAGAGAGGGGAAATTAGAATTCCGTCTTCGCACTTCAATTTTCATTTTAAAATTGCGTAAAGTGAATTTTTCCTAGAAAATTTGTTAGCAAGACTACGAGTCGAGATTCGGCATCCACTTCATATTCAAAATATAAGTCTCTGCTCTAAATCATAGTATTTACCTTAATGATGGAAATACTCGATGAAAATTTTAAGGAACTTGCTTCAGAATCATATGTTCTCTGAAGTGAGGTGAGTTTCAAGGAAAATATTGAGACTAAATTTTTCCCCCCAGAAAAACTCGTTTTAAAAATCCTGAAATACGGCCTTTGGTTTTCTTATTCAAATTCAGCTCGTCCTTTTCGGTCAGAATTACAACCATTATCTGTGTCTCCTTTGTATGTTATTGTTTTGACAATGTTTCTTCGCAGCTTCAAGTTGTTCAAGAAGCGTAGAAATATTGTATTTATCGATTGGAAATCACGCATTTATCGAAATTTTTTTGGGGTGGTTATGCTATCTTTGTATGGTAAGCAAAGGAACGAATGACGAACAGGGGGAATTTATCGAAGATTTAATAAGAAGGAAAAAGTTTTAGAATACATCTTTTGTGCGAATAATTTTTTCAGTCGACTCAAAATACTACAACGTCCGTTTAGATTAGGTTTTACGATTATTGTTAAAACGCTATTGTCTCCCCCATCCTTTTAACCCCTCTCAAACCAACGTATGATGAAATTGTCTCGGTTTTTGAAAATTAAAATCCAGAGCAAAACATCCGGGTTTATGTGAGTAGTGAAACTTTTTTTTTTATGAGCAAGATGAAAACTTTTGGAGAGTGAGTGAGAGAGAGAAAGAGAGAGAGAGAGAGAGAGAGAGAGAGAGAGAGAGAGAGAGAGAGAGAGCAAGCGAGAAAGAAACAAAGAGAGGGCGAATGAGAGAGAGAAAAAAGAAGACGTGAAAAAAAAGGACGGAGCAATCGGCGCCTGGTTTCTACGGCGACAGTTTCTGGGTAATCGATTTTCCTTTAGTTTTTTTACCCCTTTTTTTCCCTTGCATCATTTTATTTTGTATACGAATAAGTGTGTTTACTTTTTTTTTTTTTTGTTGAAAATGGTCGTATTCAACCTTTTTTTTTCGTGTGTTTGTTACCTACATAAGTATCATAAATTCGATTGAGAATCTAGACGTGTGTGGTATCCAAAAAAGGATTTTCGAAAAAGCCTTTTGGGATATGTGTTTTTCACCCTGTTAATAAATGGAGATGCAAATCGCTTGTCTGCACCTTTGTAAGATTTTGATGATTTCGTATTTTCACTTAACCTAAAATTTTCATTATCGGTCAGGCGTTATGATTGGTTTCGTTTTTTGTAAATAGGATACGTGTATGTACAGATCATGTCGATGTATATTCACCAGTGGATCATTTGATCTACCATAGGAAACGATTGTGTTTTGATATCGAGGCCACAGACATGATACGTTCTGGTTTCTAAGTTGATCGATCGAAGAAAAAAAAATTATTGTTTTCCAATGAAGGGGGTAGTTTAAACCAGATTACTAATGAATTTTGCTATTCGGGTTGTTTGCACTTAGTGGTTTTGCATGTATGCTACATAAAGTTTTCAACGTTCTAATATGTGTAGTATTTGCAATTAATTTGTTTACTATTAATTGATTAGACGCAGAAAAAATTGTTATGACTAAACTGGCTCAATGCATTCTTCATAAGCAGCCCATCGAACACTTTTGTCATGTTACAACGTTTAGAAGTGGAATGAATGTTGTGTTCATTGATTTATCGTTCTTGCATAAAAATCACTATAATCTTTTCGTATGTTACGTTGAAGATTCATTCCCACTCATTCATTAAGAGAAAGATTTGTTGTTAATTTTGTCGAATAAAAAGTTTGAAGTGCTCCGACTGATACGAAATGTATCCGTAATTATGTTCATCTGAAGTGCTGCATATTTTTTGGAAGTTTGGACAATTTTTTTTTATGCATACATAATTCATAATGTTATGACACTTTGTCCGATTTAAGATCCAGCTTGCATTAATTTCAGTAGATTTGTGTATCCCTCTTCGGACTTTACGTTTCTTCGTCTGTTTGTCTTGTGTAAACACTTTCTCTCCTGTAATTTTGCCTCAGTTTATTGCCAGTTTTTATGGGATTTTTAGCTGGACCCAAGGGTCGCCAACTTGAATAAGTTTCTTATTTATTTTTTTCTTATGAATTTTTGGCGAACTACTTGAACTTGATCTTCCAAAATCAGTTTTAACTATACTGTAGCTGACTATACTTGATTTCATGATTGCTGGTTTCAGCCATGCGATCGACTAAAAATGATACCACAATTGACCGGTCGATCGAGACTTATGTGCTGGAATCCCCTGAACTGTCTCACCGTCATTACCAAACACGTTTATATTCGACTGTGTTTAAGTGGAGTTCTAGGCCTAATTTAGTTCATGACAATAAAATTAGTTTTACAATTTTCCAAACCACCGTCAGCCCTCAGAAAGAGAAACACTTAAACCAATTTAAGGAAATGTTATCGCTCGTAATTTTTCTGTTCATCAAAATCCGTTTTTGTATACATATTTTCCTAGAGTTGTTGAAGATGCAAAATAAAATTAGACATTGATGGTGGCTCGTTATTTGTTCTTATATTTTTGTTACATCTACTAGTGAAATGTGGTATAAATTGGATTTACTAAAAAGATTACTATGTGAAAAGCGTTCGTAGAATTTTGGGGGATTGAGTTCGTATAAAATCCTGCTCCACTTATGTTTCCATCAGAATTCAATGACATAGTTGGTTGTTACACAATTTGAGCTCTTACATTCCAACTTTGTAGCATATAATATTTTAACCAACATTGGAAGATATGGTATTCTATAGGTTTGCTGGTGACGCTGGTGTGAAATTGAAAGCTTTGTTTTTGTATTTTCTCATCCTTAATTACAAAAATTTAAGATGAAACAACATTAATATGAAAACCACTTGACAATTCTAAAGTAATGAAGAAAAGTTCATTATCAGTGTTCTGTAAATTGAATAATGTGATGTGAAGTACTAATTGGCATGTTGTGGTGCCTTACTGGCAAAAATTATGTGTCACGTATACTCAAAATATCCATATCACTTATAAATGTAAGTTTTTGGACAACGTGAATGTATAATATTTGGCGTTTTGGTATTTTTTAGATAAAAATAATATGTTCATGAATATGTTACACGCTTGATTTCACTCCTACACATCATATTATACGTGTTAAACATTCAAATCTGCATACATTTTTATGCACACACAACGAACATCTATTTGTATACGTACATTATTATACTGGAAATACGTAATTTGAGATGTAGGAATGAGTATGTTGTACATACAATCCAACGTATATGTATTTATTATACTGGCAACTCATAATTTGAGTTTGCAGAAATAAGAATTTTGTATGTACAATCCAACATATGCGTATTTATTATACTGGAAATATATAATTTGAGTATGGACAAATGAGTCTGTTGTATGCACAATCCAACGTATGCACATTTATTATACTGGACACACCTAATTTGAGTATGCAGAAATGAGTACGTTGCACGTACAATCCAATATAATTATGTTGAAAACACATAATTTGAATATGCAAATAAGAGTTCATTGTGTGAAGAATCCCATTCAGACATACAGTAGTATACTGGAAATGTATAAGGAGGGTGAAAAAATAGTACGTTACAAGCAGAATAAGGTTATCAATGGATATAAAAATCCATACTTGGTCTCATTTCCAAATGAAAAAATGAGTGCAAAAAAAGTTGTGAAAAAAGGAATTTTTCAGTCCCTAAAATGCGAACTCATTATCAAAATTCTTGTCAAGATGAGCCGTATCAACCTCATGCAAAATTGCATCTGTCCAGTGGCCTCGGTGGTCATGAAATCCCAAAACCCTAGTTTTAGCATTTTATTGCTCCTTAGTTACCTCCTAATTGAGTTATGATGATGGGTGTTGAGGTCTTGGAATCAGCTTGTCAAGGCGCATCGAGTTTGTGAAAAATTATACCTACTCTAGGCACTGGGGCCCAAAAAGTACTACAACATATATGCAACCATGTTTTTCTCCTATAATTTCCCTCCTAATTACGCTACAACAATAAATGATATGGCGTTTGATTCAGCAATTCAAGACACATTAAATGAACCCGCACATTACTGCCTAGGCTCAGTTTTTCTGAGAAACCTATAAATGGGAAGGCGGTAAATGAAGAGGAAATGATTAAAATTAGAAAAAAGCAAGTGCTGTGAGTTCTTATATGCTAGAAAATATGTTTGAAAAATTTCAGCTCTCTGTCATGATAATTAAATCTTACTCACACTGATTGAACTTTTGTCAGACCCCATTATTCAACTATTCAATCAAATTTGATCAAACTTGAAACTAGTATTTTATGATTTGGAACCAACTACCTTCTGTATTTAAGCTCTATCCAATGATAATTACGTTGACCTTCAATGGTGGAACTTATCCTGGAACTAAACAGCTTTTCTCAAGCCACTGCGACTCCAATGGAGAGTCCAAAAAGAATTGTCAGCACATTCGGATTCAGGACATATGAAAATATATATGATGATGACCTGCACATAATTTTTCATAAATAATTTTTTGCATCCTTTTTGAAACCCCTAGGTCCCTAATGGTAAGTCAAAAAAAAAGGAAGAAAATTCTTCTTCACAACCCTGGATATGTTAGCAATGAAAAAAAAATTTTTGGATCTGTTTGAGATCTAACACCATAATATACTTCAGTTTTCACTCTTATAATTGTCTCAAAAATGGCACCCTACTGTAAACCAATGTCAAAATATAAGTAGTAATTTCAGTTAAATGTACGTATGACACATAAAATTGTGCATGATGCATAAAATTGGGCATATAATGCATAAAATTATGGGTGATGTATGACGCATAAAAAATTTTATGTTTATGTAATTTTACGCAGATGTTAATGCATAATGAGACGTATGTGTTGCAACATGTGTGATAAGCATTAAATTAGTATTTGTATCAAGCACAATATTAAGGGTATACATTGTATGGATATTCTGCGCATACTAGGTATAATGCAAATATACGTGAAAAAGTGCGTGTGTATTTTATATACTATGACTGTATATTATGCATACTTTTTTTTTTTTTAAACGTACATTTTTTGCTGCTAGGGTGGTTTAGGCCTAAACCTTAAGAAATAAATGAACTGACTACAGTGATGAAAACTATGTTTCGATATAGGATAAGAAACACAAGTCATGTGGTGTGGCTGTGTGTTTTTGTTAATGATATTCGCTCTATTTTACTACGTAAGCAAGTTGCTTGCCAAACAGGGAGTTGGGATTTATTAGATTGAAGCATTTAAACACAGAATTTTTTTGTTTCTCATGAGATCGAATTGAGAGTAATTTGATTACTTTTTGAAAGGGTGGCTCCCAAACAAATGAATCGTTTATTTCCCTACAGTTGAGATGAAAAAAAATGTTTGCAATGGGAGTGAGAGCGTGAATTCCGTCATAAAATGTGAAGGATTCGATCGCTAATTTTTATCTATTTTTTATTCAATAACACCGGAATTATGAAATATTCCAAAGTTACAAAGTTTCTTCCATTAGCTATCGATAATATCGGAAAACTATCGATAGTTTTAAATATTGATACCCCTTAAGCTTGGCCGTGAGAAGATTCAATCGGATCGAATAATTTTCTCTCTTAGAGCGGAGAGTGAAATGAAATTGAGATGTAATCCCTTATATTTTGAATCAATCGGATTGGATCAGATCGAAACATGTTTATATCAAAAAGAGTAATTCAATAAGAAATTGATTTCTCGAGAATCAGTTACAGAATTAATTGATTCAATTCAGTTATAGAATCAATTGATTCAGTTCAGTTATAGAATCAATTGATTCAATTCCAACAACTGGCCAAATGGCTGAGAGTTTCTTATCCTTTGTCTAAACACTTTATAGGCCAAATGCGCTGTACATTTATAATTTTACAAGGTCTACGGATTTAGGTTCACGGTGGGTAAAACTGTGTTTCAATTGAGCCTTAAGTTTAGCTGAAAACGAATTCAGGTTTGAATGGGAGAACGATATTTGCAAGTGTCAATGGTAACTTAAGAATCACTTATATTTACGACATTATACCTATATATGTTTATGTATGCGTATAATTGATAATGGAAAAAAACGTAAGAATTTCTTGAGTATCGTTCTTGCATTCGGCCATCATTTTAAACTGGTAAAAGGTATTCTAATTCAACCGTAAGAACTCATTTGAAATGTATGTGGTCTGTGTCCAATTCATCGCAGAACATTTGTGCGAACGCGTCGACGAGCTTCGCTTATTCGCCGATAAATTATTTATTCAAACAATATTGGTTGTCGACGTGGAAAGAAGAACAATGGAGAAGATCTCAACGCCGGAATTAGCCTTCTGGTTACGAAGCTTTTAGTCGGACGGCACAACCCTATAATTTTAAATGGGTGAACGAAGTAACGATTGAACGAGGGACTATTTATATATGCCGGGTGGAATGAAAATATTGATATTATCGAATTCGAAGAACTGTATGTATTCGTGGCACAGATTTTTTTAACAGGTGCAACAACAGCAGGTGGTGGGCTACTTATCAACCGTTCAGACCACGTCTATGGCATGAACCAATCGAATTTATTGAAGACTGTAGATTTGCTCCGCGATTTTGCGTACCTCGCTTCACCCAAAACACCAATGAAACTCAAACTCGAATTTAAATTTAACGAAAAGGTCGCCTTTTATCGTGTCGGGGTGCCAAATATAAGTCTAATTTGTTTAGTGTATTATGCAGTTATACTCTACATTCGTGTCTGTATGATGATAAAAGTTTTTGTGTTAAGGTGTGGTAGGTGTGGTAGGTGTTGGTGAAAATTGTGCTGTCGATGAATGGGCAACTATACACCTAGCCGAAATTTGACAAACCCCGCAATAAGACTTGAAAGATTAATTATAAAATTCGCGTATATTTTCAAGACGGACTGAATGTCATCATTGACAAATATGTAATGGAAAATTACATTTCTCCACTCGCGCCAGTGTTCGTTTTTGTTGATTACTACGTGGGACAACGTGTAAAAATTTATGTTTATCTGCCGGGACTAGACCTCCTGGAGTGATGTTTGGATCGGTTCTTGGTACGTGCGATGTGTTTTTCTTTAAATCGCTGCTACTGAGGATTTACATAGTGAGCCCCCCCGTCTGTGTATAAATTTAAACGCAAACCCCAATTCCGAAATCAAGTGATGATGGTGTCTTGAACGCGAATAAGGACGTTTGATGTGTTTAGCATCCATTTTCTATACATTAATTCGGTGCAGACTTGTGTGAATTTTGAGATTAATGACCGCCAGAGGAGGAGGGGGTTCCCCATACAGGGGCGTGTTCAGAAAGGTCACCAGGGAAGGTAAAAGTTCCACACCTCGTCACCTCACATTAACCTTACTCACAAACACAATCTGAACCAGCTTGAAGAGATTCTATTTTAGTACAATGAATTATATGAAGATACCTCGGGGAATTGGGGGAAAAAATTACTCTCCCGCGAGTACAAAATTACCTTTCTGAACGCATCGGGTAACACTTTTCCCTCCCCGGTAACTTTTTTGAACAAGCCTCAGAGCACAAACATAGTTGGTTAGTTTAATTATAAATTTTTTCATCTCCACAGATTACTGTCAATCAGCGTACCTAAACGTATTGTTTCGCCGTTCGTGTCGTGCTAAGCGTTCATCAAATCATCAATATACCGAAATTTGTTTTGCGTTGACTGTGATTGAATAGTGTTAAAACAAAATTTTATGCATTTCACGCGTTGGCTGCATCCGCTGTAGCAGTCTAGGTTGAAAGTGTTATCTTCGTAGGTAGACAGCTACCACACCCAACATTCGAAATTTGACTCCATCATATTTTAATTTTTGTTTACTCGATTGCTGCTTATTTATTGCTACGTAGGCTATACCTTTGTGGTGTCGTTTATGTTGAATTTTGCTTGTCTAAAAAGGTTCAACTGTCACAAACCATTCATTGTCAGAGACAGTCTAGCTTTGAAAATGGGTCCTAAAGAATTATTCGTTTAAATAATTTCTTGGCGCTTATTTTACAATGTTTGTTCGAAGGAGGTATAAAGTCGCCGTCGATTTACTTTGTCTTAGTCAAGTGAAAAAACTATAAAATTGCCCGAGTATTCCGATCCAAGGGTGGGAGTGGGTACGTTTTTCGTTTCATGATTTTCTGAGCATTTTGGCACTATTTTCGAGAAAAAAAATTTTTTTTTATGTAACCCCTTTTGCGTTTAGTATATTTCCAGCGTAATTTTGATTGTATGGTTTCGAAATTTAAAACACGTATTCGGATCCATCTAAGGAAGAATCTTATTGTTTTTGGTCTGGATCGGGCGCATAGTCCATCGGGTAGGTCAGTTTATGTGCATTTTTTATTGAACATCGTAGAGGTCGCAGTTTTCAATTGATAGGCCTAAAATTTGACGTACGTATGTGCTTTAAGTCGAGGACAGTACCTACCAATTAGGGTGCAGATAGGTCTTACAGTACGTCTGATAGAGGCGATTTTGTTGCAGTTTTGGCAGATTAATGGCTCTTAAAGGGGTAATTTTCAAGCTGTAGTCACAACTTTTGGTACAGATATTGATTTGAAGTATATCTAACTATCTTCTAAATTTGGTTCCTGTTGGTATTATGGTTCATTCCCTGAGGTTGTTGGAGGTGCCATTTTTTCATGTTATCTCAATAAAAGTTGCAATTCTCTTTCAATAGTAACGAAATTTTGTACAAAGAGTACCTCCCATAAGAGGACCAGACCTACTAATTTTGGTTTTGATTGGTCAGTTTGTTCCCAACTTATTAGTTATTCAGTGTGATTTTCCCTCTTTTATCCCTCTCATAATGGTCCTGAAAAATTAATTTTCTAGCTATCATCGAGAAAACCACTCGTCTTAATCTAAAAACAACCCGATTTCAGAAAAAGGTCAATTTTCGCCCATGCTTCACCCGCTGCCATTCACGAGATTTGATACAAACACTAAAATCTCCCTAATATTTTCATAACCAGAACGTAGACAACTGCGCTATATTTCGTTTTGCAATGTGGGATATTTTTTCTTCATATAATTGTTGTTGTTGTTGTTTTTTTGTTTTTTTTTAATGTAATCCACAATTCTTGTTACTGCAGGAAAGAAAACCATGGAATTATTTACTAAAATTTTGCTTATTAGAACTTTGAATAATTTTTCATTTCACAAAAAAATAATGATTTTTGCCATGTTCATAAAATATTTTGAAAACATTATACTTGATCAGTATGTTTTATTGTATGCATCTTATTTGTGGGATATTGTTAATTTTTTGCAAAAAATATTAATATGTGGGAACTGCCATATCTTGCTCTATATAAAATACATTCGCCAGTTATAGCCAGCGGTGAGATGGTCATGCGATTAAGTTCTTCGCTATTGACTGGCAAATATGCAGGTCCCAGATTTGATTCCCCGAGCCAACGAAAACTACAAAATATTTTATATATTACTTCATTAGAAAAATGTTGGTGATACAGGTGTTTTTAAACAAAGAAAATCTACTTTTTCTTGAGAAGCTTGCTGCACAAGAGTTTTTTTCACCTTTTCTTTCTTCAGCGCTGAAATTATTTTAAAGTTTTCCACGAAAGAAAATGTACCAAAGGTGCTGTGTGAAAGTAGGAGGGAAAGATGAAAAGTTTTTTGCTGGTGTGTGTTTTCCTCTTTTGTGTTTTAAAAGTCGTCTTAAATCCTTCGTGCCGTCCTCCAGTCCGCCTTATTTCGCCAAATTTTTACCCTCTTCATGTAACGTTTTCCTCCAATTTCATACAGAATTCTCACCTGTAGGTTCGCAGTCATTTTAATATCTGAAAAAGTTGACTCATATAAAAACACCATGTTTGTTGCTCGTAACAAACGCAGCAAATTAGTACGATTCCACTATGTAATAGAATAGGTATATATCTTTTTCCTTTTCACTCTGAATCTAGCTGGGTGAGCAATTTTTTTCTTTAGCAACCAGATTAATAATAATGATTGTAATAATGACGTTAGTCTTTATAATGTATCATAATTTATTGTTTCATTCGTTCAACTTGAGAGAAATTTTTTTCAGATGTGATTAAAGTTTGTTATTTTAATTCTGAGTAATTTTGAAGATTCTGAAAAATATTTGGTTTTGAGGTCGGCTGGAGCCTGCAATACACAAAGTTGAAAATATTCTCACATACGTGTTAAAATTTTTGAAATTCATCTGCTAATTTCGGAGGAAGAGGTTCCCTACATGTTGCAAATCTATTATGTTGTTATCACGATAATTTCCGTAAATTTGAAAATTTTGGCTTGAAATTTTTCTTACAGTTGGAGACTATTAAAGACTGGTTTGATATTGAATTTGAGCGAAATTGATCAACTAGTTTTTGAATGGTAGCCGTTTATAAAATTTGACACTTTTGGAAGATACACTTACCGCAGTTGATGGGCGGCAGAGATATTTTGAATTGGGAATGACAAAAAATTTTATGGAGTTAAGCTCTTTTTGCCCTTCAGCAATTTTTTAATGATTTTTATATTTATTTTGTAGTCTTATTCCATTTTTTTCCCTAGAATTTTGGTCCTTTTTTCTTGGCATTTTGTCACTGGATTCGCTACTGGTAAACAACTGGAATAAATGTGTAAGTGTGTTTACCAAACTATTAACTATGAATGCCAATTTGCATCAAAAAGAATAATTATGACGAACAAAACTAATTCAATCAGAATATATTAGTAAATGATGATCATAAAACTGATGAAATTGGAAATTTCATGACATTAATTCTAAATAAAATAAATACAACTCAAATGATAAATTATCTTGTCTATCTCCAAAAGATAATAAAATACAATTAAACTGTGAACGAAAGTAAATGAATCGATGAGAGGTAAAATTATCTGGCTACAAGAACCAACTGTGACTAAATAATCCGATAAGACAAGTACACATAATGCAGCTAAGTGAAAGATACGAGTAGAATGAAACAAGAATTTACAAAACGTTTTGGTGTACGGAACAATAAACCAGGCTATATTAAAATAAGCACGCTTATTTTACAAATGTAAAAATGGGCCGCCTTTATTTATATTTTCCATTTGAAGGTTTTATGGAGAAAATTACTTCCTACATTGGGATTTCAGATCAAAGTGGCTGACATCTAGCGGAAATTCATTGAACAATAAATGGGTTATCATTTACGAAAATGCATTTGATCCCATACAAATTCAAAGCCGAAATTAAGGTATTGCGGTACAATGACGGTAGTAATTTTTTTAGATTTATGTAGATCCGCCCAAACGTCATTTGTCTTCAGATTTTGAGAAAAAAATTTAATCATCCTCGGTATTCAGTAATTTAAGCCAAAATTAAATTAAGATACCTATTATTACTTTTTCAACCTATAGGGAATGTGACTCTTATCCCCACGATCACCCTTTCACAGCACGTTCGCATTGTCATCTAGTTTAGTCTTTAATCCCAATACTAATGAATTGTAACTTAGTTGTGTACACATCAGGGAATTATTTCATATTTTAAATTATAACGTGAATATTATGTTTCGAATGAATAAAATTTTTCGTAGGCCTACGAAATTGTCCAAAGATACCGGTCGATGTAGGTAATAAAGCGTGTCTTTTTTGTCGGCAATCTTTTTTTCCGCAAACAATTTTCGAATTACGTTTTCAGGTTTCCAATTTTGTGGTGACAATTTTTCTTCTGTCTTTTTTTTTCTTCTCGATTTGACCTCGAAGATTGACTATTTCAATCTGAACAGTTTCATTTCCTGGTTAATTGACGTATTATAAAACGTAATTAAAGCCCCTGGAAACATTTCTCAACATTCTAATCGATAATCGTGGAAGAAATAGTGACTGTTCGTGGATGGAAAGGGTGGGAGTGGAAGAAAAGTAGGTAAACAAGGAATAGTAAATTTTTCATTTCGAAGTTAAAGTAGTGAATAAAAGGAAAGCCTTTATATTTATTGTCCTTCAGGATATGACATTCGCGTTCTTTGAATATTTTCGAGTGCGAGAGAGGGTGAGGGAGAGAAATGCATCGAGAAGGAAATATGAGAGAAAAAATTTATAAATTTTATTCGTGATCGTAAATTAAGATGACATTATGCGATTTTGTCTCCATTTATTTGTCCTGTTCGACAATTCGTCGTTATTTTTTTTTTTTTTTATTTATTTGTTTATTTATTAAGGAAATTCAAGAAAGTACCTTCATAATATATATATTTATTCGATATATTCTCTGTTTGACGATAATTCTACGTCAAATCGTTTTTTTTCCTTTCATATTTACATGTGTGCCTATGTCCTGTGTACTTACTCAACTTCTTTTACATTTCGGCGTCTTTCACCGAATCAATATTTTTTCGAAAAACGTCAAGTTTTATGCCGGCGTTTAGCTTTGAATTTATTTCATCGGTATTCGTTAACCAAAAGTTTTGTGTTGTTCTTTGATGTTGATCGGGGATGGTTTGGTGGGAGGAAGAACTATAACCTCTTATAGTTCTTCTCTAACCTCTAATTGCGTTCCGTTGTATCCTTTGATGTGTGTGAAGAAGACGTCCGAAAAATTTGCGACTCTTTGATAGTAGCTGTTTTTTGTTTTGTTTGTAACCTTGAAAATCAATAACATGTGTGGTTGGGCGAAGACAGAGTACCTACAAGTTGTAATTATTGCATTTTAGCGCCGCGCAGTATTAAAAAAATTACGATACAGTGTTTTTCCTTATAACCGATCCTGTTGATTGATTCACATGAGGGATGTTAATTTTTCAAAAACATAGCTTAATCCAAAATTTTCCATGCATTGTGAAGAAACATTATTGAATGACTGCACTAGTACTCTAATGAAAAAAATAGATAAAATTTCGAACCTGGTTCTTCAAAAGAAGCGGAATTTCAGATTTTTACGTCTGCTGATGTAGTATGCAGCAAAATGAGGATTTAAAAATCTGGTTTGAATCATGATCGAAAAAGATTCGAGCCGATAGTTGAAAATACTTTTGTTGTGTGAAAGAATGTAGGCTTCGGGTGATGAGCAGGATGAGTTCACACCCTACTCAAATTTTTGCGTTTGTTTCAAATTACACCTTCTAGTATTTTAATGATGATTGATTCTATTTGATGATGATAATAATGAATGGAGATGATGAGAGTATTATTTTGGTGTTCGGCTTGACATCTAAGATTGTTGATTGGAAGCCATGGTTTTGACCAAAATACTCGTGTGCTCGATTTGGTTCATTTATGCTCCCACCTGTAATTGGGAAATTTATGCTGAGAGAGTATAATTGCCCCCTGGATCATGACTGACCCTTTCTCTTCTCAACACACTGACACCCTAATTAACTTTTCCATCAGTATTACTCAATAAACAGCGAATAAATGAACTTTAAAAAAAGACCATCCTTAAAAACTAATTACGTGCCCTTCCTTTTCTCTCTGACTTTCTTCCGTATATAGTCAAACATGAAAAAAAAAAAGTGGGATCGTATAATTTTTCACCATCAGCAACCAAAATTTTCTCCTTAAAACACTATGATTAATTCTTGTCGACTGAAACATTAATTCCTCTGAATTTCTGAGAATTATTTTATTTTGCGCATTTCATAGTGACATTCCTATAATATCAAAATAATAATTTGAATTACAGTCATTTTATGGATGGATTTGCCGTCTGAAAAATCTTAAATCGAAATTTGTTGATAATTTTGCAATATTTGCTGAAATAGTCTGTTTAAATTTTGTGAGCACATCCATTAAAAGTAAAACTACCACGATATTGTTAAAACTATCTTCAAGCTAACGTATTTTTACTGCCTGCTGTTACTAATTTGTCCTGATTTACGAGATTTAATAACGGCATTCATTTGAAATCAATAATTTCGTGTTTGAATTTGTTTGCCGAAGAAAAATATGGAAAAACACAAAAAAAATTTTTAGCCAAATTCTTTTTTGCATCTTGAATAAAATGGTAAGTGATATTCATCGATCGAAATTGTTGTCGAAAATTTTCGAAGTGATACAAATCAAATTACCTGATCTTTTTGCATAAATTTTATTTTTATCCTCAGTTACGATTTTTATCTAAGTGTTGCATATTATTTTCTACTGTTTACGTTCGTCGGTGGTACCACAAAAAGAAAAACACTCTAAGTTTGTATCAAATGTCTAGCGAGGTGTAAGTTTTTCTGGGTAAAAATTATTTTATCGTAAATAATATGTGAAAATGTAATAATGACTAGATGAAAAAAAAAATTGCATTCACACGTTGCTTTCAAACATTTTACTCATGCAAAATTCATAAAGTAAAAGGGGCGTCGAAAGTCTCGTGTTGAAGTTATGTGATAAGTGCATAAATACACCTATGAAAACAGGAAAAAAAAATGAGTGAACGAGGTAAAATCGTTTGAAAATTTACAATTTTAATTTCATGTTTTTTTTTGTTTTTTTTTTCGTACTTTATCTCCATCTCACTTTGTTTTTTTCTTTCATTCTCCCTCGCTCTTTCTTATGTTTCTCCATTTTAATTTATATTTCGTTTGATAAAGCTTGAATACTTATTCTTTGTTTTCAGTAAGTGAAAATTAGCTCATTAAAATCATTCTCATATGAAGACGTGGAGGTGAGAGTGTGAGATCTGTTATGTTTCTCATTTCTCGACCGAATATTAACTAACTCAAATATTCATACGGATATACATGCAGTGTGCACAGAAGTTAAATGGTATGAATTCTAGGAATGATTTTTGGAATCGAAAAATAAAAAAAGTTATTTTTTTTAAGTGTTGTTAAAAGCGTCCTTTCGGAGTTATATGCTCTCAGAGTTAGGCGAAAAAAATATCTTAAGTAATTTCTCTAAAAATTGACAAAAATGAACGGAATTTGGTATACTGGAGTTAAATACGTTATTATAAGCTTTTATTCTACTCACTGCTGCGATTTTAAAATATACTAATACTGCTGCCAACCTTCCGCTACGAAATAATGTTTATTTCGCGTCCAACTAAAGCAAAAAAAAAGTACACTATAATGAATACACAAGGAATTGGCGGAGTTTCAGTTTGAATTTAATATTGCAAAATTGGTGCGATTGTTTGACTTACAGTGTATTTATTTAACCTCTAAGTAGCCACAAAATGTGAAATGAAGGTAGATGAATTCATTTCACATACTTAGCTGTACTTATATAAGGACTAAATCTCAAGTCTTTAAAATCCCATTCATATGATGAATATGCAAATTTTCAAAATTTTATGTGATCAAAAACCTCCATTTCTGGAATCATTAGAAGTTGTCCAGGGTTTCTTTTGAATACTATGTTGATCTCATGGGTATGTAACACCATACATGGAACAAATGAAGTATTACCCAACTCCGTTAATAAAATGTAAGAAAATCTAAAAAAAACTTGAAAATCCATTTTTGCTTTTACGTAATCCGTCCAGATAGGACAAAATATATTTCTAAACTTTGTTCCATACCATCATAGACTGTAATCACAGTAGAACACACGTACAAATAGGATTTAGGATAAAGGTTTTTTAGACCCGGAAAGAGTATGTATTGGCTGCTATTGGGACTCGCAACCTCTGTTATTTGGTGATAAGAAGGCTTGAAAACGGGATGAATATGTTATTTGGTTTTTTCTCTTGTCTTTTTTCAGTGATTTTGCCATTTTTATCCTACAATGATTGCCATATAATTATGTATGTACTAATTCTTGTCAACACGGTACTGGTCGCAATTTTTGTTCGATGATCACGAAATTCGATACAAACATTGGTACTAAGATTAAGACTGTACCCATTGACTTCGGTAAGTATCGGTTGAATGATACTTCCGATACGTCCGTTTTTGTTCCAATTTTGGGTTCTAAAGTATGCGATTTGTGTTTTATCGTCACGAAATTTGGTACAAACATTAGTAAGTAGTGGTGTAAAAAATAACTGAAAATATTTTTTTTCCATGTACCAGAATCCAAATTTGAATATTTTAATTCCAATTTCAAGTACTCCTAGGCCTAAATACAAAATTTGAAAACTTATATTTTAATATATTTTGTTATAAATGCATATATTTACATATTTAGTGTTAAATGCATATTTCATCACATATTTTGCCACAAAAAATCGCATATATTCAAATACAAAAGAAACACATAATTTGACATATTTTGATGAAAAAGTGGGTGTTGTTTTGAAAATTTGTAGTTTATGCAATGAATTTGAGGCGCAATCTATACTGTATTGGCATATTTCTGAATTAATAATATTCACTTTCTGCTATCCAGTTCCTGTTCTTTTCACAAAGGTGTAAATAGTTCCATTGTGAGGGGATTGGTACTCAAATCCTTGGAGTGGTCTCTTTTGACACCCTCCCAACAAAAAAATCACAAAAATTGAAAATACGTACATATTTAGAGAAAAATAAGTGCATATTTTCGTATATTTCAGGATAATGAATGCATTTAAAAAAAAAATAAGTGCCTATTCTTTATAGCCCGAGTACTAAGACAAGTACCAGATTTATTGATTTTGGTCCAGATCGCCCGGTTGGTACTTTCAGTACGTCTATTTTGTTTTAGTTTAGGATGCAAAATCAATTCTGTGTTCTTCTATTGTTACCAGAGAGTTATTTAATGAAATTTATATTTCTTCAAGTGCTTTTTTTTCGATGATGGCTGCGTAAGAGTTTTTTTTTCCATTTTATTCATTACTGCATGCGGAACTCCAAATTTTTGGTGAAAATTTTACTCTGGAATATATTGAAATTTCAGTAGAAGTTATTATGGAGATGAACTGGTATGGTGCGGGCATCTCTCTATAAAACAAGTTCATTTTAAAATAATTTTTTTACTCGCAATTATGAACCGATGTCATAAAACAGTGGAATAAGCACTGAATTAAAATTTGATATTCATTTTTTCTTCATTGGAATTGCAATCAGGGCCCATGGGTTTCAAAAAGGACATGAAAAATTAACTAAGAACAATAATGTAACGTACGTAATTTGATATATTTTCTGATTCATTATTTTTCTTTCATATACCTAATGTTTTAACGGCTATTCTTGATAATATTGAGTGAACAATGTTAAATTTTTATGTCGTATATCATAAGGATATACGATTTTATTCTTGTTGATTAGTAGGTTTGTTAGCTCATTATTAACTGTTTTGCAAAGGATTGTCTGTCGCGCCGCAATTTCGGTAGAAGTGAAATAACTCGAATTTCAATTTTAAAAGAATCGAATTTGAATTAATTAAGTTTGTACCTTCCATTTGTAATCGCATTCGTTATTCTTTCTTTGAAACGCTTGAAATGAAAATCAACTTTCGAATTAATGCGACTCTGTCGGAATTTCGAATTCGCAATGCCCTTATAATTCCGTTCTTTTCCAAACTAAAATTTTCATTGAGTACATTTCTGCTCCATTCTCTTTTGCGGCATAAATTTGCTGGTTCAGCTTAAGATAGCAGTTTCTTTGCTTTTTCAGATTTCTTTCTAAATATTAAAGTTACTATTGGACATTGGAGTGAAATATTGAGCTTTTTATTTCCGAAAATGTGCGTAGTATTAACAGAACAGAGGAGCGAAATTTCTATTATGAGCAAATTCTTAACGAATTACGGGTAAATTTGATTTCTTTTTAGTAATGCGCAATTTTCAAACAAAATTACTTCAAACGAGTTCAATCTTGAAGCTTTTCTGTTTGATAGATTACTCGTTTCAATCTCGTCAATGATGAATTTCTGATGTTACTTTTCTTTTATCACGCTGGATAGTGTTCGGCAGTACTGTGTTCACATTTCTCAGTCCTCGAAGGGAAATCGAGGGAAGTGGGATGTACTAGGCATTCCTTTCACCTGTGGCAATACCATTTTGTTGATAATAGTTTTTACATATTTATGTTGGGAAAACACGAGATTTTTTTGCCGAGATACCCACTGTTTATCCTGGTATTATTTTGTTATTAATCATATCAAGTTTTAAGTTTCAAGTAAGTCTATGGAGACTAGAAATATATGTTTATTGTGTAGTCGCGCACTGGTACGTGAATTAATTTGTGTTTTTTTAATCGAGAATGAATGAAAATTGTAGATATTGATGTTTCTCTATCTTAGGTTTATGAACTTGTTCAAAGTCTAGCTTTTTGCGTCATTGATTTCTAAATTCGTGCCACATTTTTTTGTGTGGAAAATATACCTCGTTTTAAGTACGATTTCTCGTCTTTGTCGAGTGTTTCACTGAAGCAAATTAGGTATGATAAAATTTTCTGTACAAAAATCTGACTTTTATTTTTCAATAAAATCAGTACTTAATTCGAACAGGCCTATTAGAAAGCAATGAAGATGAAATATTTCGTTTTCTTATAAACACGCTGTTCTTTTTTAGCTGTGTTCGACTCGGTGAAAAAGTAGCCTGCTGTAATAAAAGTTAAAGTGCGGTTTTGATGCGGTTTCAGTTCTTTCCATTTTCAGTTCTAATTTTGAGTTGAAGTGGGTATTCTGTTCTGTGAACTGTGAAGCTTACCCTCAGCTAATTCTTCCTATTTATTTTCATTGAAATTAGACAGAATTAATGTTATAGAACGTAGTTGCGAGAGAACTAATTGTTGTTGAAATTTCAAATTTCAAATTTTTATGATGTATCGTGGTATACTATTATGTTAGCTAAAGGTTCTATGAAAATTTCGTTGAAATTGTATGTTTGTTATGTTGATTAAATGCTGAAATTCCACAACTCGATCAAATCCTTATCATTTTAATCACATAACCCGTTACTCAAACAGAATTTCAGGAATATCTTAACAACCAAACTTACAATTTCAATGTAATTTTTACAGAATCTTTCAGTCCCAAGATATCATTGAGTTGTGAAGTTGAATATCAAATCAAAATATCATTAATAAAGGCTTCAGCACACCAGCATAACACTGAGGCGTTGCGTTCTATGCGCGATATTGAGGTGGTAAATATTATTTAATGCACTTCTCAGTGCACACCTATACAGAAATTCGGAGCATTTCTCAGGTAATTAGATTTGTCCGGACGAATTAGACCACCTCAGTATTGATGTAAGCAAACATTTTAAACACATTTTAGTTGTGTATCATCCTTGTACCATCTGATCAATCTTCATGAAAATTGGTAGCATGTTACAATAGATTAAAGTAAATATTTGTTTCAAATTTCAAAGCTATTAGTTTAAAATTAGGCATTTTATTGCCAAAATAAAAATGAATATACCAGCTAGTTTATACCAAAATCATTAGAGATATAATTAAGTATAAATACCGATATGAATTTCAGCGAATAGTACCAAAATTTTCTTGAGGTCATAAATCGAAAAACATGTCAACCTCTGTCCCTAGAGGCAATATCGGTCACCGGATCGAAATTAATGAGTAGATTTTTATAGAAACCCACTTGAAAATTCTACCCTACCAAACGCAGAATATCACACCAAATGCAGAATATTGCAATTTGAATTCTGTAAAATGCGTTAGTGTGCCACCTTCCATTTATATTTATGAATTTTATTTTACCGCTTCAGTATCACGCTGGTCTGCTGGAGCCTTCGCCTATCAGTGATGAGTGTAATTTTAATGATATATTTTACATTTGCAATTCTAACAGTTAATAAGTCATCAAACTAAATTACAATTTGTGATAATTCAATAGCATCTTATCATCTTATTTCATGGAATAACTCGAACTTTTTCTCAAAATTTGCTTATTGAACAGGGTCAAGATAATCCGTATTTTTTGAGAAAAAATATTTTTTTTCAGTTTTAACTTTTTGCAACCAGGTAGGTATGTTGAACAGCCTTATCAATGTTTTAGTGCCATACTTTTCCTTGATGAACAGAAAACGTTTGGGATGTAGTTAAAGTGACACACTACGATGTTGAACATAACTATTATTTGTATAGAATGTAGATCTACGATCTACGTATAAATATTGGAAGGACATATCAATCCCTATTTCTGAATGTAAATTGATGAAGAAGTACGTTTATTTTACAATTCACTCAAATTTTTAACTTCTTGTGTGCAGAAAAAAAAAGTTTTAATGTGGAGGTTTTTGCGAAAATTACGTTTTTCTTTCACGAAAATTCCATTAAATTATTTTGGTGGAATAAGAAAATGTTTCAAGTTGTAGCACAAGTTTAGCCCACCAAGTTTTGTTTAGTAAGTTTATAGGTTTTAGATGAATGGTTATTTTGAGTGTAGGTGTGTTCGCACACCTCACCATCACAACTGCAAAAAGGTGTTGCGTGTTCTATAAAAGAGTGAACGTGTGTGTGAGCCTAGCTCAGTATTCACATTGGCAGTACTGACGAAGTAAAGCTGTGAGTGCAAAAAGGTTTTTTGTGGACTATATGTCCACTGGCCCGCTAGTTGATAGACGATTCCACAAGCACACCCATTTGTCTCGATCACCCGTCGCCACAGTTATTCGAAAATGCTTCTTCATTTTAGGCACTGCAGATAAAGACTTCGATAAAGCTGTGAAAAAATTGTGAAATTGTTGATTTCACCCCCATGTATTTAATTTATTATTGTCATATTTTTATAGTACCTGGGTTATTTTAAACTTATCGTTGGTCTGTTCGTTTGATTATCATGATGAAGGTTTCGTCTCCCTTGAATGATCGAATACTATCATCGATAATGACCTATCCTGTCTCTTCATCGGTAATTTTAGAAATTCGCCACTGCATTGCAGCTGTAGGACACGATGCATCGTTGTGCATGTTTAAATCGAAACTGGACGAAAATTTTCTTGCCCTGTTTCAGTTGTGTGCATTTTAGGCGTTCCCTTTTTTTTTTCATCCTTTATGACGAATTGCATATACCTGCGCCTATATTAAGCTGCGCCTTAATTTTGCTACACACCTTTACTATTCAGGAGATGGTCGTGGAATGGCGGTGGAGGACTTGTAAAAATTTAGGTCAATTACGATCGAACGTGACGTAAATCGCTTTACGCTGGTCTCGCGTTTATTTTCCACTTAATCGCGTAATCCACGTTAAAATTGTCTTCGATGTTGTTTTTTCCTTTTCCGCCCCTCCGCTCCACTCATTCACCATTTTTTGTATTCATCGTGTGTGAGCGTTTGACAAAATAAATTGTGAGATGGCATTGCTAGAACAAGACGAAGTTGTTTGTGAAAAAATGCAGTGGGATCACAACCTTGTCGTTGTGGTGTGCTCGTACCTATATATTACGTATATATTATGTACATTATATGGTATGTATATTTAGATTTTAGAGCTATGATGCACGTATGTTGAAGGGTACCTTCTGTTAACTGTTTTAGTTCGTAAATTTCGAGTTGCGAGCGAAATATTTAAATTTGGTGTTCGGAGATCGTGTGTTGCATGTAAGGAATTTTGGCTGCCGCGGTAATATGTGGATTAAATACATGAATAAGTTACGATAGGTGGGTGAAGTGTGTGATATTTTAAAAAGTGGAAACTCGACCAGAAATTGGTATATGTATGTGTTGAAAATTTTATGGCGAAAAGGAAGTTCGAAATATGTAGTTGAAAATATTACTGAAATGCATTTCGCTCCTTTTATTGGCTTTTAAAAAAATGAAAATTAACTATAGTCCGTCCAACGAAAGATGATTCTTTCTCTTTGAAATGACGTTGTTAAATATTCATATTTTCACGTATGATAATCGTATAATTCGCATTTCCGCATATTCCAACTGGCAATAATGCGTTAATAATTTATGTAAAATTGTACAGTAGTTGCGGGTTGCGTTTCGTTTCTGGGATAAACCTATCGTTGGATGGACTATAGTAAACTGTGTTGGGCGCATGAACTGCGTTGTGTGTCGTGAATTTTTCCAAAGTTCAATAAAGTATTTACAGTAGAAACGAGGTTCGAGTTTTATGTTAATTTTTGGGCATCAGCCTTAATTAAAGTTATCCTGTGCTATCAATACTATAAAGTGTAAATAACATCGACGAAGTTACTACAGCCAGTATTGTACCATTTCGGCATTGTACTAAACAACTCAATCAGTAACCGTACTTTTGAGAGTTAATCAATTCAGGATCTTTAATATTGGAATATTACCTGCTTAGCAATTTAGGTAATAGAGTGCCGAATGGGATGAGTCAGTATTATAATGCTAATAGTGGCTCAGTATTATACTTGATTTAAACATTAGCGAAAACCCAAAATTTATTATATGGTAGCTATGTTAGTCGTAATGTAGATTTTGTGCAAAGATCTGCATTTTCAGATTTTCGTAATATCCCAGGGAAGATTTAATACTTTTTAAATGGGTTTTTATGTAAAATAATTTCAGAAAAAGATGTCTAGACGTTTAGTTGAATTTACTGTCGTCATCAGATGTCCTAGACTCCAATTAGAAGCAAATTACTATTTCCTCCACCCCATTTCCTCAAAAAAGAGATGTAGGTAACTAATTTATGAATACGTACTTTATCCACAAATCACTTCATAAATTTTTCAGTGGATACCCTGTTAACGATGAAACTCTTGACGTGTTAATCAATTGGTAATCCTTGCAGTGAAAAAAACTTGAAAAACACAAGTTAGGTATTCGATGCAGGTGCAGCGCATGCAGTGAAAATTATAATCCAAGAGGGTCCGAGCTTCCTAAATTTTCCAAAAAATATAAAAGTTGTTTTCAAAGAAAAATTCAAGGCCATCCTAGTTTATGATTTTTTGGGGGGTGTTCTGGGGAATATTGATATGAGTACCCCTAACTAACATCCTGACTACGTTCATGTGTTATGGAATTGGGGAAATACAAGAAGTAAAATGTTATTAAAACATATATTTTAAAAATTTGATTTAAAATTCTAAAGTGATTTTTGAAATTTATTGGTCGAAAAATGCAAAAATTTTCTTCTTGTTTATCAGTAAATTCCTGCAGCTCTTTTGAAGGCAAGTAATAAATCTTACGTAATATTATATTGTTGCTGTTTTTCGTGTTCCACTCATTGTCCTGGAGAATGTACAAGAATTAACTGATTGTCTACGATGAAGTGTCATTGAAATTTTTTTTAAATTTTTTTTTTTCGCTGTCTTATCAAGCTTTTAACAATGTTTTTCATAATTGCTTATGATTTTTGCGAGTTCTGTTTCGTAAAATCGTATAATCCTACTTCTGTAACACCCAGTTTAGCTTTTTAATGGTTGATGTAACACTTATTTCATCCTTAGTGTTAACAAAATAATATAGAGGACCTTCGTTATGCGTATTTAGCACATTCCTGACGTAATCGGCTTAATTCACCCCACTGAAGAAGCCCAATCGATTTCGCTCACCGCATCGATACCTCATTTGTGCGGTGGAAGTCTTACATTTATGAACCAAAAACCTTTTAAAACATGAAATATTTGAAATAAAATTCCGAAAATAATGAAAATCATGAAAAATTCATCGTATTTTTTGAAGTTTATGAAATAGAGACAACTTAAATCAGTCATCGGTAAACTTTTCATTTTTAATGTATATGAAATGTCGAGTTTCTAAAGGCGATGAAAATCTGCTTCAATTGTTCTTTTATTTGAAATTAGTCGTTCCGGGTGCCAGCTTCGCTTCGCTTTCCCACCGAAAGTAGGAAGACATTTTAGAATGTGTGCAATGTTTTTTTACTTCATATTTTGTCGCCCTTTTGAGAGTTTAAGGAAAGTTTTGATTTGAAAACGGAAATTAAATTTGAATTTAACACCTCAAAAAACTTAAGTGACGAAATATCACTCAGAAGTATGAGTTATGTTTTTCATCCGATTTGTTTTGTAGCTATTCGTGGTTTAACCTATAAGTAGCCACAAAATTTAAAATGAAGGTAGATGAATTCATTTCACATTCTTAGTTGTACTAATATAAGGACTAAATCTTCAGTCTTTAAAATCCCATCTATATGATAAAATGGGTCTGGAAATACGTAAATTTTCAAAATTTTATGTGATCAAAAACCTCCATTTCCGGAATCATCAGAGGTTGTCCAGGGTTTGCTTTTGAATACTATGCTTATCTCATGGGTACGTAACACCATACATGGAAAAAATGAAGAATAACCCAACTCCGTTAAAAAAATGTAAGAAAATCTAAAAATAACTTGAAAATCCATTTTTGCTTTTACATAATCCATTTAGATTGGACAAAATATATTTCTAAACTTTGTTCCATACTGTCATAGACTGTAATCTCAGTAGAACACACGTACAGATTGGATTTAGGATAAAGGTTTTTCTAAACCCGGAATTGCACCTGGATCAAAGTTTCACATTGTAAGAAAAAAAAAAAAGAGCACATTTGTTCCATATTAGTGTTTATAGTCTAAAGTCCAAAAACTATGTAAGTCTTCATTATCAATATCCAAGCTGGAAATTATAATGGTCTTTTACCGTAAAACAAAATAAAACTTCACCAATGCATACTGAATGGAGATGTTACAGTTTGAGAGATACTTATTATATTTATTGAAATTTATTCCACATAATTAGACAAATTTATATAATTAGAGAATTATCATGTAAAAACTTTTCAATTTGGTGAAGTGGATCTGGAAATAACAAATTTTTAAAATTCCAAGATTTGTGAAATACTTTAGCAGGAGTTGCAAAGCTACTTTCAACTAAATTATCAGTCTCCAATCTTCATATCACATATTGTGTAAAACTGTTATGAAAAAAAACGATCACAATAGTTCTCAAATTAAAAACCAGAATCATGAGAAATATAATTTCTTCATTTTGTCATCAGAATAAAATTGTTCTCATAGGTAAGAAATAAAAAAGAAACGTTATCTTAGTTCCACACCATCATATATAAGACTGGTTAAATGAAAAGAAAGTAATAATATTTTTTGGGTTCAGGAAATTTTGGCTCCAGAAATGCCCTGTTTGAAAATCCATATAACCATAGAGGAAAACTCAACGAGGACTATCAATTTGTTCTATACCAGTGAATAGTGTATAAAGTTTGGAAACTATAAAACAATGTGAGACTTCATTATAATTATTTGTCAGATCGGAAATAATCATGAAACATGTACATCCCAGAATGGAATTTCATAGACATGTATATATGGGTATGATCAAAGAATTTTTCCGGATACATGATTAGAAACTATCCAATTTGATTATTACCAAGTATTGTAAAACAAAAAAAACATGAGTGTAGTGTGAAATAAAATTTAGAAACTATAGTCTATTACTAAAAGTCAATGCTAAATTTCACTTCCGAATTCTAGATGAAAATACCAGTGTTGTGGAGATTCTCGTTACATTCGAGTAATTAGTTCCACATAATTAGTCAGGTAAGTATAGTGAGAAAATTATGATCTTCCATAATCTTCTCAATCAGATGAAATGTATCTGGAAATTACAAATTACAAAAAATGAAATTTTTCTCAAATTTAGTTCTATGAAAATTCTTACTAGTTTCGTATTCTGGGTCCAGGAACATCTGTATCCTAAATCTAATCTGTACGTATGTTCTTCTGTGATTACTGTCTATGATGGCGTGGAACAAAGTTTAGAAATGGATTTTGTCCAATCTGGACATATTACATAAAAGCAAAAATGGATTTTCAAGTTATTTTTAGATTTTCTTATTTTTTTTAACGGAGTTGGGTAATACTTCATTTGTTTCATGTATGGTGTTACATACTAGTGAGATAAACATAATATTCGAAGGGAAACCGTGGACAACGTCCGATGATACTGGAAATGCAGGTTTTTGATCATATACAATTTTAAAAATTATCGTATTTTTAGGCCTGTTTCATCATATAGATGAGATTTTAAAAGCTGAAGATTTAGTCTTTATATTAGTACAACTAAGAATATGAAATGAATTTATCTACCTTCACTTTCCATTTTGTGGCTACTTAGAGGTTAAGGTGAGCTTTGATCTGAAAATGGACTTTAAATTTGAAATTAGTGTCTCAAAAACATATATCATGTAGAATTCTAGATATCACCCAAAAATATATGTAATTTTCTACACATCCTTCCTTTTTTGAGTCTTCTATGTTATAATGACAGTTTTAATCTGAAAATAGACGATCCTTTTGTAATGGCATCTTGAATAACTTCAGTGCTATCATTAATTTCTTTACTACAGTACTTTGAAAAGAAAAGCATAGTAGCATTATAGAAAGAGAAAAAATAGAGAGTGTGAAAGGAGAGACGGAGATGAAAATATTGTTTAGTTGGAAATATTTTTTCCATTTCTCTTTAGTTCTGTCCTTGGTTAATTCCTCAACGGACGCCACGCCGTTTAAAATATATAATGTATTCTTGTTCTTACAAAATGTTCACATTTTGTTGTTTAAATCATGGCTTTTTTATTGGTAATAAGTGAGCTTACTAATGGTAAAAGAATCATTCAAATCTGTGCAGCAGTTTTCTAGATTACCCTTTTTATATGAACATACTGAACATTTTTGTATAGTAGGTAGTGTTGATATAAATACAGATTATGCGTTTAATTGTTGTAAACAATTTATAATTATGTTTTTAAGGTAGTATTGATAATTTTGCTGAAAGGAAAATGAAAAAACCTATTGAACTCAGGTATTTGAAATAATCGCAAGAAATGCATATGATGGTCAGCAATAAATAAGTTGAACTCTAATGTTTAAAACGCATTGGTACAACTTCGTTTCTCATTGGCCATTCGATAGTTTTGTATGTCATCTTCATTGGCTATTCAACGTGTGGGTGTTGTATTGTCTGTCTTCTTCAGAGACTAAATTATTTTCTGCTCACTGTTGAAATTTTGTAAAACATCGATACTTTTCGAAAATATCTACATTCGTGAGTTTATTTTCTGGAAATAGAATATCGTAGTATCAAGAAATTATTGAATTAGTTCGATTGGATTCTGTGTTGTGAAGTTTTTATCTAGACGTTACTCGTCATTGCTTCAGTTGCAACGTGTGAATTACTTTTACATACATAAAATTTCCAGTGTTCTATTTTATTTTATTTTGTTAAAAGAAATATATATAATTGAGAACATTTAATTGGTACAGTTAATAACCTCTAATATTTTATGTGAGCTTATTAAATTTTCTTAAAATTATCAAGTGATAGTGTTTTTATAGAATTCTAAAAAAGTTGGTTTCTTTATTGCCAGTTTTCACCTGTTTATGGTCCATTTTGAACCTTTAGTTTGAAAATTGATTGCAGATGTGTCTCTTTGTCATTTTATGGTTCTTTTGTGTAAAGAAGTTTTAATACTTCTTTAATTTAACCATAATTCCTTTTAAAAACTCCAATGAGATAATGTAATAAAAGTATTATTATTTTTTTATTATCAATTTCGATATTTTTCTTTGATAAATTCAAACGTTATTATATTTGAATAATTTTCTATTAATTATTGAATTAACATTATTTGTGGTTGTAAAAATATTTGAAATGTTCCATAACCAGTGCATATCATTTGTGGTAAATAAGAAAACTGGGGTTTGTAAGATAGTTGATGTGAAAAAATTGATTATCCTGTTAGAATGTTATCCTAAATATAATGGCGTACCTATATGCGTTATATGAAACGGATAAATAAGTTTATTAGTTGCTATCACCATTTCTTATTTTTGGAAAGTGGTAACAAAAAATGTACCAAAACTGTGCAGAGATAAATTCTGTAATTTCTTTAAATTAGTGTCTTTTGTCGAAGTATGTGATTTTGTTTTCTTTCAGCAAACAACGAAATAAAAAGAAAAAAAATAGATTTTAACCTTTTTAAATTGATATACTTTGTTTATAATTATAACTTCTTAACCCTCTTCAATGAGAAAAGAAAGGACCAAAAGAGAAAAAAAAATAAAAAAAAACCACTTTCTATGTTACGCGTTGGCAAAAGTAATGGTCGGGGGACCTATAATGACGTCATACAACCGTATTTTGAATGAGTCCTTACCTGCAATTAGTTTTTCAAGGTTGCGCAAAATCACCATGAACATGAAAGCGGGTAATGTTTTATAAACCTTATCGGTGTATTTCTTATTATATTGAATGAACTTGCTCTTGACTTTTCTTCACCATTTCGTGTTTATGACAGTGACCATGCAAGCGTTTTAAATATTTCATGTATATTGGATTTTTTTACTACGATAAAAGACAATTTATACGATGATGGTCAATCTGTAATTTATTAGATTGTGTAAATTCATCTGTTTCATTAAATTTAAACAGAAAAAAAAACTTTGAAAGTTGTTTTCTGATTGCGTGCTTTGAATGACCAATTTTGAAACATTGATTTTTTCTGAATGAAATGCAATGCGTGTGTAATTTTATCTCAGTTTTGTGTGTTTTCGTGCTATTTGTTCATTTCTGGTTTTTTCGACAGGTGCGAGTATCCCGAAGTTTTCTGAACGAGTCCTAATTACTATGAAACATGTACCTATAGTCACCTAATATTCTGTATTTGAAATTGGTTCTCTGAATTCGTTCGCTTGTCTATCAGTTAATGGAGCCAATTTTTAGTGTCCGAAAAACTTATTTTCCTAAAATTAAATTTTTATTTTTACCTACTTTGAAATAATCTGTGGGTATTAATGTTGCCTCAAAACTAAAATTTGGTCATTTCTAGTTCTGAGTAGTCTAAACTAAGATTGGAATATGTGCTGGGCGGTTCTAGTTCTAACTGTTTAAAAAAAGAAAATAAATTTTTAGTTAAAACTAACAGTACCTAACCAAAACAACTTAATAAGTGTGGCAGCATTTTTCTTATAAAAACAAAAGATTAAAAGTAATAATATGATACATCTATGTTTAATATATTTATCAGGTAGCGTGTTTTTTGGCAGGGGTGTGGGGTCAAATAACCCGCAATAAGGATCAGTCAAAAAAACCTAAAATGATGTAATCAGCCCTACTACAAAATGGTACTACCTTTCAGTGCAAATTACATGTTTCCACATTTACATTATAAAATGTGCAATTCTGACAAAATGTTTTATGGTATACTTCATTTACTTTTCTGTTGCCAGCTGTGCGTTAGCATGTGATGCCGAATGAGTGATACCTTTTTTGATATAGAGCCATGATCAAATCCTGCACAAGGCAAATATTTTTTATTTTTTGTTCAATATTATATACGAGAATTTATTGTAAAAAAAAATTATTCAAATGAATGAAATTTTGCTAAAAATAATGACTCTGGTTTGTAATTTCTCTAAAATGATTACACACCAAAATAACAGTTAATTTTCATTCATTAAGAATTAAAGTTTCCATACAGATTCAGTTTCTTCGCCCTAAAAAAACAAAAATATAAATAATAATAATAATAATAATAATAATAATAATAATAATAATAATAATAATAATAATAATAATAATAATAATAACAATAATAATAATAATAATAATAATAATAGTAATAATAATAATAATAATAATAATAATAATAATAATAGTAGTAATAATAATAATAATAATAATAATAATAATAATAATAATAATAATAATAATAATAATAATAATAATAATAATAATAATAATAATAATATTAATAATAGTAATAATAATTCATTGATTGTCTGTACCACTGTACGAAAATAAATTGAAAACCTTGAACTGTTAAGTGGTAAACATTTTCTTCAACCACTACATTTCTTTTGTGAGTTGTGGCGCACTCCTGTAAATCACAATCGTTATCAGCATGGACAGGGAGGAAAACATGAAGAAAACTGGCAACATGCAATTTCCACTGAAAGGTAGTATGAATTTGTTCTAGCATAGTTAACTACGAACGAATACAGTCGATAACAGTTTTGTCTAAATTTTCTAGCAAAACTAGTTTTAACTTACTTTAGGTTTTGACATTTGTATGTTGGTTAAATCTGTAACTGCCCAATGCATTTTCCTATTCTAGTTTTGATTGGTCAGTAACTAGAAGGGTCAAACGTCATTTTTCAATTTTAGTTTAGACTAGTCAAAACAAGAAATGACCAAATTCTAGTTTTGATTGTAACATATGTACCTATATGTATATGTATCACCCAAATTTTGTGTTGACGGTTTTGAGAAAACTACAAAACAGATAGGGCTGAAATTTTTGCAAGAGACAGTTATTGCATAGGATCAGGTCTGAAAAAAGTTTGGTGTCTATTGGTTGAGTGGTTTTCAACAAAACTGAAAAATAAATATTGATGAAAAAAATTTTGTGTTCCTAGTTTTGAAAAAATTATGGAAGAAACTGGACCGAAATTTTCAGGAACAGTAGTCATTATGTAGGACCAGGTCTGGTAGGAGTTTGGTGTCTATTGGTTCAGTAGTTTCCATGAAAACTGGAGAATGAAAAATTTCTGAAAAAATTATTTTTTTGTGTTTCTGAGGAAACTACGAAAGAGATCGGGCTGAAATTTTTGCGAAAAATAGTTCTTATAAAGTCCCAAATTCAGTAGAAGATACGTGCTTATTAGCTAAGTAGTTTTTAAGAAAACTGAAGAAGAAAAAGTTGCGGGAAAAAATTTTTTTTTGTATTTTTGAAAAATCTACATGAAGTATCAGGCTGAAATTTCAAGGTAAGGTAGTCTTCATATAGGACTAGGTCTGGTAGGAGTTTGATGTCTGTTCGAGTTTGATGTCTATTGGTTCAGTGTTTTTTGTAAAAACTAGAGAACAAAAAATTTCTGGCAAAGTAGTAGGTTTTGAGACTCATGTTTTCATTGAAGTAATAAACTTCAGATTTTGAATTGTAGATGAATTGGCAAACTGGGTTTTCTTGTGAAGTTCTGTTGTGCTACAGTTCTTTTTTTTTCGCTATGCTTTATTTGTATCATTTACCTCTTTTAATGGTCTGAGCTCTGAAAGCTTTTTCAATAAGGTTGATTCGACGCCAGTTTTCTGGTGGATAACATTTTATAAATCCTACTCTCATTGTTCGTAAACATGATGGTTAATGGTAATCCAGCTAACCGATGAAGGGGTTTTCATTTGAGGACTAGCAGCTATAGCAAATAATCATCTTGTGGGTGTATATTTAGTATAATTTTCTATATCCGTGGTTTTAAAGCTCTCTACAGACAACAAGGCACAAGCCGTCGATAAAATGGGTTTCGTATTTTCATCGCTTTTTGGAGCTGTGCTTCCAGTCAGAAAAAGCCAACAAAAGCAGTTCATCCTTGCTACCCATAAGACCATAATATTTGTTACCTGCCTTCAAGTGTCGATGAAAGTTCACTTGCTACATAACTAATTTCTCGTTATTCCGAAGTTGAATGAAATAAAACTGTAGTTAGCCTCATTCTCCTTCCCACACTCACGACGATGAAAACGTTAAACAAATAACCGAAGTAACTAAAACTGAAAAGCGAAAGTTGAGTTGAATTTTTTTTTTTTTCATCTTTACATTCGGACCGCGTGCTAAAACTGCAACGGCGGCGTGCTGCGACTCGGGTGGACCCCTTTCACGTCGCACCGCCTTTTTCAATGGTAGAGAATAGAGATGCCGTAATATACGGATACAGGATAGGGGACGAGGGGGTTACGCGTGCCACATTTTCAGCGAAACACAGCCCCGTAGGTGGTTTTTTGTGGGCGCCGCCTGTACACACGTACTCACGTCTCGTCCTTTTTGTTGCTCCATCGTGTCGGACTGCGTATCGATTAAATAGCAGTGCAGCCTAAAATATTTTCAATTAAAAGAAAAGTGAAAAAGAGAAAAATATACTCGAGTGGGTGCGTATGGTGGTCGAGAAGAAAATAAGTTGGAAGAATGAAGGAGCGTTTAGTGATACAAATTTTTGGAAATTCTCATCCCTTTGTACTTCTGTGGAAATGCTTTTTTTTTTCTGTCAGATTCGTATATCTGTGACATAGTCTGACCTTTTTTCTCTTTCATTTTCCCACTTTTTTTTTCGCATTTTTTCGGTTTATTTTTATTTATTGCGTTCGCCCAAGTGCAAAGGCGATGCTGTGAATTTTTAATTCGTTTCATTTCTCAAGCTGGTTAAAAAAAATTGAAATTGTCGATGAGTGTCGTCGTCGCATTATTCGAATGCGAATCCGTAGATGTTTTGCGCTGTGAAATGGCTCGTTTGAATTTTGTGGGGGTATGAATAGCATTCTGCCTACTAATCAGTAGCACGTGGTGGTGTTGAATTTTTTCTTACTAGACAATCGCCGTGAAAGTGTTGTGGAAAAGGTGCGAAATAAGCCTGTAGCAAGTGTTCGGCCCTTTTTGTTGTAATGGTGTCTTCCATAAAGGAACCGCACCTACGCTGTAAATATAAAAAAAAAGCA
>WOFM01000141.1:0-45159 GCA_011428145.1 Ericerus pela | reverse complement strand
ATAAGCTTTTAATTATTTTTTGGCCTTAGCTTCATGCGAAACAAACATTATTTTCTTGCGGAAGGTTGGCTGCAGTTTTGGTATATTTTAAAATCGCAGTAATGAATAAAATAAAAGTTGATAATAACGCCAAATGAAAATTGGGAATCGCCAACATTTTTGTTTTTTCATATATCCACATCGTGGTTTTCATTTAGAGAGCTGTTTAAATTTTTTCTTGAAACATTTTTTTTATAAGCTTTTATTCTACTCATTACTGCGACTTTAAATTATACCAATACTGCAGTCAACCTTCCGCAACGAAATAATATTTATTTCGTATGAAGCTAGAGCAAAAAAAAAAAATGAAAACATCTTTTAAAAATTCGTTTTTAAAATGTAAACTAATTGTAAGCTTTTATTCTATTTACTGCCGCGATTTTAAAATATACCAACACTTTAGCCAATCTTCCGCGAAGAAATAATATTTATTTTGCATGAAGCTGAAACCAAAAATAAAATAAAAGTTTATCTTTTGAAAATTCGTTTTCAACATAAACTTATTTTTTTAGTTTTATTGGGCCCCGGAAACGTGGCTATTTTACCCAGCGTCTAGTGATTGTATTGGTGTGGTGGAAGTGAGAGATTGATTCGGTGGCCAGTGGTTTCCCATCATGAATTTTCTAATCCAGTGAGGAAGCACCAAACCGCATACGCCGCCAATTTGGGTCGGTAATGTAATGACGACTGGTCTCTCAACAACTGTAACTTTTCTGTTGTAAAATCTGAGTACTAAATCATTACGCTACGCAGACCATTGCAGCAAAGAGTTAATAAGCTAATATTATATTGCCTGTGGTAGATCTGGCGAAAGTCATCGAGTGGAAATTGAAATATTTCGTGTGTATGTCGCTGCTCAAACTTTTCGTCATCCTTTCACTATGTAGGTAAGTCATCAAATACTTGCGTGTGACAAATACGACAAAGATCGGTAATCTTGATAAATGACGAATTTTAGTCGTCAATTGAAATTTTTTCACGTAAATTGCCATTATTTCTGATTCACTTAGATAGTGTACGTTCCGAATTCCGGCTCGTTCATGTATTCTTAACCAAAATGGTTGACATTGCTAATTGCTTGCTGCATTAAACTACTTCCCCCTATTCAGCTAACTTCTCTTTCAAAAAGCGTATTCGCAAGTGCGGCTAATTTGACCATCAACTTGCTTGTTTCACATTATTTTTTCACCATTCAAATGTTATTCTGCGTAAAAGCATTTCGTGGTTTCTCTTACCCATTACCTCGTTTTACGAGCTTTGAAATTAATATTTTACACAGACGCTGTAGGCCTATTTCTCGTGCCTGTTTTGTAATATCTCGCGGCTGCACATATTTTGTCGACGTCATCTCTCGTTCGGTGAGAAAGTCGGTATAATGGTATTGAACTTTTTCCTTTGTGCTATTCTCTGAAGTTACTGTCCCTTCGCCGATTGTGTAAATGCGTGCGCATTCGTGACGTTCTCCGGTTTTATTAGATCCGCTGCCTTGTCAGTCTCCGGGGAAGGAATCCCACGTTCCCTCCACGTTCATTAAAATGTGGTCCGCGTTGTCCAATTCGCTCGCTCACCTTTGATGGAACAAACTTCACGCAGTTGAAAAATTTATTAGTCAGTAGACTGGCTCCGAGGTCGGTACCCCTGCCCGTCCCTAGAAATTTCGGCCGAAACTTTTCGGATGATTTCAAAGTTGTGACACTTCGTATGTTGGAGCTAGGCCAGTGGCTGACAAAACCATTTGGTGCATTAAGGGGCTCGTCATCCGTCGAAAACCTCCCGTAATGGTAGGTGGCGAATACTTCGTGAATAATTCGTCGTAGCCGTAGGCCACAAATAGTTATGTGAAAAAATAAATCAGACAACATTTTCTACAAAAACATTACCGTTAATTTTTTTCGTATCTCTCATAGTTTCGTGGCACACTTGAAGGAGTCTCGTAGCACATCAGTTTTAGTTGGGAACCACTGATACAGTAAATGTTGCTAAAAAAAAAGGAAGATTAGAGCCGTTAAAAATTTATGGGAAATTTTGATAAAAACGAACGTTTTTTTGTGGGAATCACTTTTCTTGCACTCACCGTTGCATTCCTGTAAGTAGGTGTTTTAATCGATAAGTTCTGCTGATTTTGATATGTCGTCATTAGTCTCATACTTCCTGCGTGAATTACGGTGCAAATACGCGGCTTCTGTGCAAGATAAACAGACATAACGGATAAATATTGTATTACATCTGAGTGGAAGGTAAATAAATTCATCGTTCCCCGTACTTTATTTTGATAAATAAGTTTACGATAAATGGGAGTGCAGTGTAGTGTAGTGTATGATGCCATTAAGCTGGAATTTTTTCAAAATAGTTTCACAAAAAACTTCTCACTAATTGTTGTGTGACTCAATTTCGAACTATTTTAAAACTATGAATGGTGAAAAGGCGATGTAAAGAATTATTTCTTATTTTCTAAGTATTTTTGGAATCGCGAGTCGTAAGAACTATTTAATGTCTTTGTAGGTAGCTCTACCTACACTTGATCATGTAACTAAAAGGTGGTTTGTATTTAGGGTGACTGAATTGTTTTTCAGTGCCAGTAGCCAGCAACTTTAATGCCTAATCATATACAAAGCATACTGGGGTAACTGACCTGAGGCAAGGCAGTACCATATATGGATCGCAACCCGCACTATATTAGTAAGTACGTAATAATTACGTGCTCACTTTTCTATTTGGCATCTACAGGCGTATGTAGATGTGTTGTCTGTATGAGTACCTACAGACAATGTATGTTTGTTAAAAGTGCAATGCACTAATAATTTGGGTTGTGGAATTTTTGGTCCACAACCCATCTGTTGATGCAGGGTTGAGCCCTGAATGGAAGAGGTGAGAGAAATGTTCTTAGCCACTTCCCCCAAGTTTTTTCAGTCAGAAAAAACTAAGTCCAGTCATACCCTAAATGTTGGGGGGAAGTTGGACTGATGTTTATCCCACAGGATTTCATTCTCCATAAGGTCTTGTTCCTCCAAAGAGGATATCATAGAGAGCTTGGCCCAATGTGTGGCTAGTAAAAGTTTCTGTATGATAGTTCAGAAGCCTCCACTGGTTATAATTTGAATGGGGGAGTGCGCCTCTTTTTATATTTTTGTGCCAATTCACCTGGGTGTGATTTCAAGAATTCAATTTTGGAATGAAATTCCATTGTTGGACAAATGGTATCATGTGGTTTTTGGTCAATGGACTTTGATTTTGGAGCAAGAAGGCCAAATGCTTCTAGATAGGTCCACATCCATGGGGTTAGTCATGAATTGTGAAGCATCTAAGGTTATCTGACTGATAGGATTATGGTGAGGAAGAAGTTAAGTCATTTCATGGATTATTGAATTGACTTCAGGTTTTGGAATGGATGTATTAGCGTGATTGCTCACTGGTTTGGAAAGTTGGGAAAGTATGTGCTCATGTTCCCAATTGTTCTGTTCCCGCTATTCTGCGAGGAGGGCTTCCTAATAGTTGAGAAATGGTTCAGAAGTATTGATGGAAGACATGTCTGTTGTTTCGAGTGCAAAATAATTGCAAAAACACAAGAACATGTGTCATTTGAGATAAGAAGAAGTGAAAGATAATTCAAAAATGAATTTTGGCACTAAAAATAGTGTTCAAATTGAACAATTTTAGTGAAATTTGATTTGATGTAGCTCAAAGCACAATCGACAAGTGAATGATTTGTGATGCACTATTGTATGTTCAATTAGGTAAGATTTTTTCATGGAGCTTATCATTTTCCATTTCTATATAATGGATTAGTACGTTCAACTTTATGATATATCTCCACTTTGAGATTATTATAAGCAAAATTCATTGATCTTTGTTTGCACGTGTATTTATGTGGGTCAACGTATTTGAGTGAATGAATTTGAAATAGTTTTGGTTGATGCGATAAGAAATAATGACGAATGTCTTTATCGAGGCATGTGCTATGACATGCGTGCCATAAGGAAGTAGTCTCATTGCAATACCTATGTTTTGCATTGTTCATCCTTTGACTTATGTTTTTTTAAACACATGCGAGTTTATTTTGATTCTCACAATAGGTGTTTTATTTTTGAGCTGATTTATTTCACCTAATTTCTTCATGACATCTAGGTTCAAACCCTGAAGATGGAGGAATTTTAATTTCAATTTTTATTACCATTTTTGATGATGGAAAATTTTGATTTTCACTAGTTTTATTTATGTTGACCTTCCACTATATTTTCTGCAGGAATGGGTGGTGAATAATTTATTTTACTATTTGTTTTCAACCATCCATTTTTCTTTTGATCAGAGGAATAATGATGTATAAAATTTATGTAATTGTAATTTGTGTTTTGAGTCTGTATTTTTAGTTGAGCAATTTGGTCTTTTAGTAGGATTTTGAAATATTTCTCTCCTTTCTTTAGTCTTGAGTTAACCTTTTTGATAGACAGCTTGGAATTTGGTTTCATTTTTATTACTACCCTTAGTCCTGCCTCTCATTTTAGGTTTTATTGGCACATTATGGTTGTAGTAATATTTTCCTACATTATAATCAATCTTTTTGGTTTTGGTTTTTGTTTTATTTTTAATCGTATTTTTCTAAATGTTTTTGACTACATCGCTACCTATATGTTGTTTGTCGTGAATTTTCTGGTAGTGAATTTAGCTCATTTGTAATTGTTTCGTTATTTTGTTCAACTACTTTGGTATCTATTTCTTGTGTAATTTCATTTTTGACTATATTGTGATTGTCAATTTAAATTTTGCTCTCAATTTCTCTTGAGTTTTCTGATATTGATTTTTTCATCTGCTATTAAAAATGCAGGTCTGACCCAGTTTATGGAGATGTTTTTCTCTTTTCCAGCTATTAATAGGGTCAATGTTTTTTCTGTTCTATCCACTACTTTATATGTTCCAGTGTAAGGTTTCTGCAAACTATTTTTCATCAATTCTTCTCATAAAAACACGTTTGTGGTTGTCTCTAGGTGTCTCAAGACATAGGTGTTAGGTTTTTCATGAGTTGCAGCTTGTTTTGAAAATTGATTTGCATCAACTTTTATGTTTTGTACTATTGTTTCAGGGTTAATTTGTTTGGATTCATAGAAAAAATCCCCTGGTAAGTGCAATTCCTCACCAAGTGCTAATTGAGAAGCTGAATAACCTGTGTCTGTTTGTAATGCTGATCGAATACCTAATAAGGTGGTTGATAATCTTTCTATCCATTTTTTATTATTCTGTGCCATTATTGAGGCTCTTAGAGCCATATGCTACTGTTCCACTTTCCTGTTAGATTGAGGGTGATAAGTGATGGTGGACCAGTGCTTTGCAGTCAAGGTTTTTGCAAGTTTGTTAAATAGTTGACTTTCAAATTGGTGATCTTAGTTGGTTGTAACAGTTTGAGGCAAGCCAAAACTAGCTACCCAAGTAGAATATGTTTCAATAGCCACTGTAGGGGTTGACATTGCTGTTAATAGGATTGTTTCAGATCAACTAATTGCTCAATCTATAATGGTTAGCAGGTATTTGTACTCACAAGAAGGTGGTAAAGGATCAGCTAAGTTTACGTGTATGTGTTTAAATCAATCAGTAGGTTTAAATTTCCCAAGTTCAGATTTTGTGTGTTTACCAATTTTTGATTTTTGGTAATTTAGACAAGTTAGAGCCCAGTTGTTACAATCTTTTTTGATATCTCGAGGTCATGAGTTTGGTCATACACCCAGGTCCAGTGTGTGTAAGATTATGTACACTGTTGGACGCCATTTTTCTGTATTTAGATGGAATGTATAGTCGTTTTAAACCTTGAGACACATCACATGTAAGTATGGTGTTGGTGCCAGGAAGTCTTCTTTCTCTCAGTTGCAAACTTGATTTTTCTAAAGATATTAGATTTAATAATTCTTCATCTAACTGTTCAATTACAATTTCAGCATAGGTCAACTGAGATGGTACTGAGACAGATTCTGTATGGCTCAAAATATCGGCAAGTGTATTTAATTTGTCCCCGCAGTATTTTTATAAACGTCTTTACTAGAACTTTCTCAGATTGGGCTTAAAATTTTGAAATTTTGATTGGTTGAGGAGGAAAAAAGTGGTTTGATAAGAGTTATTGGAGAAAAATGGGTAAAAAGTTGTTAAGAAAACTGGATTTCGTCATCATTTCTGAAGCAAAATTCATGATAGATAGTTTTATACTACTGTTTAACTGTTATTACCTAATAAAGGAAAAAATAAAAAGTGCTTGAACTGTGAGTGCGACTGCAGCCCCTCTCACCTCACCATTAAAATCCACTTGGTCTAGTTTATACAATAGATATATCTCAGTAGTGTAATGGGAAGTTGAAAAAACATCACCATCTATAATTTTTTCGTTTCTCTGTGAAAATTTAATTTCGTAGCTTAGTGCTGTAGGTGGATAGAAATTTTCAACTTGTATGTATTTGATGGAAAAACCTAAATTTTTCCAAGTCTCGTCTTCTAAATTTAAATTAACTTTTTTATATGAAAAGTGTTGCAGAATTTTTAAAAATACGAATTTCGAACATTTCAGGCTCTGTTCATAGAAGTGCTAGTCACTCTTAGAAAAAAGAAAATCTTTCGTCAGTTTTTGGTAGTTCAGATGGCATATGTTTTTTTTTTACCTTCTTAATTTTTGGTTTTGTAAATTCTTTTTGAATTTATTTTAGCTTGATTTTTTCGAAGAAAAAATAAAATGTCAGTGAATACGCTTCAAAATTTTGAAGGATTCGTGGTACTAATTTAGAAAAATATATGGATGCCTTTTTACACCAAACAAATGAAAAAATAATATATTATGTTTGCTGTTTTTCCCGCAGTTTTTTGCTCTGAGGCGTCAGTCACCGAAATAATTATTATTTTTTTTTATTTTTGAATATATCCATATTAACCTATCGTTGAGGTCACTGAAATAGGAAAAACCACCTCCCACCCTATTACCAGGGTTCATGATAAATCGTTCGATTTTTTTCACGCTCGTAACCATAGTTACGTATTATTTTTCCCGGTGGAAAGAGGAAAAAAAAACAAAAAAAATCAGAAAAGCAACAACAAAAAATGAAAAACTATTGAAATTTTTGAAAAAAAAGTGAAACGTTCGTCAGAGAATATCACCTAATTTAGAGTAAAATCAATTCGATGTTAAAATTACCTTTTAAAATTTTTAAACAGTGTGACTGCGTGGATGTATCATGGCCACTTGGGAAAAATTCGTTCATTTAATTCTAAATCCTAGCCCAAGTAGCACTTCTATGTAGAGGTGTCCCTTCTCCTACCCTACAGTTCGCATTTTAATATTGTGTTTTATATGCAAACGTTAAAAATGAAAAATACATTACACGAGTCCGTTGAATTGAATCGAATAGCGAAGGAAAACCATTTCGTGTGAGGACTTGATGAAATGGATAAAATACTAACCTCAGCACGCAGAATCATTTTATTACGATTTACGACGAAAGAAGCGATGGCAATTAAAATGTGTATGCGCATTCTCGTCCAAAAACTCTTGACCATTTTGTTGAGTTGAAAACTCCCTGTTCTTGATAAAAGGCAGAGAATTTTTTTTTTTGTTTGGTGTCACCTATAGTTGGGTTAATCATTTGTGTAGTTTTTTCCTGCGGTAGGAAATGCGATCTTCGGAACATTTTATCGTTAATGTTCGATAAAAGCTTGTAGAATGTGCCGTAGATATGGGGTTTAGGTTGAAAAGGTGCTCATAATAATTGTTTTTTAAAGAGGCGCAAAAAAAAGCCATTTTTTTTCGCCTGCACTATTTCTTCTTAATGAACGAAGTTATCGACTTTCGCATCCGGTCTTCGGTTAATAATTTTGTTTTTTCGCTTGCCTGAAAATGCTTTCCAGATTCACGCACCCCTATTTTTCATTTCCCAATCCATAAACGCGAAACCAGAAGAAGGAAAAAAACAGAAGTGAAAACAATTCACAATATTGTGGTATAGTTCCTTGCGTTTGCCGGAGAAGATAAAGCAGTATTTTGAGAACCGACGTTCGTTTTTTGCCTCTTTTTTGAAGGGTGATGGAGACGATGAGGGCTTTCTCCTTTCACCAACCTTTTCTTACGTTGAAGCTGCTATTTGCAGCTACGCTTTTCAGATTTACGAAATGCTGTGGCGAATGATTTTTTCTGAATTTTTACCCCACAAAAAGAATAATATTGTTGAAAATTGCGGAGTTATTTTCCCCCTCATGTTCTTCTCTCTCTTTCTTTTTGGTCCTTGTAATCTTCGCAAAAAATTAGGCACCAACGTCTTTTCATCGGCGTCATCAAGCTATGTCGTCGTGTATAAATAGCTGAATCAAATTTATCTTTTTTCTTTCTTTTTTGTTTCTCCATTGTACTTGTCAGGGTTTTCAGCGAGAAAAACATTTTAAAAGTTGGAAAATTTCTGCGAAGGGTATGTTCGCGAATTTGTGGTGTGAGTTTGAAAAAGAGTGTGGTTAAAAGTATTGGAGTATTCGATGAAAATTTTTCAACCCTTTGAATTGTGCAGTGTTATATTGTATATTGCTGGAAAATTGGAATATGTACGCCAAATGGATAAGTATTTAATTTTCCACAGCGTTGACAACATTTTTTTGAAGAGTTGTGACAAAACTCACATTTCAATTTCGTTTCTTTTTCGCTTAAGCAGAAATTTTGTGAGCGGCATGTAATTTATTTCTTTTAACTGTTGATATTGTATTAAATTTGTGACTTTTCCCTATAAAAATATACACTTGGATGTTTCTAAATTATTCACGCTAACACGCTGACATAGAAGAGTACACTATTGGGAAGAATTCTATGTATACCATTACGCCGGTAGTCTATCTTCAAGAAGATATACATACGAATTTGTATGCTTCAAAACTTTAAATATGCTGAATAGTTACTTTTACAACACCCTACCGAAAAATGAGTTTTTTAATGTCCATTGATTAAATATAAAGTAGCGAATTTCAGTATGACCTGAAATGGATATTTTTTTAATTAATGATCAGAAAGCGAAAAAAAGTTAATTAAATCCCTCATAAATATTTTTAATGATGGATGAAGTACTTTCGAAATGATAGAATCACAGTGTATTAAATATAATACAGAATGCATGCCCATCTAAACGCTGCTATGAAAACTGGAACTACTTTTGAAGAGCTGTCCCCATCCTTTCTTACTGAATTCAGATTTGTTCGCACATATTCGGACTCATTAAAAATGATAAGAATTTTTTTCTTCAAATAATTGAATTAAATGAACGAATAAATAAAGCTGACAGTATATAAACCACATTAAACCACATTTCGTAGATTAAAATGAGACGAAAATTGTACTGATCCTTAGGAGTGGGTATACTTCGTCTCAAACGCGGTGCCATTTTTCGTTTTGCATGCATCCTCTATTATATTTAATACTCTGTGGATAGAATATGGTGAACATAACCACAATCAGCATCATTAACTGTGGCGCTGTTTGTAGTGAGTGAGTCTGTTAGGCAGGCAGTTATATGTTCGAATTCAACTCCTTTTTAAAAAAATATTATTTCTAATAATAATTGCGATAGAGTAGGGGGTTGGTGACTTTTTAGCGTACAAAAAGAAAAAAAAAACCTAGCGCAAAAAGCCTCGCTAGAAAAATTAGATTTTCGAGAGAACGAATTATGAATTTTTATGGTTACATTAATTGTCTGCAAGTTTATATGCGTTAATGGTACGTTATGATTGTATGAAATGTGTTAGCTGCTGACAAAATATTAGACAATATGAAATATGAAAACAATTTTTCTTGATAAATTGAAAAATAAAATATTAAGATGATAAAGTACGGTACATCATAATATAATTTAAAATAAAACGAATGAAATATAATAAAGTTATGAAATAAAAAAAGATAAAACATGATTATGTGGTTAATTTTTGTAAAAAGAAAAGTTCATGCAAATTAGAAAAAAAAAGGCAAAAAAGCTATACTGGAAGTACCATTTAATCGATGTGCTCCGTAACATGCTACAATAAATTCTAATGAATATTTATTTCAAATTTCGTACATATGGTTCCAAAATTCGGCATTTTAAGACCAATATAAAAACTAAAATAGCGGTATCAGAAGTACAGCCCAGCCTAACCGTGCCAAAGTTAGTAGCTTACTACAATGAATCAAAATAAATATTTAATCCGAATTTTTTGGCTATTGATGCAAAATTGAGCATTTTATACTCAAATTAAAAACAAAAATGGTGGTGCTGGAAGAACTGTCCGGCCGATTTCCCCCAAAATCATTAGGTCTGGTCCTTGGCTTAGTATAAATGTAAGTACCAAATTTCGTGATTGATGAAAATTGCAACCTGTACTGTGAGAACAAGAAATGAACTTATATCTATCTATCTATGTATATGAATTTGAGTTATTGGTGCCAAAATTTTCCTGAGATCATGAAACGAAAAATGTACCTACCCTCAACCCTGAGGGCTTATACCACACCAAGCGTAATAAGTAGATTTTCCGAGGAAAACCTGCTTAAAAAGAAAGGTATAATGTTAAAATTTTATTATTGAAATAAATATAAAGACATTATCAGTTGGGATTTTGCATTTCAATTGCAGTCTTATATGTAGTTAAAGTTGCATTAGAAAGAAAGTCAACCTTGCTACCTTGCAAAACTTGGAGCCATGTTTACTCTTTACATTTGAGGTTATGCTTCATCAATGAAAAGCACTTTTTTTGGCTTGCAGCATATGAGTGTAAGCATTGCCTTTCTGATCATGCATTATAAAATAGTATATTACACAATATGGGAGGAAAGTGAGCAGTTCCTATTCTCAACAAATGCAATGTTGGCTGGTACAAGCCACAGGTGAGTGGGGCAATTGAATGAGTTGTTAATTGTTTACTTTGACCAAGTTGCGTACAATACTTTTTGCAATAAGCGTACAAATGCTGTTTTTGAAACTGAAGAAAAACAGAAGTAAAAATGTGAGAAAAAATTGAAAAATCGAAGAAAAGGAAGTGAAAAAGTGACAAAAAAAGACATAAGAAGGGAAATGGGCAAAAATTAAGAAGAAATTCAGAAAAATGAGATCCAAAACCTGCTTCTTCCCCTCCTACCCAGCACTCAAAGAACATTCTCATTTGCAACTGATGTTGAAGCTGATAATCAGTGAAACTGAAAAAAAAACAAAAAAACTAATACAAACAATTAAAAGAAAACTCGTCTTTTCCTGGTAACTTTATCTCATATCCTTGTTGGTCAAATACCTGCCATCCAATTTGCAGGTTGAAAATTCAAATTCACCAAATTTTTAAGAAAAAAAAAAAAAAAAAAAAAGAAGAAATTAATTATTTAAATGAAATGGCTGTCATAAGCTATTAAAAGGTGTGATTTTTAAAGAACATAATAAGACATGAGATAATAGATTGAGGTGTGAGATCACTAAGGAGTGAAAAAAAGAATTTAAGGGATGAGAAAAACGAGTTAAGGAATGAGAAAAAAAATGAAAGAGTGAGTAAGGTTGGTGGACAAATAAAAGTTGAGAAATTGACCTCTTTCATTAAACATTAGATACCACAAAAATACAGCAATTTGTACACATGTTGCAAAAAAATTGTTAGGAACATGCGCATTTTTAAGTTGATTTTCTTGCACAGCTCGATCACTTTCTTGCACGACTACTTCCTCATTTTTGTTTTTTCTAACCTAATTTTAAGTCAATTATTTGGTTTTGTTGAATACATTGTCATGATGAAGTATTCACACAGGAAGGCATTCAACAACTTTGCGTGTTTGTCCACATCATACACAAATGTATGGGAGAGCCAAATCTTAGGCAAATACTGGCAATTTTGTAGCCAGATTTATGACCTTATATAAGGAAATTGATGCGTGTACTCATACACACATATATGTACATATATGTATGTAATTGTGTCAAGGAATTACATCTTTTTTTATTTGGTCATTTAATACGAAACAACACTTGATGTTTGCTACCGGCCTGTGATATCTCCGAGATTGTTATCTATTGATTAGTCACTGTCCAAACATTGTATCTTACCTATATGTACATACAGGTAAGAAAATACAAACGTACAAGTATGTACATATTTCATTTAATATCAAAGAGACGAATAATGAGCCAGATGGTCTAACAAGGGGTGCGAGCCCCTTTACCTCATCCGAGTCGATTATACCCACAGATTCTAAAAAATTTATTTGCATCATTTTTCTTTTGGTTAGGAGGTTGAGGGGAATGTGGAGATTTTTTGTTTAAAAAAGTAAAATATTAATTATTATTTGGTATGAAAAAAAAATTTTATTTATTTATTTATTTATTCGTTGATTAATTAATTTATTTGTTTGTTTGTTTTTTAGAGGGGGCGGTGTTCCAAAAAATAGTGTACGACCCACGGGCAAAGTAGATGATTGATACTAGTGTGATTTGCAGCACTAGGCTCCAGCTTGTGTAGAAAAATTCAAACCTGTATCAAATTCATCTACTTTTTGCACTTGTTTCACAAATAACTATTTTTCAACTTAATTGTTTTACTTAATCAGATAACTCGTAGGAAGTTTGAAAAAAGAGAAAAACTTCTTCGCAAATTTTTAATTTATTGAGCTAAAAAAAATTTTGTGACTCCGTTGTTGCTCGATAATTTTCGTAGCTTAGTACGAAAAATTTTCATTTTAAATGTTAATTACGTTCAGTCTGAAAACTAATGAAAAAATTGTTCATGGATAAGCAGGCGTTCGGTGTTCATTTAGAATGGAATTCGAATTTGGCATTATTGCAGCCAGTAAAACGATGAAACGAGTTTAGGCGCATTTTTTAGGCTTTAATTTATAGATAATTGAAATTCTCGCTAGAGCGTTCATTGGTTTTAAATTCAGGTGGGGATATATGATAATATTTTATGCTCAATCCTTTTAATTTTTTGTGTTGGTAGTTTATGTGGCTTTCATTTTTTTGGTATCTATATGCAAATTAGGAGGAAAAATACAAGTCATCTAATATCATTATTAACTCCATTTATTTATTTTATTTACAGTCTGTGAGAGATTTCATTATTTCATTTGTAATCTTGGTATAAACGTAGCATTCAATCCTCCTATTCATGGGTGCCGATAAAATATTTCTCGAATAAGGGAAGGTCCAAATATCCGAAAAAAAAACAGAAACGTTTTAGAAAAGAAAAATAAGTCAACGTAAAAATTATTTGAAAAAATAATATGCTTTTATTAAGTGTAAATGTAAAATACATGACGACTTCCGGTGCTCTGCTCCAGTACTACACTTGTTCAGCAAATACACTATCCAGTTATAGCATTAAGTAGTGATGAACAAAATCTCAAAAAAAAAAAAAAAAAAAAAGAAAAATCTATCAAGATCATAGGTCTTACTGAAAAAGTGATCAAGATCAAAGATCAGATCATTTTACGTATCTCAATTTCCTTCTGTTTTAACTCAAAATTCAAAGTTATTTGATATATTTTTGTATTTTATTATTTTAAACTTATTTTGGATATTTTTAGGGAGTTATACTAAAAACATGAGAGAATAACAGATGTACATGAGAAAATTTATAAATTTTTTTTCATCATTCTCAATTTTTAAAAATTACTGTTGTAATATGGTGGCAAAGAAAGACAAGAATCGAAAAGTGAAATGATTTGACCTTTTTTATAAAATTAAAAGATTTTCTAGCATTGATCTGATCATTTTCAAAACACTCTTAGATCAGATCAAAGATATTCTAGATCATGCCCATCTCTGGCATTAAGTTTGAATTCTGTTTTACAGTAGTGAGTTAAATAAAAGTGTCTACTATAAAAAAATAAATAAATATAACTGACTGCTCGCAGCTCCCACACAGTATCGAGTTCTGTTTTGTGTGACTGTTTGTAAAAATACATAGAACGTTAAAAACAGGAAGACAAATATAAACGAACCAATCCCAGCACGCTACCTAAAATTCTGTTTTGTGATTTGTTTGTTTATTCAAAGTCCAAGAAAGCCCCAAATTCCGAATTAATATTACAATGCTTTTGTGAATCGGATTTGAAATTGTTTTTCAAGACAAACAAGTGGTGTAATAATCGTTTTTGTAGGTTGCGTAATGATTCGTAAAATTTGAAATCACTGCACTAAAAACATCACTGATGTATCACAAAATAAACTACTAAACGAGAATAGATAACTATCTAAAACCCTCTTTTTTTATTGGGAAAATGTAAGTTCTTCCCGATTCAGTCCACTGACATCAATTATTTTTAGCCAGCATTAATTATTGGCTCTTTCCGCGACGTGTGATTTTTATACGCTTTTATTCTAATCACTCAATTTGTTGAAGTACACGGATGACCAACTTCAGCGCTACTTTCACGTGTTGCGACACACGCACACATACACTTATATCCGTTTTTATCAGCTGATTTTTCAATTTTTGTTTGTTTTTGTTTCAGAAAAAAAAGTGAGAAATTTTATTTTCCCTTTCGCCGTTATTTTCTTCTTCAAATTATAAAATCGTATTTTTTAAAAACTCCTTTTTAACCTGACTTATTTTAGCCGGTAACGCTTTTAGAGTCAGATTCATCGTGTGATCGTGTCAAGGTCATACGAGTTTTAATACCCATGGTAAGGAAGTTTCACTTAATAAGGAAATAACGAAGAAGGTGCAAGCACACACTTTTGTCCCCCTAAATGGTTTCCATGCTCCTAAGTAGAAATAAAAGTTTCCTTAAATTTTAAAAAATATTTTGGGCAGCCCCCTCCACATTTTTCCTAAATTATTAGTTACGAGCAGCGTTCAAGGTGGTAAAAACTGCTTCGTCTTAAGTTCTATTTCTGGATAAGCTCTGTTAAAATGGTTAAAAGTAGTTTCTCAGTTTAACCCTGCAGTTTTCACTTTTCATTGCCCTGCAGAAAAATGTGGAATTGTCGATCGTAATTAGTGGATTTCGTTGTGGAACATTTTCCTCCATCTTCAAAGCATAAACTTTCAAAAACACATAGGCAATAAAAAAAAAAACCATCCGCCTGCTTTAAGTTATTTTTTGACATTGAAAGTGGTGGAAGTCATTTACAAATTTAGGAATGCCTGCATTGGCACTTGGCAGTGGCGGATATTGCGGAAAGCGGTGGAGAAATTTGAATTGGATCGAGGAATTCTTGATATTTGGCTTCTGTCCGGTCTGGCTGCACTGTAGCGGTGTTTCCAAAAACAGACGGTTTCATTCGCCGCTTGCCACCATTATGAATGCTCAAAATATTTAATTATGAGAATATTAAGTGGAAAAATGGTGCTTACCTAATTCTTCGTCGGTGAGAATAAAGTAGAAACTAATTATGGTTATGGTAATTCGAGTATAACGCTACATTTTTCCGGTGAGAAGTACCTCTCAACTTTTGGGTTGAAGTTGAAAGTATTTTTGCGCATTGCTATAATGTCCGCGCGTATGTCGTGCTTGGTCCATTGCTGTCACGAATATAATTTTCGATTGTTTATTTTTCTGCATATTTGTTTTCGAATTCGACGGAAACTGGTGTTGTAGGTAATGCCTTCGAATATTACGTCGCAGATAATCCTTTCTCGTGTCTTTTCTCAAATGCTGCCCAATGTTTACTTTAATTTGATCGGCCGAAACCATGCTCGCTTTGAGTATCCTTGACACTCCAAAATGGCTATTTCAGACGTAATTTTGCAGGACTTTTATTTATTTATTTATTTATTTATTTATTCCGGTCGGTAAAATAACGAAAGTGGGTTTAGTATCTCCGCTTATCCCCGTAGAATTTTTTGATTGCTTGAGGGATAAAGCGGGCATTTAAAAAGGGTCAACTGGTATATCGTACAAATGGGACCGTTTTGACAGGACGCCGCTCGTGTACCTTTATTTTCGTCGACTGGATTACTTTTTGCGGTCTGGAGCCATTTAAAATGTCCCCATTCACCCTTCGTGTAGGGAAATGGGAATTTTTCTCGTCAAATTCGTTAATCATGGAAAAATTATTCATTTAATTTTTATTCGAGAATTACCACAGGGTGGGTGGTATAGTGTATGTTTGCTCGTTCAGCTTAGTTTGTGCTTATATTATGTATACTTTTATTCGGGTCTGTTCTTGCAGTTTATGTAATAACTTGATGCAATAAAAATAGTATGTACAGCAACCTCAATCGATTCGCTCGAATTATGGCGCACTCCGATGTCTGTACGTTTTTGGTTTTTCAACCCTGTCCTCTTACCTCACACCGTCCTGCTCTTTTGTCGCTTCTGTTACAGCCCATAAATTCCGCATCCTCGCCGTCGTTTCATATTATTTTCTCTATTTTGGCGGATCCGGCTGTCTGTCCTCTTATTTTGCCTCGCGTATTCGCCAAAACCGAAATTATAACAACAGCATCGCCGCTCTGTAACCTTCAAATCTATTGTTTGACGAGTTGCCCGTCGCCATGGTGATTTTTTAAATATACGTATTCTGTGTTTCAGTTATAAAACCTATTTCTTCATATCCACACGAACGCACGTGCTGGGTATGTGCTTGGTGGCGCCAAGTGATGCTCTCGCTTCATACACGCTTACACTGTATAATCTAAAATAGACCTAACTTTGTGCAAGTGCATATTAATATGTCGTCCTTGACATTCATATTATCCGAATAGAATAGAACCTGTTTTAGAAGCATAAGCGTGTCCAAAATTTTGATATAGGCTATTCGTTTATGATTAGATTTTTGAAGTTTAGTTTTTTTGAGGCATCGAAACGCGATTGAAATATGAGTACAAAATATCATTATTATTTTATGAATGCCCCTAATATTTTGACCTAATGAAAAATGTAGAATTACCATTAAATTTTCATTAATAGATTTTTTTTTGTTTTTTTCTCTTGACAACTTCTTGAAACAACCTTCAAAGGTCATACCACGTAAAATTTTCACATGTAATCAACATTGAGATTCCCGTTGTTACGAATATTCTAGTCTGGATTTAACTTTGTGGAGGTCCAGGGTACATGTTAAATGTGAAGGCGCCCATTCTTCAGATTCCTTTTTATCGTAGGGGCACTGATGGCACAACAACCCCTGTGCCGGAATTTTCACTAAGTGGAAAATTCTTACCTCATTCAAATTTGCAAAATAAACGGTAGAAACATCTTTTCACGTGGAAAGGTACTAGGTACCTAATAGGTTTAAAAAATTGAATTAAAAAATACACTTTTATAAAGCAACGTGAAAATCCTCCCATCAAAGATATATGTCTAGAACTCCAAAATAAACTTTAAAAAAACCTACCCTGTGGGGATTCGAATTTGAAAAGCCTCAATTTCGGAACCACGTCGTTGCCACCGTGCCATATAGTGGCGGATTCAGGAGGAAACTGGGAAAATTTCATCCCAAAAACATTAAAAAAAAATTTAAAAAAAAATTAAAGTTTCACCACAGAATCCAAATTAAAACTGTCAAAAATTTGTTGAAGAGCAAAAAAAGGAAAAAAGCTAAACTCCACCAAAAATTTCGTTATTTCGTTCCAAAAAAATTACTTCTGGATCCGCCTTTCATGCCATAGCAACGGTTGAAAGTTATAAAAAGAAATTCGAGTTTAAAAAAAAATCTTAATAATGAATAGGCAACTGATAGCAACCAAATTCGATTTTAGCGCCCTTAAATGTTAGTACAAGAACTACGTCACAGTTCGTCGCGTTAGTGATTGTAATAAAAATGTGTAATAACAAAAATAGTTCTGCCACTATTCTTCCCTCAAAAAGAAGTTGAAACAAATAAAACAAATTTTTTTCCCTAAGAAATGTGTCTACAGTGGTACAGTCATTGCGTTCTAAAATTGTTGTTAATCTTTTGTTTTATTTATTTATTTATTTTATTTTTCTGGGAGCCTGAGCCCTTGGGGTAGAGAAACCAACCTCCATATCCTTAAATCTAGGCTTATGGATAGTCTTAATCAACTTCGTTTAATTGGTTATTATGCGACATGATTCATTTAATGGATATTATTCTCCAGTTGCTTATCTAAGGTTATTCCCTGTTTTAATTAAGTTTTGTTTTCATAAAAAAATTTCATCATATCTGCTATATGAGAAGTTTGATTTATGATTGGTTGAATTCATTATTAATGGATTTCAACATGATTGCTTATACCGTTACCCTTTATCGCCTGAACATATCGATGGTCTCATGCACACTTAGGCTGAGTGACTTTTTACGAAAAATAAGTTAGTCGCATAGATATAATATGGAGGAAGCGATTAGCTGTCAGCCTACTTTGAAAATTAGTCGATTTTATGCTCTCTACAGTCGGAAATAGTAATAAAATTGACTTATTTCCAAGGCAGGCTGGCAGCTTATCGCTTCCCCTATGTATCTATGCGTCTAACTCATTTTTCGTGAAAAGTCATATAGCCCAAGCGTGCACAAAACCATTGATGTTACCTATCCACAGAGCAATTTTGAGTTATCTGTTCAAGATGACAATAATTTTTAACAAACGATGACATGACATCAGTTAAATTTTATGAGGAAAAAAAATTGTAATAAATTTTGCGGTTTTCGACCTTCTGTAGAATAACCGAATAAATTTTATTTAAAAAAAAAAAAAAAACTGACTGCGTTAGCCTGAATGAGTAGCTCTTTTTAGTGGATATGCTCAAATTTATGTGAATAATTTTTTTAATTTTCAAATATTAATAGCTTAGGACATTCTCCGGATGGTCAGGAATATTTTGAGCCTACTTTCAATAAAATCTATAAAGTAAGACACTTGTTGTGAGGGAACAAAATTCCGTTAGTTCCGGAGATAGACATACCAAACATATAACCTTCTCCGTACGCAGTCGGTAAAAAGAGAAAAAACACAGAAAGCGGAAAAACTGAACCAATTTCATTTTTGACGAACAGTTCACGAGGAAAAGAACAAAAAACAAACGGTTGAAATTCTATTTCATGAAAACATTGTATTTTTTAATGGTGAAGAATGAGGCCATTGTAAGTGGGTCAAAGCTTTCATTGTCAATGAGAGGTCTTTCGTATGAATCTTGGTTCAAATAACACATATTTTTCTTTAGATTTTGTCACCAAAATTTGCTAAATCTTGTCAGTTTTGTGAAGGAGAAACTGAAACATGAACTGTTGGTTATTTAAACTGATTTTTGTCAACGCATTTTAAATCTTCGCTAGTGGCTACGTTTTATAATGGAGAAAAAAAAAGTGACCCTTCAAGTCATTTCCAGCATAAATTCAGTATTCATGAAGCGAAAGCTATAAATTACTTTGAATAACACTCTAAATTTGCCCTCCTCCGTCTCACGTGAGTCATATGCGTAGGAGCCTGAAATTTTATTTGTTTGGTATTATTTTATTCTCTTTCGAAATGGGACTTTGAGTTCTCCTGGCGCCCTGTATAAATATACGCCTATTTTTACTAGTCCATCGAATATTGATTTTCGTATTCAAATATGCACGGACGGTGTGAATTTGATATCGTATAAATTTTTTTTTCTTATTTTATTGCAGTAGCGTGCATTTTCTTCCTAAATTTGGCTACGTGCCCATGTGAAGATGAAAACTGAAGGTTTTGATTTATACGTAAGAAAGCGTGAAGGAAGTAAAAGAAAGATCGTATCGCTAATGCGTAAAAGGCTCGTATTTTTTTGAAATGTGACGTTAATGTCTGCATCGCTGGTTGCGGAAAATTAATTCTAGGCACGCGAACGTCGACCCTGTCCCTTGAAAGTGTGAGAAAAACAGAAAATGGAGAAGGAAAATGTCGTCCAAAATGTTTGTCGCTGTCAAGTGATTTGATTTTAATTTGTGGTTTGTATTCTGATTTCAGGACCAGTATAAAGATGAAACAAAGTTGACAACCGGTAAAAAAAGATGGATTCACGATCCTGACAGTAAGTGAATGTTATTATTCCATTCGTAGATTTTCTTTGATAATTCCTGTGATAATTTTCTTGAGGAGGCCTGCATATCAAAGCTGGGCTTTTTAATCGGGGAGTTATTGGAAGCTGCCAACAATCGTGATACAAATTTCCAAATGGTAATAAGTGTTTCAGCATTTAATTGTAAAATGAGCTTTAGGAGACTAGCGATTATTGAAAACTTGATTGGGCAACCTGTTAACCTAGGATTGAATAATAAAAATAGTCAGTTTTTGATTTAAAAAAAAAAAAAAAAAAAACTCATCGAAGACATCAGCAAGTGTATATTCAACACTTTTCATTCTTCTACTGGATGTACGTAAATGGTGAAAATAATGCAGTATTCATAAATAAAGGGTCAGGTAAGAAATGAGGATCAGTAAAATTGATGATTAGAAAATTTACAAAAGATGATGAAATTTGTCTTTTGATAATTTTTCATTTTGTTTTGGTGAACCTGATTGTGAAGTTATGTAATGGTAATCAACCCAGGGTTTTAATTTTCGTTTTGATAAAAATTCCAACGAACCTTTGGTAGACGTTTTTCTTATTTGTGAAATTGGCTAATTAGAAAACAGCAAACAGTTATCGTGGAAAAAAAAACAAAAAAAAAAACAGATGTGCTTTGAAATTTTTGGTTTGGAATGAGGCTCCTATTCATTTTATTGTGTTCGCATGAATCCTTGGTGTCCTGTAAGTTGCATTCTAAGTGGGGAAGGAGACGCACTGCATAGACTGATGACCGTTGAGCCCTTTAGCCTTCGCTATAAGTTTTGAATGTAATCGAATACGTTAGCATTTGTAGGTATATTGAATTCGCAGGTTGATACTCCGTTTGGTTTCCGCACTCTTCTTTTTTATTTATTTTGAAAATAATGTCATTTTATGGTGGCTCCTCGTATTTTCTGTTCCCTACTGAACAGACAATTTTTGAAATACAAGATTGTTTCATTTTTTATAATTAATTTTTCGGTTGCATGTGTCGATATCGATTACTTCATTACACGATTTTGAAGTTTCCTAAGTCAAGTTAAAATTTTTTCTAGGTCCAGGCATGTATCTATGCTGAGGCATAATCAGAGGGGATTAGCCTTCGGATTTTTTTAAAGCAGAATGTGATAGAATAAGACCATTATAGTTTTTAATTTCATGACAGATAAGGACGATTGACATGATAAAAATCAGATTCATATCCCAAAATACACAGTAAATTTTTTCGCTAGCGGAGCGAGTAAAATTACTTTTTCAATTTATGAATTCTCCTACCCCCTCCCCGAGATGAATCCTGCATACGACTCTCTGGCTCGGAAGATAAAAGTCTTCCCATTTTAATTAAAAATTTTTTGTTCACTCAAATTGCTAACCGAAGTCTGCCTGTGGTGTCCCCCATAAGAAAAAAAATTTCTTGAAATTCGCCAATGGTTAATTTTGATAAAATTTTCTTCATTTGCTCTGCTAGAATTTTGAAATTTTAGAAAATCTTGACGAGATAGAATTTTTTTTTGTGGATTTCTACGGGCTCGTCAGTCGAACCCCGATTACCCGACCAGTCAGTCCGCCTCGTAATTTGAAGGATAACATTGTGTGTGGTATATCATGAATATTTTGGAGATAATTGATAAATTAAAAGGGTACTTATAAGAACTAAAGAGTTAGAGGAATTCTTCGAAAAAATAAGTACAACAGAACCAGCTGGGGGTAATTACGACTTTTTCATTAAAATGACTCAGTAAAACTCTGATTTTTTTAATGACAAATTAATATTGGTGTTAATTTTCTCAGAGCGAAATTGCAATTTAACTGTTGGTTGCAGAGAGCTGAAATTTTGCAGAGACATTAACGTAGATTTGCTAAAAAATAATGTAAAAATTTTGACGAAATCATAAATTTAGTTCTCAAGATATTGCTAAAATTCTGTTAGACTTTAAAATTCAATTGATGAATTTGATCTCCTTAATTAACGAATTTCTGCATCATCATGAGAACTAAATGTTCGATTTCAGAAAAATTTTCTGAGAATCTTAAGAGAACATACATTAATGTCTCTACAAAATTTCAGTTCTCTACATCTAACAGTTCAAACGTAATTGCACTGGATAAATTTGATGAAATATATGATTAATTAAATTCATCAGTTGAATCACACAATCCCAACAAAATTCCACAGATATTTGGAGAACCATTAGTACCATTTTGGCAAAATTTTCATAGAATCTTTAACAAAGATATTGTATTAACGTATCTGCAAAATTTTAACTTTACAAACAGTGGTTCACTCGATGTGTATAGTTTTATTTTATTAAACACCAACTTGAAAAATTCATTCAATCAGTTTTAACCTCATTAAAAATGAAAGTACTATTAAAATATGCAATATCTTTAGAAACAACATATAAAAATTCCCCATCCTGTGCTAATTCTATTAGAGGGGTGAATGTGTGGAGATTGTAGGTTTTTTGACAATACTTTATGAACTACTCACTTTATTAAAAATATTTTCAAACAAAAACGACTCAAAATTAAATTTTCCATTGAAAAAGTCCATATCAATTTTTTTGTGTATCTATTAAATAAAGGGCATTATAACTCGTCAAAGATGATATACTTTGGTACAGTACAATAACACGCTACCATATTATACACGCGTGGATCTTATTCCTACGACAAAATGAAGCCTTTTCTGTTATTTTTAAACCCTTTGTTGCATTTTATAGCCTTAAAAATTTTACCTTCCATATCTACTAAGGTTAAGGTTAAGTAAGGATTTTTCTTGCTTTAACTAACAACTATAAATTGAACTAAATGTTCATAAATTCTGATTTAGCAACCTTGTTTGATTTATACTATAACTACTTAATTAGATTACTGTAACCTTCGATCATTTAGTACTGGATATCCAGATAAACACGAAAATTCGTGCCAATATCTCTTAATGGACATCGGTTTACTGCACATGTGCAGTAGGTCTTTTTGCGTCTGTTTTGATGTAGTTGTTGCTGTTGTTATTGTGAACCTGTGACAGCTTCGAAAACAGATGACAACAGACCTACTGCACATGTGCGGTAAACCGACCTCTATTTGACGGCTTAAAATCATGGCACGTTTTCTTATCACTGGTGCGATAAGGCTGTTGGGTATTCAGTACTAAATGATAGAAGACTGTAACTCACTGCACTGCACCGTGCACATAATGACTATCATTAAAATAAACTACAATCCAATTTTTTATGACAAAATTCAATGAAAATTATTTTGACAAAATTCAAAGCGCCATGCGCCAGCTGCAAATGTTTGTTGTTTCCATCCTAATAACGAATTGATCAGTGTTGCCAGGCCAGTACAAACCAAAGCTTTAGGACTTGTAAGGTATGAAGTTACCAGTCAAATATTGTAATTATGACAATTTATTTTGATAGTAGCTAACAGAAAAAAGTAATTTTTGAGTTCTCAAGCATACATTTTATTTGACAGTGGGGGGTTCAGGAAAATGGGGAAATTCCCTCACAGAAAAAAAAGACAAACTATGACATAAATATAAGGGAAAAAACAAAATTATGACACAGAATAGGCCCAGATAAAAAATCCAACCAACTTCAAGGAAAAAAAAAAGAAACAGTGCTCTAAAAAAATAAAAATAATTCTTTTAAATTTTCTTCTGCTAGATCTAGGTTCTGGGACTGGAATTATTGAAACCGGTGCTTTTTTCCTTATCTAACACATAAGCTTTATAGTCAATTCTGTCTAATTTTAAAACATAAACTTTTCAGTTAGATATGTAGCAAGTATACTATACTGTATGCATGGCCCAGTAAAATAAATTGTTTAATAAAATAAATAAAAAAAATTTCAAGGATACGCTTTTATTTAACTTAGCACTCTAAAAAGTAGAAAAATAATTTTTCATGACCTACTTAACTTATTTATTCTTGTAACACAAAATGAAAGCGTGGGGCAAGCTTGACTCTTCATTATATATTTTCTTCTTCGTACAAAAAGAAACCTACAAATATTGTTAAAAAACTTCAAATATTAATATGAGTAGCCTACAGACTTTGTTCAACTATCATTATAAATTAAAATTTATCTTCATGCTGACCTAATTCTTACAGTAACGTGTATTATCAGTCATTATTATCAATATCCAAATTATCAAACAACTAATCAACAAGCTTCAAATTATTTGTTTAAGACCCTTTTTCAGTGGATAGTTTTGTCTACCTCCGTCTACCAACTGGATTTGTATTCTAATTGAAGTATTTCTTTTCTTTTGCCCCGTGCTTTTATTTTGTGTTACAAGAATAAAGAAGTTAAGTTGGTCATGAAAAATTATTTTTCTACTTTTTAGAGTGCTAAGTTAAATAAAAAGTGTTTCTTTAAAAAATTTTTTTTATTTTTCACTTTTTAGGAATATCAAAATGTATAGGTAATTTGATGTAGATTTTAATTTCAATAGTATTTTACATTTAATTCACGTTTAACATCTAATCTATCGACTTTTGTGACAATTCACAATTCAAATCGAATGAGAGATTCATTGCCTTCAGAAATCAATAATCAATAATCAATAATCAATAATCAATATTAAAATAACAATTAGACATTAATAGAAACAGTCTAACTAGTGACGTACTGATACTGAGACTGATAATCAGTAATGAGAGAGAAGACTTGTGTTGTTCTTCAATATGGATTTGGCGATGGATTGAAGAGAATTCATCTACAAATTCTCTTCGATTCGTCGCCATGAAATTAATCAGGATTCAGTGACAAATAGAAGAGACTTCATCTACAAATTCTCTTCGATTCGTTGCTGTTAAATTAATTAGGATTCAGTGACGAATTGAAGAGAATTCATCTACGAATTAAGGAATTTTCTTCAATTTGTCGACTAGTTTGCGTAAATTTAATGGCATTAATTCGTTGACGAGTTTGCGTTCATTTAACGGTATTCATTCCTCAACAAATCGAAGAGAATTTCTCACAAATTCTTGTCAATTTGTTGACGAATTAATTCCGGTAATGAAAAATACACAGGAAATCTTCACTTATTTCTCCTAATTATGACAATTAACAAAACTATCTACCCATATTTTTCATGAATAATATCGAAAACAATCTGATAAATAAATAAAAAAATGATTTCAAAAAGAATTTGATAATAAGTAAATAAAGAAAAACACACGCATCAAAATTATAAACGTTGTTGTCAAATAGCGCTACCTATTAACTGGCGTGCTGGAACTAGGAAAAGTGAGTTAAATAAAAGTGTATAAAAATGAAATGAGGCCGAAGGAAGAAAACAGTGAGAGATTATTATTTTGTGTGAAGGAGTTAGTTTCTCTTAACAAGTGGATTGTCTCACTTGAAATGTTGATAATGATTTCCTATCAGTGTTAGAAGGCATGTGGTCTCTCTTGTGGCTGCCAGAAAGGAGGATTAAAATACTTTGTAAATTGGGTTATATGTCACGGTACTTCGTGCCTCAGCATCAAATTCTCCCTCAGTGAATCAGATTCGGAGGACATAGACAACCCGGATAATTTTACCTGGTAATAATATTACAAAGCAAAATTATCATCGTCTACAGTAAGGAAGACTTTGACACTGAGGCACTGTATAGCGTTCTATTTTTTTGTCTTTTCTTTATTTTGTAATCTGTTGATTGAAAATTTACTTTGTAACATGTAATGAACACTGTTTTAATTTTTTTTCCTTATTTTGTAATTGAGGCCCTTGATGTTGAGAATAACATCTGTATGCACATATAGTAATTTGTTATTGTGCTGTACCGAAGCATATTATTTTTGATGCGTCATAACACTCTTTTTTTGGACAAAAAGAAATTGTTAAGGACTTCTTTTATAGAAAATTTAAATTTGAATAGATATTGTTTGTAAATGTTTTTCATAAAATTAGTGGTTCGTGTGATTCATTCAAAAAACCTAAAATCTTCCCACCTTCACCCTATCTGGGTTATCACTGGTTAGAGGGGTGGGGAACTTTTATACGTTGTTTCTGAGGCGATCTTCTTTAAGTATATGAAGTTTTGTCTCTGCCCTAATTTTCTGAGGTTAGGTCCTTTTTTTGGCTATTAGCGCTGGACTACTACACCCAGTTACCTTCAGATATAGATTGCGTTTTTGGGGAACAAAATCACTTTTTTGTTCGTTATTATCACCATAATAAGTTAGGTTAAAAACGAGTTTTTAAAAAATACGCTTTTATTTTACAATTAGAAATTAGCTTTTTTTAGAACGGATTTCGCGCTTCAGGGCTTGTATTTATATTTACATTTATATACCAGCGTATTGATATACATGTTATGCATAATTTCATTCCTCCAAAACAAACACTGGTTGAAGAATGAAACTAGAAGTATCAGCCCTCCAGAACATAGTACTCAAATGTTTGAACAACCCGCCTTCTTCGAAAAAAATTCTTGACTCCTTAGAATAGCGTGTCTTTATTGTTGAACGCGGTGTTGTGGGGGAAGGGTCATAAGGAAGATGGTGAATGTGTGGACCCCTCCTTCCTTATGATGGAGCTATCTACACTTTACTGTTTTGTAACAAAATAACGAAACATCACTGTCTAATAATTCTAATAATTCTGATAAATTTTTCATCTTAAAGAATTTAATTTATTTCTAAAACTTGTTTTGAATATTTTAATGCAATATTTCAATTCTTTCTGGGAATATTGAATATTTATAGTTCGTTGAAATTACGTAAGCAAACTTTGGGCATTCAGTCAAAAGCACGTGAATAAGAATACAGTCATCAGTCTGAAAATGCATGAAACTAGTGTCCAATAGTGATGATGTGGATCACATCATTAGTTCCGATGAATAGTTTCAATGTGAAATTGGTTACGGTTTATTTCCACGAATCAATAAAATTTATTGCGAAGAAAAAACATAGTCTCCAGTAGTCTGTCGTTGAAGGTCTCGCAACACGTATAAAAGACGGACGTGATATGAAGCTGAGAAAAATAGATAAGATCGTAAGTGAAAAAATATAAAGGAAAGAAACAAGTGTGGATAATGCTTTTTAATTCCGTACGTTTACTTTTTTTTTTTTTTTTTTTTTTGTAGGGTCCTCTGTTCCTTCTTTCTGGCGCTTTACATAGCCTTTTTTCATCTGAGGGCTGTCTACAAGTCTTAACATTGTTTTCATCTTCGATTTCAATTCAGGTTTCTTTTCTCTTTCAGTTTTTATTCTAATTGGTCTGGGACTCGAGTATGCGTGCTGATGCTGTGAAAAATGAGGGCTACACTAAATTTCTAGTTGCCTGCTCTTGAATAGGTAATGATTTGGGGACAACTTTCCAGTCATTATTGTCAGTTAAGGAAGTAGAATTATACTCGAGGTTACTTCGTATTAGACACCGTGTCTTTGGTAAATTAATACCAATTTTTTCCAACTGGCGGTGATAAAAAATTTTGCATAAATTTCTCAGTTACATGTATGATTTGTGTGATTGATTTTTTTTTCCATTTTTCTTCTAAAATTTTACTCAAATTTCCGAATTACTCAAAAATAAAGTACCTATTAAAAAGTGTAATTTGTTCGGGAATAAGTACAAATAATGTAGATTTCGTCACATTCACTTGAAATTTGGTTGGAGAACAGTTTTCCCAATCCTGGATCCTTAGTGAGTTTTTTTTTTCCAGTGTTTTCCGTAACAACGTTTTTTCCAGTGGATATTCTTTTCAGTATAATTTTTATAAAATATTGTACTGTTTTATAGTAGGAGGTCAGGGGAGCCGAATAATTAAAAAAAAAACAAACATGTCTTTAGGTATAGTTAAAATATGTAATGACATTTTAAAATTACCTATGGATAAAAATTTAATTAAAAATTTACTTCCATTGGGCAAATTTGTTTTGGGAATGACGGTCTTTGGGATTTTTGAACTGAGAAAAACGGATTGGTGAAGATGAATTGAAAAAAACGTTCTCCAATTGAAATTTCATGTTTCATTTTTAAAGCGCAGCAGAGTCTAATAGAATTATTTCTGTTCATGTCACATAGCCTTTAAGGTTCTTTTCTCTCTGCGCTGTTTTGGGCAATTGCATTTATGTACGTTTCGAATATTTATGTATTACGGCAAGGGCGTAGCTAGGATTTCTTTAAGGGTGGGTCAAAACAGTTTGATGACTTATTTCTTTTGCTTATCATTTTCGAAAATTTAGACAATTTTAGAAATTTGGTATCTATTGAACCCACTGTTGCATTTTTTTTTACTAAAAATTTTTCCAAATTTAAAAAGGGACGAGCAAAAGGAAAGGTCATGGGGGAAATCGCCCTCTATTCCTCTCTTGGTCTTTGTATGATGTAGAGGAAATTCTATATAATTTGGGGTTGTCACGATAGACAACGCTCCACCAAGCAATCACCTGTGTCGAGGTATTTGTTTATATTGGTATACAAAATACTTCCTTAAGTAAAAAAATTTTCGAAAGTTAATCATTTTTTGGTCTGATGAAGATGGAATTTGAGTTCAAAATACTGTTGACATCCAGAATTTATTTCTGTGGTAAGATTTTATTTGTTAATTTTTGTGAACAAATGAACCTGATGCTGTATTTTTCTCTATCTTTAATGGTCATAAGTAACCATACTGTTTACTTATCGTGTTTCTCTTCCATCGTGTACAGTATGTATACTGTATTACTTGTATAACTGCTCGAAGGATGCGCACGAACTGCAGGTTTTGACTTTGGCATGTTCATATTTCCTAAGGATGCAAGTGGGTCTGAAACCTACCATTAAATTGGTCGATGGTGGCACTGTCCTTAATTAGGAAGGAGAAGGATGTGTGTCAAAACAACGGGTACTATAATTAGGAATTTCGATAATCTTCTCCTTGATTCAGTTTCATTCGTGACTTGTCTGTGAGCCACTTCTATCCATAATTTTTTGAAAATTTAACTGAAAGCAGAAGGCTAATCTCTCATAATTTGTTTCACCACAACCGTAGATTAAGTGGGTTTCAGGTTCAACCTCCCAACTGACTAGCCATCTACAACAATGTATTTCGCACTCATACTCAGTGATAAATTACCTCAATGACTGATTGCGTTTGTCGACTGTTAGTTCCATTACATTTATATTCTCGAAATCCAAATTGCCTATTAGTGTGACGCAGTAACTATACCCTATATTTTCACAAAATTTTTCATTTTGTTTATTCACAGGTGATTTATGCGTACCATTGAAGTGTAAGAAAAAAGAGTTATGTCTCCTGGAGAACCTGTACACAGCCGTTTGTGTCAGCAAAAAAGAGCTGCACAAAAACGGCGATATTATAATGTCGAAATCGCGATATCTGGCCGAGGAAGCAAAGAAAAAAGCTTTGATGTCGGCCGACGACGTTGACGATGACGACGACGACGATGATGACGATGACGACGACGACGATGACATGGACGAAGATGAGGATGATGACATCTTCTATGACAACAGCGGATCGTCGTTTTCGATCAACAATGATAACTTAAACAATAACAACCCATTGTAAGTGTGTTGAAAAATTGATATTGATATATTTTTTGAAGTTTGAAAATCACAGGGCGTGTTTGTTTTGGGGCATGCTCACAAATTTAGAGGCTCCATTTTCGATGCCTCAATGCTCGCTTTTCAGACCTCTTTCAAATTCATAATTATAAACAGGATCTAAAATCAGCGCAGTCGGTAAAAAGCGGAGTACGTTATTTTGCCTCCCTCGCTCAACATTTCGAGCCATCAACTGTTTCTGCAAATTTTATGCACTATTTTCAGCCTAAAAGTGAATCGTTTTATATAAGTCTGATGCATTATTCATCCTAAAGTATAGGAAAAAACGACTATTTGGCGTGTTGTTGGTGTCGGTCACTTAGCCTGTTTGTCGAAATATCTTCTGAAATGAACAGAAGATTTGAAATCCCGGTCGTCTAATTATATTAAATTTCAGGAGGTGTTGAGTGCTCGCAAGTTGTAATGTCTGCATTTTAATTTGCTGCCTTGTTTTTTAAATTATGAAAAATAAAATTCTAAGTTCAGTTTCATCTTTTTATCACTATCGCCGAAAGTATAGATTTTTGCGCGTATTAGGTATTAAAAAAAAAACGTTAAAATTTTTATTTTAACGGTATGGATGAAAAATGAAAAAAATTCACTCTCTTATTGCTTTCATATTGTTTTGGTTTCTCTCTGTTCGTTTTTCCATGATTTGATTTAAGGTGTTTTCTGAACCCACCAACTTTAACAGTTGATAGTGCTGCAGTGCACCTTATAAGTAAATAAAGAATATTTAATTAACTAATGTCGTCTTGTTCACAACGGTAGGTAGATATACTAAAAGTATGACATGGATAAATTTACTTTAAAATTGTGATTTGTTTGTGTTGAATGTAGAGTGTAGGTATACTAGTCAGATTCAAAAATAGTATACTTAACTTCTACTCTATCTCGATTTACACTATAACCAATTTGAAGAATTAGGCTAATACGTACCTACTTATCTTAGATTTTCTAGTACAAGTGTGTAACTTCAGAAGTTCCTAACACCTTTGCTGTAAACGATAGGGGAAACAAAAGAAGAACCTTTTTTGTTTCTTGTGTCGAATACTGCCGTTTTCATGGTCAAATAACAGTTTTAAAGAAAATTTTCTAATGTCGTGCTTTTAGTATACTTTGCTCCTTTTAAATTTTGAGAACGAAACGCGCGTTTATTGAACAATTTTTGTTTGTTTTAAGATGTCTGCTGTTAAATTCGGAAGAATTCCTAGAAAAAAATACACCTTTGGAAAATAATTTTTAAATAACCCGGCTCTTAATCTTTCTTATGAATTTTTAAAATGTTTAACGGATTATTTAGAAAGAAATGTATTTTTCTTTCTGTTAGATAAGTGAAATTTTTGAGTACCCAGCCCTGTCTGTCCTAAATGTGGATATGCTTTGATCATTTTTATTAGAAGTTTTGTCTATTTACATACGATTAAACCGCTAGTTAATCGACTCACAATCGCTATTCACGATTATAATACCTGCGTCATTGTTTTTTAACCATAAATCGGTTATGTTGGTTGGTAGGTATCGCTCGTTTAGCCCAAATTAAATCTTCATTAATACATTTGTTTCGATCGTGTTTGATGTCAGTTATTCGCCTGATGGATGCTAATTTTCTGACCCTACGATGTAATCGTTTCTTCTTCTTTTTATAGGAAGTGCAACTCGTGTCCCATCGTCAAGCCTACGTTCCTGTGCGGATCTGATAACCGAACCTATAGTTCCTTATGTCGATTGGATTATCACAATTGCGTGCATCGTTCATCAATCAAAGTCTCTTGTAAAGGATTTTGTCCCTGTAAAGGTATGTCTGTGTTGGATTTGATACTCGGAGTACTGTGCTCTTTTGGCAGATTTTTCTTCTTTATTTTCTCTCTCTGAAAGTGCTTTCGCCTTTCTGCACAAGCGTTCGACCAACCATTTTCTGGTTTGAATTTTGAGTAGTCGAGCATTTCTGCCGCTGAATAAATTAGTACGCTTATTTGCACGTCTCAAATACGAACCCTGATTGAAAACGTCTCGTCTATGCGGATTTCAATTTACGATACGACCAGCATCCAAAACGCGGAAGCAAATCCATTAATTTTCGTGGCGAGGGTGAGCAGTATGGGAAGATACGTCCAAATCTTATTTTGGAAAAATGTGCAAGCGAGACGTGAAATGAACGACCGCATTAACAGCCAGCGAATTATTAATAACATTGATTGATAGATTTGTCAGCGTTAATTCGTTTGATTTTTTTCGTGTCGAATGAGGGGGATAAATTTTTGAGATCGTTAGTTGGTGAAGCTCGTAATTGCGTAATGTGCTGCTGAAATATGAACCAAGTTTTTCGAGACGATTGAAAAATTGTTTGACAATTTTTCGGCACCGGTATATCCTATATGTATAGCTCCTAACTTGTTTTTCAAATGGTTTAATTTCTGTGTCTCTACGTATTTCTGGTAGTTTTAGTGCCACTTGTTCCGTTTCAGAAGTACATTTTGTTCACTTTGGAATTTTTTGGTAACATGCTAAATAAAAATTTACCTACTAGCGAAAAAATAATTTTAGAAGTTAAAAGTTTAAAAATAAAATATTAGTAGCTGTCTCAAAAATAATAAAAATAAGGTCAATAATTTTACTTTTTTATTCTGCGAGAAAGTAATTGATCAGTAGAGAAATGGCCTATTATTAATGTGAGATATGTTTCGACTGCGTGGCAATTTTACTCGGCAAGTAAAGGATGGGAAGAGGGTGGTTGGGATTCAGTGACCAATAGTCTACAAAACATGAATTTTTCAATTACATTCTAGAGCGCTATTAGAACAAATAGGCACATCGCCATTTTGGGTCAGGAATGTAAAGGCGACTGACCATGAAATCGCAACGCTCTGATTGCAAAACTGAGCACCGAGCCCCTACGCCGCGCAGTCTATGAAGTTTAATGGTTTGAATTCGACCATCTTTTTACCCAGTTTGATTGAAAATGGGGATTAAAATTGACTCCACAAAAGGGTTCTAGGAGGGGATGATGAAAATTATCCGTTTCAAGGGAAAACAAAACGATTGGTATCATTTTCCAATTTTGACCTGTAGGCCTTTGTATGTTTACCCCAAATTTTGTGTTCATGATTTTGAAAAAACTACCAAACAGATAGAGATAAAACTTTCACGAGAGGTAGTTTTCATTTAGGAGCGAGTCTAAAATAAGTGATGTGCCCATCTGTTCTGTAGTTTCCGAGAAAATTAGAAAACAAAAAATTCAAAGTTTTGAGGAAACAAGAAAAAAGGACTGAGTTGAAATTTTCTCGATAGATTGTCTTTATGTAGGTAGGTGTTAGTCTGATAGAAGTTTGGTGCCTATTTGTTCGGTAGTTTTTGAGAAAAGTGGGGAGGAAAAAAGTTGAAAAAAATTTTGTGTTGACAGTTTTTAGAAAGCTACAAAATGGATAGGGCTGAAATTTTCATGAAAGATATTCATTATATGACACTAGGTCGAATAGGAGTTATGAAAAACAAAAAATTCCTTAAAAATTGGTTTAATTTAGCAATAAAACATTTGTAGAGCCATATTTTTGTTAAAGATATTGATAATCGATAATTTTTCGTAACTTTTACCTGAAACTCTTTACGAATTATCTATATAGATCGATATGTTTGTCAGATATCGATAACTTTCAAAAGTTTGTCAAGAAAGCTTTGAAGTTTAGTTACCGCAATTTTCTATTCAGTGACGGATTACTCCTGTGATATGAATTTATTGATATACCAAATATTCTTAGTAGATTTTTATTCATTTTAAATAGAATTTAATTAAGTGTCATAAAATGACAAACTGGGTTTTCTAGCGATGCTGCGCTAGAGTTTTTTTTCTTATTAACTGAGGAACATTAGCCCTTTTACTTTTAAAATGTCTGGATTCCAATTGGTATTCGAATAAATGGCTTTTATCATCTCCATAAGCTGCTGAAGTTTCTTCCTTTTTCTTATTTTTTTTTGGGGATCATTGTCTCGTTACTTCTGAAAATTTTCTTAAACATTTTCTGATTATGACTTAATTAGATATTTTCTTAAGTTAGAAACCCTTTTATGCAACCAGGTTGCCTATTTTTAGAAACAAAAGAGCTTTCGAATTGAAAAGTTCGCAGTTCCATGTAAATTTGTCTTTGAAACAAGTTTTTTTTTAAATTGTTTCTTCAAGAAAAGCCAGTGAAATAGAATACACTTCTAATTGATTTGTGGGGATCATGTTCCTCTTGTACCTTGGGGCTCAGTCCTAGTCAACAGACTGTAGACTTGGTCCATCACCAAGTCCACACACTTTAGTCTAAGGACGTTAAAACATAAACGTACATTCCTGACATATAGGCTAATGGACGAACTATAAATTTGTTTTCTGTTTAGCCTAAATGCTACAAACATAGCCTAGTGTAAGATTGTTAAATGCTAGACTAAGTAACAAAGATGAGCCTATCTTTCTGATACTCGCAGACAATGTGTGTGTGCAGCCTAATATATACCCTGGTGATGCCTATTGTTAGTTGCTGGTTTCAGATGTAAAAGGTTGGCTGCCTTACTAAAATGGTAGACAAAAAAGGAACCCGCAAATCCATATCTAATGCCTGTGGGTATCGAGGTTTACCCACAAGATTCATTATAATTTTCTGCATACTGCCAGTCTTTCAGTCACAGAGATGAGTAATTAAAAAATTTAAAAAATCCATGTTTGATTATTTGTGGTTCGGAAGATTCGAAATTTCAAACCTCCAGTGTGTTTGATGAATTTTTTTGTCATGTTATTATTATTGTTGCTCTACTTACATGCCATCATTAGTGTAAGTCATTCTGTTCTATTGCTTAGATGTACCATATGTGTAAATTTCTGGTATATTAGTTTGTTACTAATAGGAATTTCCAGTTAACTGCGTATTGCGTATTATTTTATGGGAAGGTGAAGTGAAATTTCAAGCTTGAATGTTTCTTCAGAAATTTCAGAAAATAGCAGGATGAAACGTTAAATTCAGAAAATTGAATCTTTAGAAATTAGAGACCTACAATGAAAAATTTTATCATATTCCTCCATTCATGATTAAAAAGAAGTTTGGCCTGTATAATTTTTGTATTCATTGAATTTGTGGTACACTTACCATGAATTGAGGCAGTAGTTTTTTGAGTGCTTCAATGATGACAAGAATTCTATGAAAATTTTATAAAATATAAAAATTTCAATCCGTACTACATGGCAGAACTAACTTGCTTTAATATTCGTTATTGGTGCTCAAAAAGACGGACAAAGAGAAGTACGTCGTATTTTTGCGGGCATGGGAGGACACTCGTATTTTTGTCTTGCTCACTAATTGAATTCATTATTTCGTAGGTACATATGTGCAGTCCTTTGTTTCCCTAATTAGAATGCAATTCGTGGTCTCTAATTAGCGTATTGTTTTTTTCTCGAATTGGTTTTTCATATGAAATTTAGAAATCATTTTATTCGATATACTTTACGTGTAGTATATTCTTCGAATCGAATTCGTTTTGTGCAGTCATCAGTTTCAAATTTTCAATGTTGAATGTTACACTTTTAATAGGTCATTAAATGATTTCTTTCAAAAATTATAATATTTATAAATTAGTTTGATAATTTTAAATTTATTGTGACGGTTAAAGTATTTTAGGATGCCAGCTGCCCCTTTGTAAAATTTAAATTAGTCACAATCATTTTCATTCATACAAATCCTGTTTCGTTAATCGTTACAATATATCATGACGAAAATGAAATACTCATCGTAAACAATTTTTATCGTATTAATCTCCAAAAACTAATTTTATTTTGAAAAGACACCCAAAAAAATTAGTTGAATTTTGCTCTCGAGTGAGTCAGACAAAAAAAATATATCGAACCTTCTTTGTAAGAAATTTTATGCTATTTTTTACGGAGTTATTTGATCAGAAAATTGAAGTTTGCGGAAACAAATGCGAAAAACCGAATTTTTAAGAATAAATACCTCCTCCTCAAAATTACAACTGGCCTAGAGGATGCAACTTCTAGTATGTTACTCTACCGGACTCATCCAAAAACCCTGTAGAGTGAAAGTTTGTATGCTAATATTTAACCAGATTGCAACGAATGATGTGACATTTTTGGGGAAGTTTGTGGAATATTTTAATTGGCCAACCTATGTTTAAATTTCTTGAGGAAGTAACGTGATTTCGCTTTACGTTGAAGAATTTCACCCTTCAACTGTTGAAAAGTTGTCATGGAGTGCCTAAATTATATTCTCAAAAAAGATCAGTAATAAATATACCCACTTATGAAACGAACCAACCTCAAAATCATTTGTGTATGCTTGTATTTAAAAGTTACTTTTCATCTGAAGTGAGCTTATACATAGCAGTCATGTCAAATTATTCTCTTGTGAATACAAAAGTGTCCTCTAGAAGAAAAAACCGTAAAATTTTTTGCTGCTGAAGTGAGCCGAAAATCGTGACTAAAGATTTTTTTCCATTTCTATTAATATTGTCTTGGACTACCGAATCGTGTCTCATGTAAAAAATACTTAAAAACGTGTGGAGTACGAAAAAAAAAATCTCCCTAGTCACAAAATTGAATGGTTAATCATTATTTTCCAAATTTATTGCTCAGTGTCTATCAAAATCACAAGGTATTTTCTGTCTGCTTACAGATGTTTCCAAGGAACAACCTGTATCATTGTCGAACAAAAGTAAATACTCTTCGGACAAAGCCAAAAAGAAGGTCGAGAACAAACAACAGAACGTCGTCGATAAATATTCGTTAATTCCAGAGGACTTTAAATACGAAAATAAGCACTACAAGTACATTAAGTACGCTAAGAACGACGTGAAATCTTATAAGGTAAAAAAATAAAAATAAAAATAAAAATTCCCTAAAGGCGGATGAGTGTATTTCTTTCGATTCGTCGGCATACCCTCGAAAATTATTTGCGCCCAAATTGAATTAAGGGTATTAAATGTAAAATGAGGACAACAAGGTTGATTCGCTTTACTCTATTTAGTCGCTCCTTATTCGGGATCATTTCTTGTTCTCGTTTTTTATGTCCCTTTTTTATTAATGGCAGTGGAAGAAGTTGAAAGTTTGAGTCTTTCCTAAATTTACTTATCTCCATTTACGTTTTCCGCACGATGAAGTTAATCGACATTAAAAACGAAAAGGATGCTGCTAAATAGGATGAAAAGTTGAAAATCCGTTAAAAAAAGTCGATCCTGAAGTAATACGGTAGGGTTGATGAAGTAAACGAGGCGTAGTCGAATATACCGGGACCGGGTCATCTTGAAAGTACATGAGCGTGAAATATTGCATTTTGTTTTCTGCCTCAACGTTCACCGCCAACAAAGCTCCCTTTAGATGAACTCCCCCCTACCCGAAGTCGAATTAATGGTGTTTGAATTAATTGTCGCTTCGGCCGTTAACGAAGCTGAATGGTTCCTAAATAGTGTCGCTTTTCTTTCGGTTCAGGATTTATACTATGCCACAGATTCTCCCAAGTACTACGACAAAGAGAGAGCCAGAGGTGACAACGAAGTGACTGATGAGAAATCGACGTACGTAAAACCGTGGATGAAGAAAAAAGAATGCCCGGATGCTGCATTGCATAGCATGGGCAACCGTTTACTTGATTGGTTCTCGGTGATTGAGGCCGACAATAAACGACGAAGAACCGATTATAAAGGCAAAAGTGAGTTTCAACCTTTATTATAAATAAAAGTAAAAAAAAACCATAAATGTAAAGACCCTGCCGATGTTTCCGGAAAACATCTCTAATGTATCCGTATGAATATGCAATAAATAGATACCTAAAACCTCAACAGGACGCCCCTTAAACCTTTTATAATGCGCCCAAATTTCCAGGTTCAAAATTATGACGTCATCAGCTTATTCAGCTGCTCCTGAGATAATTCTCATTACCATGCATTTAAACATATTCAAATCAATGTACAATAAATTATTTATTTATCTATTTATTTATATTTATATTTATTTTATTTTATTTAGGTTGGTAGGTACCTATCTATTTACTTATTTTATTTATTTATTTATTTATTTATTTATTTATTTATTTATTTATTTATTTATTTATTTATTGGGCAATCTGAGGATATTGCGGGGTTCGTCAGGAAAATACAATACACTGGTCGTTATTTTGGATTCGGACATTTTAGCATTGGAAATTTTGGAAGTTAGAAGGGATGATGACGTTATAATTTTGAATTTAAAAACTTTGGAAGAAGGGGCTTATGACGTCATAATTTTGGGTGTTAAATTTTTTGTGTCACATTTTTTTATGAGTTACTACCCCTTTTTGAAAAACGTTTTCTGTCAAAAAAAAAAAGGTAACAGTATTTCGGCTTCTATATTAATTCTGTCCCGTACATGATCTATGATAACCTTAATGTCTCGAAACTCAACAGTTCATTGATAATTAGCGAAACCAAAGGATATTTGGTTTCTGTGTATTATATCGACAGTCTAAAAAACGACAATCTTTTTGGCTTGAATTTGTTGGTCAAAACCAACTAATAAATAAAAAGGCGAAATAAATTCCGTTGAATCAAACGTCTAAATTCTTGAAATACCTTTGGCATTGTACTTTTTGCCTCATATTCTTTAACTTTTAACATTAAAATATTAATACAACACGCCGTACACTTGCATATCCTTCAGTGCTCTATTGGCGTTAATGGAGTAACGGAACAACTAGTGAAATAAACAAATAGATTAATAGACAAGTCGATAAATAGATAAATAGATAAATAGATAAATAGATGAATAGATAAATAGATAAATAGATGAATAGATAAAGTCCATTTCTTGTTCCCACAGTACAGGTCGCAATTTTCATCAAATAATCACGAAATTTGATACGAACATTTGTACTAAGCCAAGTGCCAGGCCGAGTGATTTTAGTGTCTTCCAGTTCCACCATTTTTTTTTTTTTTGCTATAAAATGCTCAATTTTTCAACAATACCCATGAAATTCGGAACAAATATTTATCATAATTTATTGTAGTACACTACCAATTTTGGCTTGGATCGGCAATGTTACTTCCGGTACCGCTTTTTTTTTTTTTATATTGGTCACAAAATGCGCAATTTTGGAATAATGTGTATGAAATTTGAAATAAATATTTATTATATTGTATTGTAGCATACTATCAGTTTTGGAAGCGTTGTTCAAAATTATTTTTATAATTTGTTCGGATTTTGTATAGTGTTAGTGTTTCCAAAAGGCTGCAAACCCGAAGTAGAGTGGATGTTCAAACATTTGGATCTTGATGCAGACGGTCAGCTTACATTACAAGAATTATATGATTTGGAGCATGATCAAAATGAACACTGTATTAAACCATTCCTAGACTTATGCGATACCAATAGGTAAGTTGTAGGTTTTGTTGGTTTGGAAAATCAAACCTGGGACCTACATATTTGTCAGCTAAAAGCGGTAAACCTAATCACACAGCCATCTCACTACCAACCTTAACTGGCAAATATATTTTGTAATGAGCAAGGTATGGCAGTTCCTACACGCTCCACCCCTAGAGAGACTTAACACAAGTTGATTGACATTAGATGCTGTGGAAGGTAGATCAGAGCCTGAAATGCCTCTTATACCCATACACACAGGCTTATATTACCTATATGGGTTCTATTTCCAGTATATAGGGCATCATCTATAGGCGACTCAAGTTAGGAAGGAGAGTTGTGAAATCCACCTTGCACTACTAGAGTGCGTGTATGTCCAGCACAGGTTGAGGGTCCCCAGATGTAGGTTTTGTCACTTCGGGGAATTGAACCTGTGACCTACATATTTGCCAGCTAAAAGTGGTGAACTTGACCACATGGCCATCTCACCGCTGACTATAACTGGCAAATGTATTTTGTATTGATCAAGGTATGATGGTTCACATATAAGTAAATTCTGTTCTTGTTTTCCTTTGGTAAGTTAGGAGTGGAGATTTTTATGTGAAATGGAATGAGTTCTGATAAAAAGTAAGTGAATCTGAACCATTTTGTCTGTCATTGCGACACTCAAATGCTCTTTCAGTGAAAAAATTAAACACCAGACTGAATTTAACCTAATTTAGGCGTGAATATGTTGAAATTTTTCAATGATTAAAAATTAATACTCTCATTAGCGCCCTCCCTCCGCCCAAAAATATCAATCAAGTTTTTTTCTACGAGCAATGTGAGAAATTTTTTCATTATATTGACCAGTTGTGTGAGCAGTTTATTGTAAAATTTATGAATTGTTCTGCAATTGATATGGTAGAGTAAAAAATATCAAGTATTTTGTTGGACAAGAGTGACTGTCACCATCAACCTTCTCACCATATACGTTCATGTAACTTGATAGATTAACTGTTAATCGAATCATTAAAGGCGAACGAAAATAATCCTTCAGCAAGTCTAATGGATTAGTTCATATTACTGTATCAAACTATGTACAGGTATATTTTGCCCCTTTTTTCATCCCTCGACCCGCTAATATGTCCATTTAATGAAATTTTTTTATACTTGAATAACAGAATAACCTTTGACACTGGATTGTATTAGTTTTGCTTAACCTGTACCCAATGAAACGTTGGAAAAAAAAAAGAAACAATGACTATTTTTGTTTTTCGTTTTTCTCTCTTTTTTGTATTTATGATGAAAATGTTTCTTGGTGAAGATGTATACCTACCTGCTGAACCGAAAAGGTGTACTGTTACGATCCCGAAATAAAAGTGTTTATCCTAAATAAAAATAGAAGAAAACACTTTTCGTTTTCATTCGAGGTTTTATTGCCCCTAAAAAGTATTTTTGCAACCGGCGTGCAGGTCAACGTATTTTGACGTTTACTTATACAGTTTTAACCTAAGCTCTGTTTGATAGGATTACACTAACTTACACCAACCTACACCGGTAAGGATGTTCCACAAATGTTCAAGTAAAACTGGGCGCAAAGTCCCATGACATTCCTGCATTTGTGGAATCGCCCTCCTGGTTTAGGTTAGTGTAAGTTGATGTAAGTTGGTGTAGTCCTATCAAACAGAGTTCTAAATTCGTTTACCCTATTCAAAATATGTATTTAACTGTTTACCTTTTATGGAGGTTGATAAGTGAAATTTGATCAGTCGTAACACTAAATAATAGATCGATAAAATATATACTTTACTGTAAAACTACGTATTATTCAAGTTTTTGTGGTCGGTAAATGCTTCTTAAATTTGAAAATTGTGAAGAAAAATCAAATTTTTGTATTCATGGTCGTAGAGAATATTTTCGCTCTCTTCGATATGAGCTGAAATATTTTTTTAAAGGTAAAAGAAGAAAAGCTTACTTTTGTAAAAAACTTTCGTTTATGGTGTTTAATTTGTGTTGTAAAAAAATAACGAAGTTTAAAATCATAGATGTATTTTGAAACCGACATTAGGTATTTGGAAATATGGATATTAACTTTCAATCTTGGACGTGTAGGGGTAGGTAAAATGTCATACAATCGATTTTCATTCAAGTATTACATGATTCCATTAAATAATATGAATTTTTTTCTTATATTTTAATGTCGATTTTCATTTCTCACAAAGGGCGTAGATGAAGAGAGCCTTAACCGAAATAAAACCTTTATATGCAAAACTAGTGTGTCTGTTGGCGATAGTAGTACCTTGTGGAGGAGAGGAAAGGGGTCAAAAAAGACAGCATAAAATATTTGAACCACCCCCTTAAGGTGGAGCCATCTACGACTTTGTCTCTTTAAATTTTGAGTGATGTTAAAATTTTAGATTTTTATTGCACTTAGAGAGGCTTTTCGCTTCTAGTGGTTTTACTTTATATCCATGACCTTGATATGAAAGCTTCATATTTTTTTATTGATCACGTATTATAGTCATTAGAAGTTTTTTGTTTTCTCCTTGCCCACTTACCTAATGTAAAAATATTCGCGGTTTCGCTTTTTCTACAATTTTAAAGTTATAAAATTTATAATCTATTTCATTTATGTTTCAACTTTGACTTTTGGTTTTTTGAAAAATATTGGTAGTGAATTGGAATTTTTATTTTTTGTAAAGTTCGTCAAGTTTTGAGATAAAAATTGATATGTTTATTTTTTCTCTTTGAGAAAGTGAAGCGTATATTAATTAATGCCCTCTTAGTTTCTCGTTTGATGTCGAAGGAAGTTTTTTCTTTATATTAGCGAGATTTGGGCAATAGGCTTCATTTAAAGTTGTGCTTTCATTAATTTCTAAATGAAAATATGTGATAGGAAAAGAACAATTTTCCTTAAATCAAAATTAGTGTAAGTACTTCTTTACCTGCCAAATTTATTTATTTGGACTTTTTGTTTTTGTTGTTATTGTAGATAAACAGCGAATTTTTTCTGAAGTTTTTCGAATATTTTTCATCAACATTCCATTTATTCTGAAAAACTGATGAGCTGATTAAATTTGAAAAAGTAGTTTCTTCACCAATCTCTCGTCCGAGTGTTATTATAGGAGTATTTATTTATTCATTTCAAACAGCTGAGATAAAACAGATTTAATTCTACATTTTCTAGTTCAACTTGAATATTCCAAGTATGCTCTACCGGCTCTAATGTCAGAATTATGGAAAATATGTCAAAATTTCGGTTAGCAAAACTTTTCCAACTTGCATATCAAAGAGTTACGTAAATTTTCAAATTTTTCTTTTAATGTGTTGTTTTTTACCAACCTTTCGGATTTCATATCCGTTAAGCCTATTAATCCGAACCAAATTACTAAAATTTTCCATTCATTTTGTGTTTTCAATTCATAAACTCGATATTCCTTGATGGTAAATTAGTTTCAAGTCTTACGGCGAGCCGTGTCTTAAGAGACATTCGTCAATTCAAACCCACATATATCGTTGTATTTTTAGTGTTTTAATTCGTTAGAGCATTAAATAAGAAAGATCTAGGTGAAAGGAGAAAGATATTCGTGGATAACGAACTTGCTAGCCCTAAGTATAACATTATCGTTTACAAAGGACTCAAAATATAGAAAAACGGTTGTATTAAATACATGGATGAGGTGCTTAGCTTTAACTTTTGGGTGTCGTAGACGTGCGATCCGTGAACCTATGAATTATAGAAATATAGTTTTCTGAGCAGTTTTTTGGACTCTCCTTTAGGAAATTTGCATTGTATATGTTCTCATTTTCTTTATATAGAGGTCATTGCACCCGCACACCATGTTTTGAAAATGACTGATAGTTATAAATGACGATGTAAAAGGAATTTAATGTTAAAAATACGAATGAAATGATTTTGGTGATTAATGTTACCTCGGTTAACTGACTCAGTTTTCTTTTTTTTCTCTTCTTTTGTCCGGTCGTTCTTTCGTATGGAGTCTTGCCAAGACGTAAAAATTAATGATAAAAAGATTAAACGTCCTTTGAATAGGGTAGGTATATATTACTACATTCATGAATGAAAGAAAAAAAACGACCACGACAACAACAAATGCGACGACAATGAAAAACTTATTGTAAAATCGATTTTATTAATTAAAATTAATTTATTGTTTTTTTTTTGTTTTGTAGAGATATTTTCGTTAATCCTTTCGAATGGTGTCATTGTTTCACGAAATCGGAAAGGCCATGTTTCGCGGTGAAAAAGCGAATACCAAAACATGTTATGGGTAAGTTCATTAATCGATATAATTATAAACATGAAATACGTCCTCCTAGTTTCTCTTTTGTCTGAAGGATAATTATGTTGTATGAGAATTTTGAACAAAAAAACGACTGTAGCGTTTACGGTGTTTTAGATGATTATGTGGACAAACAAATGAGGTAAAAGCGTGGTAAGTATATAGCAGTCTTCAAATTTTTCTTACTTATTCTCTTTAAAGAACATTTGGCTTTTCATTGGACATGACAAATTAAATAAAAGGTTCTTTGGAATAAAATGAGACCAAAAACAATAATTTTGAGCTCTCAGAAGCTGAGGTATAAAAAATAAGAAAAAATTGTCTCAGTTTCATTGTTTTTTGGGCCTTTTTATCGATTGGTTGCATTGTTTGTCTACATAGTTGAACTCTTTTTCCAAGGTACCATTATTTGACAGTCGAACCGTAGTATCTGGTATCTGGTGGCGTAATTTGTAAACAGAGAAAAAGGTAAAATTAACTTATCATTCCCATTTAAACATGGAAAATAATTTTTTTCCCACTAGAAACGAAGTAATTCCGAAAGTTTTACTTTTGTGGTGAAACTTCGGACATACTTGCAATCTACATAATTTTCTTTTTCATATGAATCTAGGTGAGACCCTGTTGACTTTTTTCTTAACTTTTTTTCAAGTAGTTTTCCAAGTTTTTTTTCATCATTTTTACTGTAACACTACTTTTACCAACTTCAGAGAATACAATTTTTCCATGCACTGTTCTCAAATTCCTAATTTTTTAGATACTCCAAGCAGATATGTTCGCTACGAGTTAGTGAAATGACTTCTGAGAACATTTATCTGGAATAAGTGAAGGAAATGAAACTAAAATTTGGCGAATAGAACAAACCTGTTGTAATGTTATAAATAAGTATTATTGGAGGAATAAGGTCTTTTGGCTTTTGCTTTTTATCGACGATTTTTAACATCATTCATACTTAAAAAATCTCTAACAACTGAGAAATAAATTAATTTTAACCAAAATGGAAAATTTTGAGTATTCAATTAGTAGTAAAGCTGCCCCCATTTTTGTAATGAAAAGTATCTTCTGCTAATGATACTTATTCTATACCAACCACCCTTAGGAAGCTCAGTCCATATAGTAATATACAGTCAAAGATTGTTATCTGATTTTGATAGGGGGTTGGTTGGGATTTGGTAGCAACGGTCGAATAGAATGAATTTTTCAATCTTCTGCTGAAGTACTGTTCGAACTAAACTCAAATCACGCTGTCATTTTGGGTTGGAAATGTGACATGGTAACCCATCACAAACTCACAAACTCGCAAGTCGCAACCTTTTAATTGCATAGTAAAGCCAATAACTGTTACTGCAACAGTATAATTGTTACAAAATCGTACACGACACATTAGTAATTTAAAATTTAATTTATATTTGAATAATTAGATGAGTGTGTTAATTGAACTAATGAAATTAAGAGAATGAATAGTTACAATATATCAGACGTACGAATAAGGGTAAGAGTTTGAGAGATTTCACATTGGGTGTTCAGGAAAAACATAATTGGAATAAAACCAATGAAATTTGAAATATCTGACATAAAATGGGAGTGTAAAAGAAAATAAATAATACTTAGAATTAATGCAGAGTGTTGAAATATGTTAGAATAGAAAATATGACATGATTTAATATAATTAGATAACAACAAATTGGTGAAAGGAAATGGTGACGTTATTGGACAAGTCAGGACTTAAATTGTAAGTTAAGACTTGACTGAATAATGTGATTATATGATAGAATAAATGTATGAAAATGTTTTGAAATGGTATATGGAACTATGAACATAGGTATTTTAGAGAAATATGTGAAATTTGGTAAATAATATGAAAATATCATTACAGTTACATCAGGCAAACCCCTAACTATTCACCTCCTCTATGTGGTTTAATTAAATAAAGCGATCTGTCAAAAAATGATGGAAGTCGAATTTTCAAA